>CM052895.1:128306629-128330855 GCA_028534135.1 Potos flavus
TTTTGTGGAAGAAGGAAAATATCTTAAAGCCATGTCCTTCCTTTCCACCTAAAACTTGACACTAACAAACTGAATTGATTCAGGTGTCTTTTTTCTTTTTCCTTAAGTGAGCATATCTCTTTAGTATTGCTTCACAAACCAGATTGTTATAACAGAAAACAAAATGATAGTGAGGCTTTACTTGTATTTAATATTTCTCAAGTACTAGCAACATGGGTATTAATTTTATAGGGAAAATGGGATATGATTGTGGGAAAGGAATCTATAAAAATACATAAGAAAGACTTTTGGAAACTTTTATGCACTAGCATGAAACTGATTTAATAGCAACACAGATTAAGTCATAAGGTCGATAATTTTATTTCTGATTGTTACAAAGGATCACCACCTAAAGGGTTTATAATCAAAGTAAGAGCCCCCTTCCACTCCCACTGAATCATTAACAGAATTTCTTTACCTATAGATCAGAAAAGAAATAGGATGTTCACAACCCACTCACAGCAAACTTTTCCAGAAATAATTTATTCAAAACTAACATAATTTAATATGCTACATACAGAAAGAGAGTGCCTTCTGATTCAACTTAACGTACGGAAGCAAAGCTTTGGCTGAACCCTGTGGCAGCCTAATGGGTCACTTTCTGCTGCCGCCAACCCACATATCACTCTCCCAGGAAAATCAAGGGCCAGCCACAGTCTGAATGATGACATCAGGAACACGTGAACTTCATAGCCCCTGAAGATGAGAGCTGGAAATCTTCATTGCCTTTCACCTCTTCAAACTTCTCATCCCAGCCCTAGAACCTGTCAAAGTCCTCACGGCACATCTCCCTTTAGGGGAATCACAGAGAGACCAGACCTCATACAAAGGACACATTGGAAAGAATACTCATATTCCCAAATAGTGTTTTGTTTTCTTATTTCCAATGGGCAGCTACAATGGTGGATTTCAGTGTTGAGTTAAGTCACAGCCCATTGGTAGAATACTGTACTTAACAAAGGAGTGGGCTCTTATTGGTTTCTAAAAATGTTACAAAGTTTATCCAGCATCTGAGTGAGTTTCAGAATTGATTGCAATGGGGTCCAGAAAAGCAGAGACAGATGTGACAAACAAACTGCATCTTGTTGAGAAGGTGAGGTTTTGAGATGCCTAGATAGGGGTTCAAATCTCACTCCTGTCCATTATTTGGGTAAACACTTATGCACAGAATAAGTTAATTGTAGTCCTCTGTAAAAAAGATGAAAATAGTATAGCATTCAGATCTCAAGTTTCTTGTGAATATTAAGAGTAACAATACCCAGGAGGTATTTTTCATGGTGCCTGGTAAATACCAAGACTTGTTAATATAACACTTTTAGAATTTCTTTTTACAGTGATTTTTGGAAATAAAGAACATTGCCAAGTGTTACTCTGGGTCAAGTAAAGATGCTGTAGTTCTGTGAACTCCTAGGGAAGATAGTTTTTTGGTTTTGGTTTTGGTTTTGTTTTGTTTTGTTTTGTTTGTTTCTTTTGGGGAAGATATTTCAACTCAGT
This sequence comes from Potos flavus, assembly GCA_028534135.1. Classification (NCBI taxonomy): domain Eukaryota; kingdom Metazoa; phylum Chordata; class Mammalia; order Carnivora; family Procyonidae; genus Potos; species Potos flavus. The sequence goes on from CM052895.1 coordinate 128,308,163, forward strand.
AAGTGATCTCATTCTTTTAAAAGCCAATTTCATGACTACTTGGGACTTGAAACTCTTAGCACAAGATGAATCTAGTATAGACATCTCTCAATATTAATAAGATCTGTGCAAGTTGGGATCAGACCAAGGGCAAGTCCTCAAAGGCATTCTTTGTTAAAAAGTGGAACAAATTTCTGGGAAATGAAAATCTTCCTTCAATTAAAGATTATTAGAACTGGAAGAAATTTTAGAAGTTAGCTTTTAAGCATTTAATGTGTTAATTAATAAAATTTGCCTTTTTCATACATTTCTGACAAATGCATAGACTTGTACAACCACCACCAGGGTAATCCCTGAGAGCGAAATTTCTCCAAACACTTTGGTTTAATTCTAATGCGGAAATGGATTTCCAACTTATTGACAGATATATATTTATCCATTCACCTTCCTAATGGCTTCCTTAAGAAATTAAAAATAGAGCTACTCTATGACCCTGCCATTGCACTACTGGGTATTTACCCCAAAGATACAGATGCAGTGAAAAGAAGGGCCACATGTACCCCAAGGTTCATAGCAGCAATGACCACAATCGCCAAACTGTGGAAAGAGCCGAGATGCCCGTCAACAGATGAATGGATAAAGAAGATATGGTCCACATAAACAATGGAATATTATGCCTCCATCAGAAAGAATGAATACCCAACTTTTGTACGGGACTGGAGGAGATTATGCTGAGTGAAATAAGTCAAGCAGAGAGAGTCAGTTGTTATATGGTTTCACTTACTTGTGGAACGTAAGGAATAACATGGAGGACATCAGGAGAAGGAAAGGAAAAGTGAATTGGGGGAAATCGGAGGGGGAGATGAAGCATGAGAGACTGTGGACTCTGAGAAACAAACTGAGGGTTTTGGAGGGGAAGGGGGTGGGGGGATGGGCGAGCCTGGTGGTGGGTATTGAGGAGGGCACGGATTGCATGGAGCACTGGGTGTGGTGCATAAACAACGAATCTTGGAACACTGCAAAAATAAAATAAAAAAAAAAATAAATAAATAAAATAAATAAAAAGAATGGCTTTTCTTCATATATAGGGGACAAAAGACTCTCAATGAGATAAAAACACAACCTGATAAAGAAGGATTTTGTGTAATTCTGGTACCTGAGAAGATGCCATGCGCCAACAGAAACATATAAGCTACGGTGATACTGTGATTTACAATAAGAAATATACCTTTGGTCTTTATCTCCATTCCTGGCACAAAGCTCCCAAAACCCTTGGATTTTAGATTCATAACAAATGCCTTTCAACCACACCTCAGTTTATGTTAATGAGGTGACTTTTAGAAAGCACGTAGGGGTGGGATCTGGAGGCCAGGAGAACTAAGTATGTGATTGGAGGACCAGCTGAATAGTCTGGCCACTAACCTCTGGAGAGTGGAGAAGGGCTGGAGACTGAGCCCAGTCACCAGTGGTCAATGATTTAATCAATCATGCCTATGTAACAAAGCCTCCATAAAAACCCAAAAGACCTGGGTTCAGAAAGCTTCTAGGCTGGTGAACATGAGATTTGGACACAGGGGAGGCTCATGGAGCGTGGAGGCTCCATGCTCTTTCACCATTCCTTGTTCTATGCCTTTCTTCCACCTGGCTATTATAACCTTTTATAATAAGCCAGTAATCTAATAAGTAAGGTATTTCTCTGAGTTCTGTGAGCCACTCTAGCAAATTAATGGAACCCAATGAGAGGGGCATTGGAACCTCCAATCTGTAGCTGGTAGGTCAGAACACGAGTGACAACCCGGACTTGGGACTGACATCTGAAATGGAGGGAGGAGCGAAGGCCATGTAAGATCTGATGCTACCTCCAGGCAGATAATGTCAGAATTGAATTGAACTGCAGGACTCCTGGTATTCCAGGAATTTCTTGGTGTCTGGAAAAACTCCACACTTTGGAACTGTGTCCAGAATTGTAGCCACACTTTGAGAAGGTCTAGAAAAAAGGAGTTCAAAAGCATTTTTTTTTTTTTTTTTTGATGGACTATAAGGTAACCCTGACCACACCTAAAACTGGTTTGTGTAACCTTCAACAGGCAGATTGCCGCTTTAGTGCAGACAAAACTGACAGAAAGAAGGTCACGAATAGCAGAGTGAAGTTTCAGTGCCCATGTCTCACATCGCTGCATTCTGTCTGTGGCCACTTGTGTTTGCACAAGTCTCGATCTGAATTTTTTGTTTTTTATTTTCTTATGCCATTTAAAAATAAGAACCAAAGAACTAACAAAAGGGAAATGCCCTACTGCCACTTAGATCTTTTTGTTACTAAGATCACAGGGTTGGTAGGTGATTAAAGCTTTTAGAATCTTGAAAATATCTTTCCTATTATAATAGCAAATAACTCACATTCTATGCAAAACACGAGTTACCTGGAGGTGTTTTAAAATATCTGAACTTCAGTTCCTTGATTTTTGCTTCCCACCAACAGTTGGCAAAGCTTCTGATCAGTGCTTTTTATGGAGTGAAAGTGTGATTTGCCAAGTTGCACACAGCAAGGGCGAGAATAGATGCTGCCTGAATTGGGGTCTCCATCAGCCTCCCCCCTCCCATAAGCCTGGACCTGCCCAATAGTCTCCATTCAACCGTTTAACTGTCTTGATGTTCTCAAGAGTGTCATGCATGGAGTTAGGGAAATGAATTATCCATTTATCCCTCTTAGCCTCTGCATTCCGAGTTCAGAAGGAAAACCTGCTGCGATCCTCTTACCCTTGGGAACGACTGTTCCTCCCACCCCTGGCCTGGTTGTCATGGTAGGCAGAGCTCACAGAAGCATCCAGACACGCAATATTCTGCTCTGTTGTCCCCAACTGCTTCACTTTGGACAAAGTAATAGCTTATTTCCTGACTGACACCTGAAAACCTATTTATGATTTATTCTCCCACAACTCATCTTCTGAAAGAGCTCAGCATTATTGACAGGACGGTATTTGCCTTACATTCTTCAAATAACTAACTCAGGCAGCATCCTCCCATGGGGCCCCCTGGGGCCCAGGTTATTACCTGCTGTTTTTCTTTGAGGGCCTTTTAACCCCCACTATATTGGAAATGTAAATAATCCTCTCGAGGACACTGACATCTCCCTTTGAGAGCATCCTCTCAATTCAGGAAGTGGAGTGCGGAGGAATCATCCAGCAAAAAGAAAATATTACCCACGGAATTGATTTTTAGTCCAATGTCTCAGTCCACAGCTTCTGCCAATTATTCAGCATTTAGTGAGCGTCCGCCATGTGAATAAAACAAACAGAGAGGTCTGTAATCACTCAGAATCTTTCATGAGTCATTAAATGCTGGGTATTCTATATTTATATGAGGTCTACTGGCATTTTACTCTAGAAAAATATATACATTAACAGACATTTTGAATCATTCTGGGAGAGAGCACTATATTTTATGTATTTTAAACAAAGTAAATTATTCTACTTGATTTATTTTTATCATTGAGTTAGTCATATTTAAAAAGAAATGCAATTATTGTACTAAAGATTTTTTTTCCCCATTTTCCCTGAATAACTAGCTGGTAGCACAAATTTCTGAAGGGCTGACTGAGTCCCAAGAACAAGGAGTCCAACACCCTCCCCCCACTCCTCTTGGCCCTCTTTTCTACATCTCCTTTCACTTATAATTTGGGCATTCTTTTTCTATAGTGAAATAGTACATAATCCAACAAGCTCCTTAAGTACCAATTAGGAGGCAGCCTTTCGTGGGAGGAGTGTAGAAGTTTCACTTATTACATAGATAATGGCAACTCTTAACATTCTTCAGCACATTTTCAGAGGATTCCAGCCCAGGTTCTTGTTGGGATAAAGAATTGCTGGCTTATGTGGTGAGCTTATCTCAATAACTGTGGCATTAATTCTGCTAGGTGAAGTTAAGACTATCTTTCATCCTGTCCTCTCAAGTCAAGGGATAGTAACTATAAAGATAATGCCCTGGCATTACCAATGAAGAATGATCTGGGTTCAATCACAGCCACAAATAAGAGGTGATTTTCCATATATTTGGCACAACCAGATATGATCACTAGTTTTATGAGAGTAAAGTGTTATAGTTTTGAATTTGTAAAAATAATGTATGACATTACTCATGTTATGAAAAACTTTCTGAGAGAGAATTACTTTACAATAGTGAGCTCCACAATGCAATTGTATATATGATTGTGATTATAACCAACTTCCTATGTGTAGAAGCATGGATTTTACATATTTCTGTTCCTTGTTCTTAAAAATCTGTTCTTTACAAATATTGTTAAAGTGACTCTACCACCCAAAGCGATCTACGTATTTAATGCAATCCCTATCAAAATACTGACAGTATTTTTCATAGAACGGAATAAACAACTCTAAAATTTGTATGGAACCACAAAAGACCTCAAATAGCCAAAACAATCTTGAAAAAGAAAAGCAAAGCTGGAGGCATCACAACTTCAGACATTAAGTTATATTACAAAGCTGTAGTAATCAAAATGGTATGGTACTGGCACAAATACAGATACAAAGATCAACGGAACAGAATAGAAAACCCAGAAAGAAACCCACAACTGTATGGAAAATTAATCTTTGACAAAGCAGGAAAGAATATACAAATGGAAAAGGACGATCTCTTCAACAAATGGGTTGGGAAACCTGGACAGCAACATGCAAAAGAAACAAATTGGACTGCTTCATTACACCATAAAAATAAATTTAAAATGGATTAAAGATTTAAATGTGAGACCTGAAACCATAAAAACCCTAGAAGAAAAAATAAGCAGCAATTTCTTTGACATTGGCCATAGCAACTTTTTTTCTAGATATATTTCCCAAGACAGGGGAACCAAAACCAAAAATAAACTATTGGGACTCCATCAAAATAAAAAGCTTCTGCACAGTGAAGAAAATAATCAAGAAAACTAAAAGGCAACTTACAGAATAGGAAAACATGTTTGCAAATGACATATCCAATAAAGAGTCAGTATCCAAAATAAAGAACTTATAAAACTCAACACCCCCCAAAATATATAATCTAATTAAAAAATGGGCAGAAGATATTTACAGACATTTCTCCAAAGAAGACATATAGATGGCCAACAGATACATGAAAATATGTTCATCATCACCTTCCATCAGGTTAATACAAATCAAAACTAGAATGAGATATCACTTCACACCTGTTAGAACAGCTACAGTCAACAACGTAAGAAACAACAAATGATGGCCAGGATGTGGAGAGAAATGAACTTTCCTGCACTGTCGGGGGCGATGCAAGCTGGTGCAGCCACCATAGAAAACAGTATGGAGGTTCCTCAAAAAGTTAAAAATAGAACTACCTATAATCAGCAATTGCACTACTGGGTATTTACCAAAAAATACAAGAACACTAATTCAAAGGGAATGTATACACCTCAATATTTAAAGCAGCATTACCTACAATAGCCAAGATATGGAAGCAGCCCAACTGTCCTCTGATGGACGAATGGATAAAGAAGATGTGGTGTATATTATTCAGCCATAAAAAGAATGAAATCTTGCCATTTGCTTGATAGATTGAACTAGAGAGTGTACTACTAAGTAAAATAAGTCAGAGAAAGACAAATACCATTTGATTTCACTCATACATGGAATTTAAGAAACTAAACAAGTGAGAAAAGTGTGGGGATAGAGAGAGAGAGAGAGACAAACCAAGAGACAGACTCTTAATTACAAAGAAAAAACTGACGGTTACCAGAGGGGAAGTGGTGGGGATAAAGGAGTGCATTGTCCTGATGAATACTGGGCTATGTATGAGTGTTGAATCACTATATTGTACGAGTATACTAAACTGAAACTAACATAATACTGTATATTAGCTAACTGGAATTAAAATTAAAACTTAAAAAAAGTCACTTCTTTAACATCTGATTCCTTTTATGCCAAGTAGGATGTCTACTCTTTTCCCTGACAACCTGATACTTACTAAACACGGAAGCGTTGTTGAGCAAGTAAAGTCTGTGTCGGATTTCTTCCCGTTCACAGGTATATACCGCATCCTGCTTTCTTCACTAAATCATAAATCCACTTGCTATGTTGTAAGTTCACCTTTTTGGTGAACTAGGTCTTCTTCCAGTGCTGAGGTGCACCACCACCATTCAGACTGAAGCACTTTGGAAGACGGAAAACAAAAAACGAAAATATATGAGCCAATACAATGCCAGGAAGTCAGTGTGCCAGGTAGCAATTTATTGCCCCTCCTCTCTAAATACACCCTCATTGTCTTGCTCTTTGATAAAAAAACGAGCCCCACTAAGCGTTTCTCCTCTCTGGCTGGGAGGATGTTAAAGTAGGTCAGGAGAGAGGGTGCTGGAAGGCCAGTGCATGAGAAAAAGACTTGATTTTGATTCCAGAGTGCTTCCCTTTCTGCTTGCTTCAAGGCTGCTGAAGATACATTTGCAGCACATACAATGGTGCTCACCTTCTCGAAAGTTTGTTGCCACTCTAGGAATTCTGACCATCGGTCCCTCCCCACCACCCCCAAGCCTGTCAACTATAGACCAGCTCTCACAGGGGCTGGAATCCAGTGGGTTGAGCCCTTGCTCCAACAGGGTCCAAATGGGTAGTGGGGAGAGAGAAGGACAGAAAGAGAGAAGCTGAGAGGTATTCAGGCAGGAAATTGGTGGTCAACAGGAGGTTGGTCTGGGAGCTGCTTTGGTCATGAACTTGTGAGTTCGGAATTAGGTGTGTTGAATCAATGTGACAGGAAGATCTTTTAGAGTCCTCTTGTGAGTAATGCTGCACTAAATGTGGGAGTTCAGATACCTCTTTTGTGATCCTGATTTGAATTCTTTTAGATATAGACCTGGAAGTGGGATTGCTGGATCACGGTGGTAGTTCTAATTTTTTGAGGGACCTCCATACTATTTTCCACACTGACTACACCATTTTGCATTCACACCAACAGCATACAAAGACTTCAATTTCTCTACAACTTCACCAACACTCAACTTTTTGGTGGTGGTGGGGGGTGCGGTGATAGCCACTCTAACAGGTATGAGGCAATATCTCATTGTGGTTTTGATTTCCATTTCCCTGATAATTAGTGATGGCGAGCACCTTTTCATACACCTGTTGGCCATTTATATGTCTTTGGATAAATGTCTGTTCAAGTCCTTTGCCCATTTTTTTTATTGGGTTGGTGTTTTTGTTTTTGTTTTTTTACTCTTGAGTTGTCGCAGTTCCTTGTATATTTTGAATATTACTCCCTTATCAGATAGATGGTTTGCAAATATTTTCTCCCATCCCATCTATTGCCTTTTCAATCTGTTGGTTGTTTCCTTTGCTGTGCAGAAGCTTTTTAGTTTGATGTAGTCCCACTTGTTCGTTTTGCTTTTGTCACCTATGCCTTTGGTGTCATGTTCAAGAAATCAATCTAAATGGGTATCAGTGGATTAAGAGATAAAGAAAATGTGGTATATACACACAACTGAATATTATTCATCCTTTAAAAAAGGAAATATTGTCATATATGACAACATGGATGACGCCCAGAAGACATTATGCTAAGTGAACTAAGCCAGTCACAGACAAATACTGCATGATTGTACTTAGATGAGGTGCCCAGCATAGCCAAATTCATAGAAGAAGACAGTAGAATGGTGGTTGCTAGGGGATGGGTAGATGGAGAAGTGCAGAACTGTTACTCATGGGAGTAAAGTTTCTATTATGTAAGAAATAACGTCTAGAGATCTGTTGTACCATATCGTGCCTATAGTTGACAGTACTGTACTATGCACTTAAGATTTTGTTAAGAGAGTAGATCTCACGTTAATTGTCCTTACCACAAAAAATAAATTTAAAAAAAAGTGGAAACAAACACAAAGGAGCAGGGGGAAAGTTTTGGAGGTGATGGATATGTTTATTACCCGGTGATGGTTGATTTTGCAGGTATGTTTGTATGTCGGGTTAACTGGATTGTATACTTTAAATATGTGCAGTTTCTTGTATCTCGATTATACCTCAACAAAGCTAATTATGAAAAAATGGCCTCCCAGAATCATTCCTTTGGTTCCAGTTCAAAATACTAAAACAAAACATTGACCTCTAAAATGATTTAGGGTTTAACATTACCAAATTTAAGTTCAAAATTCCATGAAATATGTTAAATATGAATACTCACCATAAAGGGTCCTACTTTAACAAATTAAATTTTATTTTATTGACCTGGAAGACTTTTAGTCCAAATCATTTTTTATTATACAGTCAAGATGTTACCTGAACAAATTCTCATATTAAATAGCGTGTAGAATTTTCTAAGTGATTATTACACATTATTTTCACAAATATTTTTATACATCTGGGGAAATGGACAAGCCATGGCACATTACTGGTCACGCTCACAGTTCAGATCACTAGATTAGAGAGTTCCTTCTGTTATTTCAACAAATTGTAGAATATATTAAACAAATTATCATACTGACTCAGTTAATGCTGTCTTATGTCAGGACCCAGGAAATGCTAGGTCGCTGACTGAGGGTAAGGTAGAGTGGAGATTGAAGAGAATTGGAGAATTAGACAAAATTCATTTGATATTGGGTGATAATTAGAGTCAATCTCAATTTCTCTCACTCTCTCATATACACACACACACACACACACATACAGAAGAATCTGCTTCATTTGGGGTTTGGAAGACAGCCCTAGGTCTTGTCTGTCAGTGGGCACGGGGTGAGCTGCTCCGAGTGGCCCAACAGAAGGCACACACATCCCATGACACTAGATCTCTAAGGGGGGTGGGGGTTGCACTTCCTGTCCACCTCTGCCAGGGCACCCAGATCAGCTGGAGGAAATTATCTTAGTGTTTTGACACTGTTAATGAAGGAATAATTCACAGCTCTGCAGTCTGGAGATGACCGTCAATCATTGTCATACACTAGCAGAACTTCAATTCAGGATCAAGGTCACACTCTGATAGAATCAAAGGAGTGAACTAAAAACACACCTGCCTTGCAATCAGTAGGAAACAACAACAAAAACGGGGGAAAAACAAACAAACAAACAAAACTACACAAACAAAAAATCCCGAACGAACAAACTGCTTCAGCATTTATTCTCTTCTGAAAACATCTCCACAAATACAAATTTCCTATCTTTACGAAGTTTTATTTTCATTTCTCTTTTCCTGCCTCTCTCCCTAATCCCCTGATTTGATGATTTCTTGTTTGGTTGTGTTTTTCTTGTTGTTATTTGGAGACTCCTTTCTTTCCACATAAACAATTAGCAACTTGATGGAGTTTAGTGAATTAAACTTTCACGTCCATTACAGAAGTTTTGCTCTCAGGTAGCTTAAGACTGAGTCCCCTGTGAAGTCATTCATCTCCTGGCCCATTCATCTCCTTGGAACCCTCTCTGCCTCAAGACCCTTATCTCATCAAAATATAGTAGTTCAGCTAATAATCATTGATGAGAAAGCATCTCCCCTCAACATATGGCGGCTTCTCTTCCCTCAACATATGGCGGCCTCCTCGTCATCATCCAGGGATGCTTCCTCATTCTGAGCACAGGTTCCTCTTCCTGTTTTCTGTGCAGATAAACTACATGGTACTACAGCTCTTCCCCGAAGTAAAACACCTATCACTCCAGTAATATTTCCAAGTAGTATGAGGTGTTGTCCCTAATGTTCCTCATTTGCAACTAGTGTCTACGTATTCTGCAGCATGATTAAATACTCTCATCTCATAATGTGGCCTTTCAGCAACATTATTTGCTCATCGCTTCTCAGAGTTTGGCAATGGAGCCTGAACACGCCCACTCACACAGACCTGCGCCTCCAGACTCAACATCACAGGTGCAACCCAGGCGACAGGGGCCCTCCAGGGGGTTATGGACTCTTCTGGGGACAAATCCCCACAACTCAGGTGCATCTTTACAGGTACTCTAGTAGAAACTCCTGGAAAAAATAGAGGATATATCAACAGCTAGAAAGCACACAGAACATTATTTCAGGAGGCAAATACTCAACAATGTGAGGAAAACACCAATGAAAGGTCAAGACAATTACATGCACTTTCAATATTAAAATGAACTACTTAGTGTGTGTGTTGACTTTAGAACAGCAGTTCTCCACAGAAGCACTGACTCAGACTCAGGAAATGCCCTAAGTTTTCCCTGACTTTATTTTTTTCCGAGCTATAAGCCTGCAGCTGCATCATGAACTCTGCTGTCCTCTCTTGGGCAGCAGGCAACACATCGAGTGCTACATCAAAAACTAATGATGTACTACATGTTGGCTAACTGAACATAATAAAAATTAAAAATAAAATGAGAATAACAATATCAAACAAAAGGGGTTCTGGTGAGAATTTAATAAGACAATATCTTGAAAATACATATGGCAGGTGGGTATTCACAAAGCCAGTGACTGAGTTCTCCTTTCTCTTTCTTTGCCTTCTTTCTTATCCTCTTCTTCTCTGTCTCACTCTGTAAAACCTACCTTTCATTCTTTCAAGTCCCCTCCATTTTCCTCCTGCCCTGAATCGTTCGCTCCCTCCCTGCTTCTCCCCTTTCTTATAATGCAACACTACCAGCCATTTAAATTTGCATATGGCTGGATTATTTGCTGCCAAATTCAAATTTCTGGACCCCAAATCTCAAGATCATCGTCCCAACTGCTGGAGTAGAAACCAGGAAACGGGATGTTTAACAAGCCTTTCTAGAGATGCTGATATAATTGGTCAGCTATTTGCATTTCGAGGGGGGAAACACAGCTAATATCTGTAATATAAAACATTACACAGAATGGTTTCCCTACTTTGGCGTACACTGAAATCATTGCGGAGTGTTTAAAAATCTTCTTGTCCAGCAACAGACCAGAACAAATAAATTAGGATCTCTCAGTGTGGGATCCAGGTATAGGTAGGGAAGGCCAACATACAGCCAGGTTCTCAACTTTTTATAAGAATCTAATAGACTCCTGATGTGATGAGCACTGGGTATTACATGCAACTGATAAATTATTGAACACTACATCTGAAACTAATGATGTACCATAAGTTGGCTAATTGAATTTAAATAAAAAAGAATCTAATAGGCTTCAATGATTCTCACACAGATTTAAAGAGACAAATTATGTAACACTCTCAATAAGTAATAGGGGGATTTAACACACTCAAATATTATGAAATAAACTGTTGATTTTCATAATAAACTTTTTTATTTTAAGATGGTTTTAGATGAACAGAAAGTGGCAAAGATAGTACAGAGGGTTTCTCTATACCCCACCCAGTTTTGTGTAGTGCTAACATCTTCTATTAATTCATCACCACTAAGGAACCAGCATGAAGAGGTTATTCTTTTTTTTTGTAAGATTTTTTTTATTTATTTGACAGAGAGAGAGATCACAAGTAGGCAGAGAGGCAGGCAGAGAGAGAGGAGGAAGCAGGCTCCCCACTGAGCAGAGAGCCTGATGCGGGGCTCGATCCCAGGACCTGGAGATCATGACCTGAGCAGAAGGCAGAGGGTTTAACCCACTGAGCCACCCAGGCACCCCAATGAATAGGTTATTCTTCACTGAAGTTATTTCATGCAGATGTTCCAATTTTTAAAATTTTCCTTATTTTTTATCCAATGTCTTTTTCTCTCTCAAGATTCCATCTAGGATTCCAGAGTTAGCTGTCATGACTCCTTAGGCTTCTTTTGGTTCGTGATAGTTTCTCAGACTTTCTTTGCTTTTTGATGACCTTGACCGTTTTGAGGAATATTGGTCAGGTAACTTGTAGAATATTCCTCAGTTTGGGTTTGTCTGTCATTTTCCTCATGGTTAGATAGTGGTCACGGATTATTAGGACAAAGACCACAGAGGTAAAGTGCCATCCACATCCCATCTTATCAAGGGTACATAATAGTAACATTATTTATGACTGTTGATGTTGACTTTATTCAACTGATAGAGTTTGCCAGATAGCTCAATTGTAAATTTACTCTTGTATCTCCTCTTTCTAGACTGTTCTCTTCGGAAGTAAGTCACAATGTGAAGCCCACATCTAAGGAGTGGGAAGTTATGCTCCATCTGAAAGAAAGCAGAGGATCAATGTAATTTATTTGAAATTTTTCTACATGGGAGACTTGTCTCTTTTCTTCCATTTACTTACTTATTCAATCATTTATTTATATTAATGTGTACTTGTGGATATGTATTTTATATTTTGGGTTATAATCCATTACTTCCTTATTCTGTTGCCCAAATTGTTCTAGCTTTGGCTGTTAGGAGCTCTTTTGGTTGGCTCCTATGCTCCTTTGACAATGAGTTTTTTTGTTTGTTTTTCTTTTGAGTACTTCCTTACTTTCTGGAACAACAAGATGTTTCCAGCCCTCTTCTAATAGGCTAACGCTAACTTACTTTCTTCCTGTACTTTTAGTTTGGTCATACAGCTTCCCAGAACAGAACTGATACACCATTGAAAAGATCTCTCAATAGACAAATATGCTTGACACCAGGAAATGTCAGTGGAGAGAAGGAGGCGAAAAACCATAAAGAGCAAATGTAATAACTCGAGGAGCATGGGACCAACAAATCCTGAGATTGGCTTTGTATTATAGAAACCATTCAATATTTGATGTCTATCTTGATATCCTTCAGCCTTCAAAGGCTAAAATGTTTGACCATTCTAAGAATGTATTCACATATACAATTATTTACCAGAAAAAACAACAACAACAAAAAAAACCAAAACAAAACCAAAAAACCTATTGAAATTTTTCGAAAGATACTCATTAGAAATTTTAAATGAAAAAATAACTTTGTTTTTTGGAGAATAATATTCTTTATATTTCAACAGCCTATTGAATCCCAAGAAGGCATACAGATGGCCAACAGACACATGAAAAGATGTTCAACATCCCTAGTTGCCAGGAAAATGCAAATTAAAACCACAGTGAGATATCACTTACACCTGTCAGAATGGCTAAAATAAAATAAAAACAAGAAATAACAAGTAGGAAGCCTCCTGCACTGTTGGTAGGAATGCAAATTGATGCAGCCACTGTGGAAAACAATATGGAGGTCCCTCAAAAAAATTAGAAATAGAATTACATATGATCCAGTAATTCCACCACTAGGTATTTACCTAAAGGAAATGAAAGCACAAATTCAAAAAATATACACCTGTAGGTTTATTGCTGCATTATTTACAATAGTCAAGATATGGGAGCAACCTAAGTGTCCACAAATAGAGGAATGGATAAAGAATATGTGATATACGCAATGGAATATTACTCACCCACAAAAAAGAATGAAATCTCGCTATCAGCAACAACATGGAGGAATGAGAGGGTATAACACTAAGTGAAATAAATCAGAGAAAGGCAAATACCATATGATTTCACTCATATGTGGAATTTAAGAAACAAAACAAATGAACAAACAAAGAGACAGACAAGAAAGCAGGCTTTTTTTTTTATTAACATATAATGCATTATTTGTTTCAGGGGTACAGGTCTGTGAATCATCAGGCTGACGCAATTCACAGCACTCACCATAGCACACACCCTCCCCAATGTCCATCCCCCAGCCACCCCATCCCTCCCACCCCCCTCCACTCCAGCAACCCTCAGTTTGTTTCCTGAGATTAAGAGTCTCTTATGGTTTGTCTCCCTCTCTGGAAGAAAGCAGACTCTTAAGGATAGAGAACAAATTGGTGGTTGCCCGAGGAGAGGGGGCTCAGGGAGAATTGATATCAATAAGGGGAAATAAGAGTACACTTATCATCATGAGCACTGAGAAATGTAGAGAATTGCTGAATCACTATATTGTACACCTGAAGCTAATAGAACACTGTACGTTAATATGTTTATACTTGAATAAAAACAAAACAAAACAAACTGATCAGTAAAAGCACTGGGTGTTATACGCCACTGATGAATCTTTGAACACTACATCTGAAACTAATGATGTACTATGTGTTGGTTAATTGAATTTAAATCAAGACAATAAAAAAAAATAAAAGCATAGACTTCACAGCCAAAACAAACAAATAAATAAATATAAGAGTCAAACAGCTTATTGAATATGAATGCCAGAGTTAAAAATTCTTACCAAAGAAGACAACAATGTCTGGAGGCTGTGACATTTTACACATAATCCTTGTTGTTGGGTAGAACTCTGTCCCATGTTCCAGTGTCCACTTACATTTCATCTTAATATACACATTTTCAAATTAAGCATTAACTGATGATGATATCAGATACCCAGTGTATTCAAGCCAAGTTCAGTGTCCTTGAAGACTGAACACAGCTCATGGTTCGCACGGTGTCTCCATACGAATTAAACACACTGAGGGGCGCTGGGTGGCTCAGTTGGTTAAGCAACAGCCTTCAGCTCAGGTCGTGATCCCAGAGTCCTGGGATCGAGTCCCACATTGGACTCCCTGCTCAGCGGGGAGCCTGCTTCTCCCTCTTCCACTCTCCCTGCTTGTGCTCTCTCTCTCTCTCCCTGTCAAATAAACAACAACAACAACAAACGAACCACACTGCATAAAGCAAACTCCTGGAATGATGAGAGAAATGTAAATAGGAACTAAACATGATGCATTTTAAATATATCAATCACGACCCATAATATGTATTCTGTAATCTATAAAACTATTATGTGCTTACCCAAATTTGTCACATATCCTTATTTTCTTAAATGTTCAATATTAATATTAAACACATAAACATGTGTTTATAAACTTACTCTACTTCACTTTGTGGATATTATACAAGACTTTTATACTACGATCACCAAGGTTATTAGGTTAATAATGTGATTAATGCGTAACAGTCAAGAAATGGTATGACAAAATAAAGATTTTTATATTAATAAAGAAAATACTGCTTTTGATTTCTCTCGTTCTTGAATAAATTGACTCGTTTTCTTTTTCTAATTTTTTAACCCTGGGTAGTTAAAAAGCTGTGCTTTATCTTTTGGCGATCCTGCTTATCTTTCGGGGGATCTTATTGCCTGAAGACAGTGTGAGGTGACGGCTTTTGGTTCTAACCTTGGTGTAGCCTTGTGTCTGAGGTTCTGCGAAGAGAGAAGGAGCTGCCACATCTCTGTGGGCTGATGGACGTGGCTTCCTCTTTTCTTTGTTAAATTACCTAACTTGCTCTCTTCTCTGCCCCATCAGAGAACCTTCTGTCTTTTGTCCTTTGGGATGGATTTATTCCCTTATTCCTAGCCCAGAGACACTTAATGTCCAGGAGCACGTGTTATGGTTAGCTGGATGGAAAAGCATTTGGGAGGTCAGAATAAGTAAAGAATGAGGCAAGAGACAGGGCTGAAGAAACGCAGGTCACAGAGAGGGAGGGAGAAGGAGGGGGAACATTTGATTTATCTGACTTATATTCTTAATAATGAACCAAAGAGATCAATGCACTCGCGAATAATGAAGCACAGATTTCCCAGTGAAAAACACCAAAGTTTTTACAAAAATAGATCTCTCAAGGCATACAAAATATAAACTACACCCTTAATAACGGTCATTACAACTAGAAATCATGACAATACTCATTAATGAAACAAATTGTTTCTATTATTAGCATCACAAGTGAATTCTCCTTTGCAAAACTGTTACCCAGGAACAAAGATAAGATTTGCAAATTTTTAGTATTTCTATTCATGTGGGCCTCTCTCCCTGATCACTCTCACTCTGAGAAACCAAAGGGCAAAGCATCTGCAAGTTAAGAATATAATTTGAGTCTTGTTTCCAAGAGGAGGGTGATAAAAAGAAACATTGTGTCTTTAGAAATGGGCTGTGAGTCTGCAGAATAGATTAAATATATTGTGGGGGCGGGGGAGTTGGGGGGTTGTGGCTACTGAGCAGAAGTGACAGCGGAGGCTGTCACAGCATTTACCTTCCAGTAAATTCTCCAACATGGCAGATGCTGCTGAGGGATCCAAGTTGACCTGTGAAGAGACAGTATTTGCCATGTAACTGGGCCATAAACAGTTATTAGAAAAATGAAAACTGAGAGAAATATTTGATGGAGAAATAGAAAGTAGCATATGGGAAATGATGGAAAATAGCATATACCCAGAATCCTCTCAGGTTCGTGTAAGTTCGCACATGGATGTCCACATACACATCTAGAATTATCCTGTGTCATCAGAAAACACATCGTGATTGTATGATATTTCTTCAGTGGGCAACTTAGGTAGGCATTTTTTCTTTCCTTTTTTCCCATTTGTTCATTCACTCATTCATTCATAATTCCAGATACATAGATGACAGCACTATCCAAATATGAACTAGGAATATGACTGATTATTTAAGATTAGAATTGAAATGAGAAATGGGGCATCCTTTCACATCAAGGATGATTACTTCCCTTTGATTATGAACTATGTGTGGGTGAAGACGATCTATGCTATTTGGCTTTACCATGTAATGATAATCATGGCAAAGCTAAAATTAAATTGGGTTGAAACTATAATACATTCAGTCAGAGCAAAAGCGTATTATGGGATAAGTTCTGACTTTGAGAAGGCACGGTAATGATACGTTATGGACAACAAAGTGTTTTTCAGGGCAGGCAGATGACGCCAAATCCTCCACGCAAATGGACCACAGTGATTAGCGCCTTTTGGTGACAGTGTTTAGTTTTTGGTCAATTAAATGTTGCAGCAGAAATATCTCACACACATGGCAAGTCAAATCGTTTCCTCCACTTAAGAAAATTGACTTTGGGATCCAAACTTTTATAATGAAATTACAGTAAATGTTTAAATAAAGACATTTTAGAATAATTCAGACAATTACGGGGCTCACTATTGTAAAACTAATTTAACCTCCCACTTAAGGTCTCACGTTAAAAAAAATCACCTGAATTGATTTTGGCTGTGGAATGACAGAAATAGAGCAACAAACATTCATTCTCTGGCTTGCCAAATTAGTATTAAGCAAGTTAACTTTTCATATGTCTGAAATGGATCATAATAACTCTTAAAAAATTACTTCTGGGTGCTGCACAAAATAAGGATCACACATAATTATCAGTATCTGCCTCTTACACAAGTTTATGAGAATAACTTCAAGTTTATGTGAATAACTTTTTGCGGTTCTTCCCGGTTTTCCTCCTAATATTTCACATATGCTCAGATCTAACTTACAGATAAATTAGTCTTATATACACTCCAAACACAGACTATTAGAATAAAATATAACAGGGAGTACAAGAGCTTTTTTTGTAATCGAATGTAATCTTCCTATTTTCTGGCATCTATGCACAGTGACCAGAATATAAGGTCTGGATGAACTTAAATTTCGGTCTTCACTCCAAACATGTTCTTATGAACTAGTTCCTCATTCTCTGTAACCGTTTCTTTATTTGCACAAAGAGTATCCACGCCATAGGTAACCAAGACAGTTTGCGACAAAATGGAAGTGTTCAAAACATAAGAGACAGTGTTGTTATTCTGGGGCAGTTTACTCTCATGTTTTAATTATTTTGGGGAGTTGAAAAAGTTTAAGCATTCCCGGAAGGAAGGGCTTCATTTTCCTCCCAAAGTTGGGTGTACCCTGTTCAATTGATTTGTAAAAATATAGAGATACAAATGAAAAACTCAAATATTGAGAGTTGGAGGGTACAGAACTTAAAACAGAGTGTAGAGAAGAGAGGAGACCAAGAAGAAAATATGTTTCCATCGGGATTTTACAAGTTTATAGGAGATCATGAGTAAGGGCAGTACACGATGCATTATACTGATTTATCCAGAAACATACCAGTGGAGTTGTTATTCAAATGACTTGGAAACATGAGTTGGGGGGGATGTTTGCTGAGGAACGAATGAATGCCCTTTTAGACTTGTCGCCAAAATATCTGCATTAGTCCACATGTGAACTCTGTGAAGCAAATATAACTTCCCGCAATTCACAGGCAAGAGCCCAGGACAAGAGTGCTGCTCAGCAGGTGCCAGACTGCCCTTAAGACATGAAGCGGAAGGAGAACCTGATCTATGACGGACATCAAAGGGCACGCCTCCTCTTTGGTTATACTGGGGATGGAACCCAAGCCCCTTGATGGAATGCGCAACCAACTAGTCATCTCATTTCTTCCCTTACACCATTTTATCACCTGCCTCTCTCCCAGCAATCATTGCATGGTACTGCCTGGCTGAGCGTCTACACTGGCAAAGGCACAAGCATTACCTCTTGTGAGGCTAGTAGGAGGTGGGTCTCTATGGAGGTGATTGTGTCATGAGCGCCCTTTTAAGAGAAGACATGGGAGTTTGCTCTCTTATTCTGCTGCTCTCCTTAACCACAGGGAGACAGACTGAGAAGACAGCTGTCTATGAACCAGGAGGAGCACTCTCACCAGGACCATGCTGGACCCCAGTCTTGGATGTCCAGTCTCCAGAACTATGAGAAGAAAATGCTTATTGTTCTAGCCACCCAGTCTATGGTATTCTGTTAGAGTAGCCTGAACTAAGACACTATTCCAGACATTAAATCCAACCCTGTGTGGGCATCAAAAACCGTCTCCATATTGCCGATTTCTAAATGTACATCTCCAGCCTTGACCTCTGTTGGCACAGGACCACCGCATCAAGCTGTCCCCTGATGTCTTCACTATGACATTTTATGGACAGCTAGAATGGCCATATGCATCAGTCGCATGAGATCAGAACAAAACAAACATACAGAGAAGATTGATTATATCACCTTACATTTGGTAAAGTCTTGCCCAGTGGATGCTTTGGGAAGCAAAGCCACATAACTCGAGGATTCAGTTTGGCGGTGGGGAGGTTGAGAATATGGACTGAGGTAGCTCAGGAGCAGTAAATACAGGCTAATGAGAATATTTGAAAAGCCTACAGCTCTCAGGACATCACAAAACCTGAAGGTTCAGAGCAACACCCTTAAGTCATTAAGGAAGGGGTGGATTATGTTTGCTTTATTTAATTTAAGCAATTAACCTGGCAATGCTTTCAACACTGGTAATGCAAAGAGGATATGTTTTCACTATATTAAAAATGATCTAGAACACCTTCATAAGTAAAAGTCAGGATAAAATAAGCATTCCTGCTTTCGACCAACTTTTACTTAGCAACAAATTCATTAATTACGTTTATTAGGAGTTGAGTCATGTTTTCTTCTCCATCAGCTAGAATGCACAGGTATCTTTCTCAACCCAGTGCTTACTAAATCCTCTTTTTGGAGGTCTGACTGGGTTTCTCTACCCCTCCTCTCTCAGTGCCTCCCTTTTGGCTTTCCTGTGATATTGTGACATAAAAGCAACAAAGTAGTGCTGTTTTTCTTAACCCCTCCAAAGCCAAACCTGAGTAAATATTTAGGAGAAAGTTTATAGTGAGATATCCGGGAGTAGCTTTGATAGGATCAGTTAATGCACATTTCTTTGGGAAATATACGGAGGGCATACATGTATTAAATTGAGCCCTCAAATGTTCTCCAAGCACTTCGATGTAGCAGTGGCCTGAAAGAGCATAAAAGTGTCACATCTCACTTTTGAATGCATGCACTAGTCACCGTGAAATCTGTAGGGTCGTCATGTGGTATATGTGCCCAAACTCCTCCTGCCCCTTCCACACTAATCAGGAACACAATAGGTGCCTGAGGGCGTTTCCAGCCTTGGGACCCCAGCCATCTGCTCTACCCAAGAAGAGGGATTTAGACTCCGTTAGTGGAACAAGGACCCACAAGACTTCAGATCAATGACATTACACAAAGCAACATGCTGGGAAATGACTGTCTCATTATAAAGTGTCTCTCTGACATTTGAGCCCCTGTGACTCCCCCAGTCAACGGGGCTTCGAGGATGGATCAGGGTTGGGGGCCGAATGGGAAAGAATCTGGCATTCTTGCCTCTCACTGTCAGTGGAAGACGAATGGGCTTGTCCTTCGATGCAGACCTGTTAGCACAGCAGGGACAACCATCCCTTTGATTACAGTCCCCGAGACATTTTACATTTGGAGAGAAGGAGGCTTGTGTCTAACCTGGGGATTTCAGGTAATGACATAATTCTATAAATCAGATTGGGAAATGACATTCATTTTACTGTGTTTGATTAATAAAATAGGATATTTATTGGAAGTATAAGCAGAGCAGAGAACTGACACATTTATCAATATTTTCCTATTGAAAATTGATATTTTTATGCTACTAACACAACCCTATGTAGGGATGCTCCAAACAGTCCTAGAGAAACATTTTATCTTAAAAATAGTTCACACTGGGGCACCTGTGTGGCTCAGTCAGTTGAGCCTCTGCCTTTGGCTTAGGTCATGATCTCAGAGTCCTGGGATTGAGCCCCGTATCAGGCTCCCTGCTCAGTGGGGAATCTGCTTCTCCCTCTCCCTCTGCAACTGCCCCTGCTTGTGTTGTGTCTCTCTCTCTTTCAAATGAATGAATAAAATCTTAAAAAAAAAATAGTTCACATTATCTTGAGTATGCTGGATAATTTTTACAGAATACAGACAATGTAAGGAAATGGGCATTCATCAGGAAAAGTTTCTAACCTCAGTGAATCGCCATTGGGACAGCAGTTACGTTGGATGTCTGAAAATGCATTTATCACCAAACAGTAATGTTCAAATAGCAACTCTACAGTCTTTAACAGTGGAAGAGCAGCTTTTTAACTCCTAGTACTTGAACATAAGTATCTTCAAAATATATGTTATCATTATATACATATATAATTTTTTTTTTTTTCTGAGAGAGTGCGAGCCAGTGAACACTCATGCACAAGAAGGGGGTGGAGGGACAGAGGCAGAGGGAGAGAGAGATCGGGGCTCAATCTTACAACCCTGAGATCATGACCTGAGCCAAAATTAAGAGTTTGACACTCAACTGACAAGCCTCCCCTTGTCATATTTGTTTTAATACCATAAGTGATTTGCCTAAAATGTGACACAGAAATCCAGTAGAAAATTCAGAAATCACTTAATCATGACTTCTAGTTCTTTGTTGTTTTCCTCTAGGTTCCATTATCTCTAAATATGAGATATTTCTAAGAAAATACCCTTTTAAAAGGTACTTTTGTGTTTTTATTTTTATAGACGAGTTTACTAATAGGAAATTGGCTGCAACTATATATTAAACAAAGGGATAGTTTGATATGTAAATTTTAAGCTGGTGACTTATAGAGACTCAGCCCAGGAAATTGGAAGAATGGGGAAGTATCTGGGTTAAAAACAAACTTGCATAGATCATTTGTGTCCAGTGACCACGCCATGAACCTAATGACTTTATCCTGTTTGTGTTTATCACCATGTTTACCAAGTTCTTAACTGGAAGAATTAAATGATTGCTTCCCAATTTAAGTAGAGAAAACATTTTATATTTAGAAGCATTTAAGAATATCTCATATATCAGTGGAGAAAATATGGAATAAGACCAGGAATCATGGGAAAATCTAATGTATATATAAGAGATATATTCACGTTTCAAGAGAATTCCATAATCTCCCTCCAAAAATTAAAAATAGAACTACCACATGATCCAGCAAACCCATTTCTGGGTATATATCTGAGGAAAATGAAATACTATCTTGGAAAAATATTTGTACTCCTATGTTCATTGCAACATTATTCATAAAGCCAAGAAATGGAAATAACATAAGTGTCCATGGATGGATGAATGGATAAAAAAAATGTGGTATGTATGTGTGCATATATATAGGTGTGTGTATGTGTGTGTGTAAATGGAAGTAATATTATTCAGCCATAAAAAAGAAGGAAATCTTGTCATTTCCAACAACATGCATAGACCTCGAAGGCATTATGCTAAGCAAAATAAGACAGAGGGAGAAAAGCAAATACTGTATAATCTCACTTTATGTGGAATCTGAAAAAGCAGAATTCGTAGAAACAAAGACTAGAAAGGAATTTTCCGGGTGGGGGGTTGGAGAATGGGGAGATGTTGCTCAAATGGTACAAACTTCCAGCTGTAAGATGAATAAGTTCTGGGAATCTAATGTTCGGCATGGTGTCTACAGTCAACAATTCTGTATACTTGAAAGTTGCTAAGAAAGTAGATCTCCAGTGTTCTCAGGGCATGCCAAAATGGTAATTATGTAATGTGATAGGGGTGTTAGCCAACCATATTCTGATAATCCCCTTGCAGTATGTGTGTATATCAAATTATTACATTCTGTACTTTAAACTTATACAATGTTATATGTCAAATATATGTATCAATAAAGCTGAAGGAAAAATAAGTGTGCGGGGTGCCTGGGTGGCTCAGTGGGTTAAAGCCTCTTTCTTCGGCTCAGGTCATGATCTCGGGGTCCTGGGATCGAGCCCCCCATCGGGCTCTCTGCTCAGCAGGGAGCCTGCTTCCTCCTCTCTCTCTGCCTGCCTCTCTGCCTACTTGTGATCTCTCTCTGTCAAATAAATAAATGAAATCTTAAAAAAAGAAAAAGAAAAAGAAAAAGAAGTGTGCTCCACAGTTTCCCAGCTACTGAGTCAAATATTTGAAATAAATACTTGAAATATCTGTTCCCTCTTGGTGTTTGGCTTTGTTTATCTATCTTACCTATCAATTGCTTCAGAGAGAGAGAGAGAGAGAATGAGAGAGACAGAGGAAGAGAAGCAACCATCAAAAGGTGAAGGACATCACAGAGGAACAAAAAGAAGTATCTTTTTCAGTGAAGATTTTTTTCAGAATCTTTTTCAGAAAAGATTTCTCTTTCAGTGAAAAAAAAATCTTAAACTTATCTC
>CM052895.1:128331355-128374915 GCA_028534135.1 Potos flavus
TGTGTGTGTGTGTGTGTGTGTGGTTTGCTGCACAAGACAGCCAATCGATTCACCAGTTTACAAAGATACATGCAGTGCGGTGAGATGAAATACTGTAAAAATAAGTAATAAAAATGAATGTTAAAGAAAACCAGTATATAGAATCCATATCATAAAAGCTTGGGTAAGTTTTTAATGAGGGGAGATTATCAGAATTACTTTCAAATGTGACCCAATATACAGTAACCAAGATTTCTCGCCACCTGAATCACAAACAAACAAATCTTGCCTCTTATTACTAGGTTTGCCTTTTGTGGTTCACTGTGGTTCACTGTATAGGTACAGTGAATCTGAAATTATTTGGTGAATGTTGTAGAATTGAGCAAGGGAGTAAATGGGATAGTGTTATTACAAGTCAGACTTCTCACTGTGGAAATAGAACGGGAAAAATCGTTAAGTATAGAGTGGTAAAATGGATAAGATCTCAACCAGATGGTCAAAATTCAGGTTCCCAATGTGAGTGTGGACACGGCTTTGTGGGCATACGATCATGTCTGATGTAGCTGGTCATGCACAAACCGAAGCAGGTCACAAGGACCTATCAGACAAATGCGAACTAAGAAAAATTTTATGTAATACCCGGACTGTATTCCAAATACCAGTCAAGAGACAATAACAATCTGAAAAAGTAAAGGAGCCAAAAGAGAGATGACAAAAGCAATTTATAATCTTGGACTCGATCTGTACTAGAGAAAAACAGAATATTAAAAATGATATTTTAGGGGTAAATGAAGGTATTATAACATGGAATATAAATTTGATGAAATTAAGTCAATATGACCTTTTTTGAAGTTGATAACTCTACTGTGGTTATGGATGAGAACGTCTGGTTCTTATAAAACACGCACTGAAGTAGTCAGAGGGAAGGACACGATCTTAAAGATATATTTCCAAATGGTACATAAGAGTGAAACACACATAGTAGTATAAATAAATTAATAAAAGATGACACAACCCAAAAAATGAATGAGAGATAGTCTTTACAGACCTGTTCCAATTATCCATCACTACCGATGCACTAAGACTTCATACTAAAAATTAAACAAACTTTATATAGTAAGATGTGTATATTGTGCATAAGAGAAGTTAATAAAAGAAAATGTTATCTACTCACATAAAATGCACAAATTTCAGTCATTTGAACAGCTATGCTCAGCTTCTCAGAGAATGCATTAATATTCTTGGTAACATTTTTTTAAATACTGTATATAAAGACAATATACAGATGTCTTTGACTTCTTTCTATTCCAAAAACTCTCTACAGCTCATAGCTTTGCATTTAAGAAGTTCAAAATATATTTTTGCTAAAGGTACACCATTTTCCTTTTTACCTGCTGTGGTAAAATACTTTCCACTGATAATTAATTTTTACCTGGCTTAGCAAAGGAGTAAACAGTGACCAAATCACGGAGGCAGAAACCATCAACCCCCAATATCGCTGAGTTAATTTGCAAGGGGATATCTCAGAAGGCTTGCCATTATTTGACCTTAATTCTGCAAAACACCTATATTTTGGAAGACACTTTATCCCTTGGAACATTAAGTTGTTGAGAATTTTAAAGTTTCGATCTAATAAAAAATGAAGTCGAGGCCCTTTAAAATCATGACTGTCACAGGAATATTAAATGCTGTAATTTAAAAGTTTTAAGGGATGACACTTTGATGAATAGTGTCCTCCAAACCTTGGGCTCCATTGCTCTGTAAAACGTATGCTTGAAGAGATCACGTGTGAGGACGAGCCCGAAGCCTTGCAGACATATTTAATTCGGCAGGCGAACGGGGCCCTGAGGCTTTTGGTACAAGGAGATTCTCTACCGAGAGATGTGAGTGAAGCAGTTGTAAATACTTCTTCAGACCACGGGGCTCCACTGTAGGGGGCGTGTGTGGTCTGGGTCCTTATGTCCATACTTTATTAATCTTCGTAGTATGAGGGCATCCATCATGAAAGGGCCAGTTTCTAAGCCTTAGTTTTAGTATTGTAAAAATAACAATTCCTCTGTTTTGGATACTAGCCGCACTAGCAAGAAAAGATTCTGAAATTGAAAAAATATAACAAAGTACATCCAACAAGATATTCGAGCTCATGAATTGCAGGACTTTCTTTAATCAGTGTTGACCTGCGGTGACTGGTCCAGGCTTCTTCATGCCTGCGAGGCACTGATCAAGTGTTTTCACCAAAAGAGGAGGAACCTATTCGTTCCTCACCAAAGATATTTCAGAAAAAAGCAAACCTGGCATCATAGGTTAAGTTAAAGATTTTTTGGATGCTGCTGAATCCGCAAACTTCAAGAAAGATTCATTCAACATGCTTTCATTAAGTGCCCACAACGCATCAGATGACATTACATGTAAACAGTAAGTGGTAGAGTCCTATATCTCAAATCATTTCAAGTCTATTAAAACGCATAAACGATTATGTATGCCTTGATGGGAAAATATACACAAATCGGGAGAAGGAAAGGCAAAGACTTACCTCTTCTCACGTTTGAGTGAAATTATAAATTCTCTGTGACATTAGCCTTTGCCATACTGTCTAATGCTAAATTTATAGTCATCTCTATATGATGCTTGGAATTCACCAAGGAAGAGCCATTAGTTTATTTTCTCTTATTAAGCTAAAAAGAATTCTCTGCCACCACATTTCCCCTCTTACTTACGGAAGAATTTTCGTATAGATAAAACCACTCCTTCAATTTTGTTCATCTTCATTTATTGCCTATATCGATGTAAGAGACTCTAGTAAATAATCACTTTACAAGTAAATATACTTTATGCCATACATTCTGTTAAAGAGTGAATTGATTCAATCTTCGGAAAGGACGATTTAGCAGCACATGTCAAAATTTTCATTAATGGTGAGACTTTTTACTCAACAATTGTTCTTTTAGGATTTTATGCCAAAGACATAATTAGAACCAAAATGGTAGACAATTCGTGTTCTAGAGGACAAAATCCTAGAGAAAAAAGTGCTGAGGGGTAAGCTGGCACTTTGTTTTATGCTCTCCTAAGCATTTGCAAAATTCTCACACTGCACAGGTACAGTGCATGAGGAACTAGGCAGACAAAAGCCAAATATGAGGGTGTAGCTTTCAGTAGATTTCCAGCATACAGGAGGGAGATCGGAATCGGAGCTGAGCTCCTGAGATGGGTTTGGCACTCTGGCACCACCACGGCCTCTAAGTTTGGTCCTTGGGGGGCTATGCAGGAGCAGCAGGGGAGAAACAGGGGTTGACAGAGGTTTCAGAAATTCAACCTGAGCTTGAGTCAGCTCAGACTTACTGGAATGAAATGATATGTTTCACTCCAGCTGTCTACTGCAAGATAGTAAGCAAGAAACTTCCCCGGAACCAGAGGATATCTAGAGCTTCCAAACTTGGGTCTGAGCCAAAATGTCTGACTTACATGTACTTAGGATCTCAGAAGAGAAGGAGAGACTGAGACAGAAGTGTGATCATCAACCCAAACCCAAATCAATAAGGAAATCACTCTGCAGATTCAAGAAATTGAGTGAACCGAGGCAGCTTAAAGACAGAATGAGCACACCTAGACTAGTCATAATAGAAACGCTATGACTGTTCCTGCTCCTGCTTTCACCACTGCCACTGTTACCACCACTCCTACTCGTATGACCATCGCTAGTACTGCTTCGACTCCCGCTTCGACTTCTGCTTCTATTATTATTATTCTATTATTCTTATTACCATTACCACTGCTCTCCCAGACTAACGGCTACTGCTAGGAGTCCCGCTTCTACCGGTAATCCTGCTGCTACTGTCCCCACTTCTGCTAGTTCTACAGCTACTGCTGCTGCTACTATTTCGACTGGTACAGGTACTAGTGCTTCTACTATCCTCGAAGTACCATTACTACAAGTATTACTGTTGCTGCTGCTGCTATGATCAATATCACTACTCTGGCAAATATGACCATTGCTACTATCTCAACCACTCCCACCACCACTCTTGTTACTACTAATCAGTGGAATAATTATAAAAGCAGACAGGTTCTAGTGCTTACTATATGTCTGGCCCTATTTGCTTTACTTACATTAACTTATTTCATCCTCACGGAAATCCTCGGAAGTAGAGGCCATAAAGTATTCTAACTCTTGTAGAACACACCAAATATAGGAATATGTTAAGTGTTACTATGGCTGATCCATTCGCCATTCTGCACGGAGGCGCGAGAACGGCTACACGACAGAGCCCCTTGCCCAGCCACATGTCTCCTTTTAGCCAATGAGCTGCAACACATGACATTTGGCTGCCTTGGCTGGCATGGCTCCAGACGGTGTAAGATCTCCACACTCTCTTTCTGCCTCAGTGACAGCAAAGGTCTCATGTCCCAGACGATGTGGCCGGAAAATGGTGAAGATGAGTGATTTTTTGGGTTAAAGTCCCTGAATGACTTTGTGGAGCAGATCCCCCCAGCTCAACAGCTTTGCATCTGTACCTTCAGCTAAAAATTGACCCTTCTGGGGTGGGTGCCTGGGTAGCACAGTTAGTTAAGCGTCCAACTCTTGGTTTCTGTTCAGGTCACAATCTCAGGGTCGTGAGATCGAGCCCAGCATCAGGCTCTGAGCCGAATGCAGAGTCTGCTTCAGATTCTCTCTCCCTCTCCCTCTGCCTCTCCTGCTCATGTTCTCTGTTTCTCTTAAATAAATAAAATAAAATAAAATAAAATAAAATAAAATAAAATGTCAACCAACCCTTCTTGGTTAAGCTACTGACACTGGGGATTCACTCCTTACTTCAACGTAGTCTAGCTCCTCCAGACTAACGTGAGCTAGCGTTGAAATCTGCATTTGTATCCTATGAAGGAAAGCTATCGAGCAGTTTAGGAATATAAATACAAGAATCCTTAAAAACCTTCAAAATGGAGTCCATAAGACATTACAAGGGGATACTGACAAAGTAATGTTAATTCCAGACGCAAACGTGGTCCAATGTTAATAAGACCATTAGTGCCGGGGGAGAGTTCATGGTGTACATTGAAAAGCATTTCTGAAAACTCCATGCCCATTCTTGCATTCGACACACAGTAAACAAACAAACAAACAAACAAAAAAAAACCCTCTCTCTAAGCCAAGGATTTAAAGGAAGCAGGAATGCCAAACTAAAATTTATCCAGCCTGCATCTCTTCTTTGAAGATCTTCAGACAGAAAATGGCAGAGTTCCACCTAAACAGAAACTGGAAATTTCTATTCTCAGCGACTGCATGAATTGACCTGCACACCAAACACGAATTGACCTGCACACCAAACACGAATATAAGAGCACAAATGTGCATCAATCCTAAATGAATAAGGTATAGCAATTTACCTAAACTAAACTAGAAACGGCAATGAACACATCAGTTAAAATCAGGTATCTACATAGAGTGAATATATTTATTTGTTACCTATGTGTGGATCACTTTTTATATACCAAATATTATACTAAATTCTGGTGTGGGAAATAGGAATATACAATAATCCCTCAAAAGAAAGTAACACAATGGCCTTGGTTGGGGGATAGATGCCAAACCAAGCAATCACAACAGGATACCCCACGGGGGACTGCTGAGGAAAGCACACAGCCTGTAAGCTCTCCTGGAGGAGAATGCGAAAAATGGCTTGAAGAAAACATGCCATTTCATTTCTTCTATTTCCTGTGAAATGTGAGATACCTTTCAGCGTCCTTGTACTGAAGTGACAATGAGGCCCCTTTGAACAATCGCCCAAAGGAACTCGAACTTGAATTGACAGCACTGGAAAGATGAGCTGTTCTCTTGGATTTTCTTAGTGCCATTTCATCCTCTGAAGAGCTTGCCTTTTTCCAGAAAGAGTAGTTACAGATCACAAAAGGGTAATTAATGTCAAGTTTCTTCGTTCGATATGACAAGTGCCAAAGACAAAGTTGGGTAAGAAGTCAGGGAGGATGGCAAGTTATTGTCCAGCACTTAAAATCTATTTTCTCCTCCCTCCACACGAGAGTATATTGGTCTTGTCAGAAGACTGTTGGCTTTTGGTGAGGAGAAATATCTAGAGCATAAACACAAGCAGCACCGATTTCCACGTAATGTTAGGTTACTTGAAGACACCGAGAACGCTGTGAATTAAGGAATACAATCTATTTTTATAAACTATTTGGAAACTTTTCAGAACTTGAAGCTTTACATATGAATTTGTGTCCTCATACTAGCAAACATAAGATAGAGTTGGATAAACTTGTTGCAGGGTAATTTAAGACCCCTGTGGCATGCTGGCTGTTTCTGGACTCATAGGTTATGAGGAATGAAGGTGTTTGGGCGAGTCTTGAAGGTGTTTGCCCTAGAGGTGTGTGTCAAGTCATTGGGGGGGTAAAGGTTTAGATCAGATTGGATATGGGGGCTTATCACAACTCAGACCAATACAGAAGAGTCCCCAAGACAGCCATGAGCTAAAGACCCCATTTAGATGTGCAAGTTGTGCCTTCTATGTGGTAGATATCAAGTCCATACTTGGTAACTGACTGACTGAATGATGCAATTCAGATTAAAGGCTCTTGAAAATGCATCTAGTGAAACAGAATTTGCGTATAAACCAGACAATCCAAGATCAGAATTCTTTGAATTTGACAGCTTCCCTAAGATACATTTTCAAAGTACTAAAATCTCAGACTAGATCGAGAAGACAATTCCCAGATCGCTTTTTCCCCCAATTAATTTATGAAAAAAATATTGAGAAGAGTTATGGATTTTGAATGGCTCAAGGAAGCCATAGGCAGCTCAAAATCTTCAGAGAACCCAAGACTTACATAATAAACAAGACAGATTTAATACCATGCCATTTTCTTTTTTCTTTTAAGATTTTATTTATTTATTTGACAGAGAGAGAGATCACAAGTAGGCAGAGAGGCAGGCAGAGAGAAAGGGGGAAGCAGGCTCACTGCCGAGCAGAGAGCCCGATGCGGGGCTCGATCCCAGGACCCTGAGATCATGACCTGAGCTGAAGAATATCATGCCATTTTCACTGTAATACATGAAAAACCATTTCTGGCATGGGTTCCATGAGTTTTGGAGTGTTAATTTAACTTTTCTCTTGGTACAAAATGCTCAATGGGATGGATAACGGAAGTGGGTAGTACTGTTTTGGGTGATTTAGTTACTTTCTTTTAATAGCAGATTTAATGCATTAATAATGCATTTGTGGCAGAAGCATGAGGGGAGAAACATGCTTGCATATCACGAATAATTTACAATGTTGCTGCTGAGAACATTATTACCTCCACTACAAAAATATCCATTTTAAGTGCTTCATATTTTACTAAGATGCTGAAGTGTATCATAAGCCTTTATTGGGAAATCAACGGCCATTAAAGAAAATTAATTTCTATGAGTTGTTGACACTTTATAACTATTTAATAGTCCAATCACTATAAGCTTTATACCCTGCATATAGATAGGTATACATATTTTAATAAATCTTATGAATAAATATGCAACCTTAGGAATAAATCAATTTGCTCGGGTTGTAGACATGTTACAGTATTGATGGTCCAAATGTATTATAAATCATTGGTGATTTACTTTCTTACTGTCGAATATAACCAATAGATTGTTAAGAAAAGAGTGTGCAAGTCGTACTCATTGATGCTGTAGACTATCCTTAGTTCTTTACTATTTGTGGCAGCACTGACATTTGAGGGTCAGTGTTTCTAAAGAAAGGATGTCGGGGGGAGGTTTTAAAAATAACAAAGGAATGATTCTATATTCTATACAGGTTTACAGACTGAAATCTGGAAACCTATCTACCTCTAATAAAGTGAAATTATTTTTCAGGAAATTTAACATTCTTCAAATCTATCTTTAATTACTTGTTTAAGAACCTTAGCAGATAAAATCTGTTTTCCCCATCGCGTTCATTTTTGTTATAAATATTTGTCTTAATCTCATTGACTGTGGTGTCCGCATGGAGGAATATGCTGCCGGGAATGTTGATGTGAGGGCAGGAGGGCTGCTGTTCTAGCTGCCATCCTGTTATGTGAGGCATTCTGACAGCTGGAGGCTTCAGCCAGAGGTGAAGGTATGGATGGAAGATGCAAGTAGGTCGGAGCCCTGTCATCTTTGTAGAGCCTTGTTGAAGCCCCGGACGGCTGACTTCCATGATGCTTTCGTGTGTGGGAGGGAGTTCTCCTGAGGTCAGACCTCTGAAGTCAGACTTTGTTCCTAGGAGCTGAAACAAAATCCTGATGTAGAAAGGTCAGAACACTATATATAGAATTCACATAAACTGTGATCATAACGGAGAGGAATTAAAGACATTTGTAGCTAGGGAAAAGAGAAAAATTGGAAGCTAACCAAATAAGTCTGTAAGTCACTAGTAAATGTGGCTG
This sequence comes from Potos flavus, assembly GCA_028534135.1. Classification (NCBI taxonomy): domain Eukaryota; kingdom Metazoa; phylum Chordata; class Mammalia; order Carnivora; family Procyonidae; genus Potos; species Potos flavus. The sequence goes on from CM052895.1 coordinate 128,339,750, forward strand.
CAAGTCACTGAAATCAAAGTAAAATATTACCTTGTTGAACATAAAACATCATGACAAGAAAATCTTAAATAAGTATTCCTAAAAATCATCTCTACTCTGAATTTATAGTGTGTAATGATTGTATAATGCGTTTGGTATTTAGATGGTTTCCCTACATTATTTTGGAAAACTATAAAATATCTGTTCAAAAAAGCATCACTCATTTATCAGTGAGAACTTAAAATACTACTCCATGAGAAAAATACACAGTGAGAAACTGCTGCATTAACAATCACTTAAAAACACCAACTGTATTAGAGAATGATGTTATGGATGTTTATTTTCTTACCCAAATATATAGTCTAAGTACTACTCCTGTAAAGACCCTCCAGCTCTGAACAGCATTCAAGTGTGGGAGGGCAGTAGTCTCCACATGTACCTTGAAAAACAAATGAAGAAGGCAAATGGTGTTTTGACATTGTCCCAGATTTCAAAAGTATGTAGACCGAGGAAGGTTTTTCTTTCAAGTCTTAGAGAGACAAATTATTTATGTCCATTCTTTTTTTTTTTTAAAGATTTTTATTTATTTTTTTAAATTTTTTTTTCTTTAAATTTTTTTTTTTTTTTTTATAGAGACATTGAGAGTGTGAGTTTTGGGGCAGAGGCAGAGGGAGAGGGAGAGAGAGAATCTTAGAGCTGGATGTGCGGCTCAATCTCACAACCCTGAGATCATGACCTGAGCTGAAATCAAGAGTCTGACACTTAACCAACTGAGACATCCAGGTGCCCCAAGATCTTTATTTTTAAGGAATCTCTACACCCAATGTGGGGCTCGAACCCTGAGATCAAGAGTCACGTGTTCCACTGACTGAGCCAGCTAGGTACCCCTGTTTATGTCCATTCTTAAGCCTCTCTCATTTTGCCACTAAGGTGATGTGGGGTGTGTGGGGAGGGGGGGGGAGTTAAAAGAAAGAGCAAACTTTTATGACAGCACACAGAGCATGAAATGTCATGAGGGAGTGTCCTGTAACAACCCACAACTCCACTTGAGTGTGGAAAGCTAAAGTACAAAATACCAGCAATGAGACACTAATTGAAAAATTCATAATCCAACCATCTATTCCAACTTCAGTCATTTTTGTTTATTTATAGCATTTTTATTTAAGTAATTCGAAGCAGTTTATAGCAAACTGCCCCAAAACAAATATTCACGGAGCATTTTTTTTAAAAAGCTGATTAATAAAATGAGTGAAGGACAAAATTTAAGAAAATTTTATGAAAGGAAACATCCTCATCTGAACATAAAACCCAGGTCAGTCAATAAGAGAGTAAGAAATTTAGGGTTTTTTTTTTAATTCTTCTGGACTCATCCTTCCACGTCAACTATTTGCGGAATCAATTTCCAATAATTCTTAAATGATATGGCTAATTTAAGGAGAAAATACTGAAAAATCTATGATTCCAAAAATGCATGAAATGTGTTGAACATTTCAATATATTTTTTGATAAGGAAAACGAACAGAAAATAATGGTCTAATTCACCGATATGTTTGTGTGTCATTTTAAACATCTTCATGGTGGTTCAGTAAATACATTATTTGTATTCAGTATTATTACAATGGCATGGATCTTTGAAAAGATGATTTTGAAAATAGAACTAAATTTTAGTTATTTTGGCAAATAATATGGAATAGGAATCCACTCAGATAAGAGCCATTTGGGAGAAATTGTTTCAAATATCTCTAATAGGCAAAACTTGTCGCATAAAAATAACACATTCTAGAGTTGGAATAATGATCTAATTGGGTATTACAGGAAAATAGTTAACTTTTGGAAAAACAAACAAACCCAACCCTGTCATTTACTACAGGTGTTGGGAGAGTAAAACCACTTTACTGGTTGTTTTAAAAATGACCAACATGTGGGGAAGATAATACCCACTAACACTGGTAATGGGCTTACATGAGCATGCCGAAGGAATCAGGTGTGTTCAATCAGAACAAGGAGAATGTTCTCCAGAAAGGATGGTTTATCTTCCAAATGATTAAAAACCAAGACATAATGCCCGCACATCTCTTCCTGGCTCCTTACATTTCTGTGTTCTCTCTCTTTCCTTCTCTTTACCCCCTCCCCACCCCCACCTTGCCCCCCTGTCTTTTGGCTTTACTAGTGCTATACAAATAAAAATGACTCTCAATCCAAAGTCATCATGGGTCCCTCCTTTGTATAAAGTAATGTAAATTCTGCCATACACGAGTGTATGGCTTTGTTACTAACTAAAACCTATCAAATTAATATGTAAAATGCAAATATTTGAAATACAAAGAAACAAAAATAATGTTTTAAAAAGTTAATTCTTATCACTATCAATAAAAATGTTAACTTTAGGCAAAATTTGCATCTTGTCTGACAATGGTTGGCATTATTAGACTAATTCACAGCATTTGAAATCGCCATTGTTTCTGCAAGTAGAACTCTTATACTGACAGGTAATAACACTGCTCAGTATTTTTTAACATAATGTTCCTAAGGAGTTTTACATTCAATTTATTTCATGAAAAAAAATTGTTCCTGTGTAAATACACTAAGGAACTGACAAAAACATACATCAGAAAATAAAATGCACGCATAAGGAGGTATTAAACACTGAATAGCTCATCCATTTGCATATTAGCTTTTTTTCAGTTTCATTTTGTAATGATTTCATGCAGACCAGAGATTATACTGGTATTGATTCTGCTAGAATACTTAAAATCTGAGTTGCACATTCGATCTAGATTTTTCTGTTGACTTTCAATCATTTGAATTGATTGTTTTGAAGTAAGAAACTTTACTAGTCTGTTTTACTGCCATAGGAAATATGGAGCTATAATAAATGCTAAGCTATTATTTCATTGATCAAAAAATCTACCAAAGAACAGAAAGTTTGCATGCTATTCTTTGTATAACAGCATGAAACTTAACTGTTAGTGATGTTTTAAATATCATAAAAAATGTAGATAAAAAGTAGACCAACAATTTAGGGTCCAAAAACATCAATTTTCATGTATTCATCAAGACAACAATATTGTTTTCTGTATGATGTTACACGGCTGCATAAAGCAAGCTATTTCCTTGGTGGACAAATGTCAATTTCCCCGTGTCTGATTAAAATTGTAACATTCCTTTTAATAATATCTATAGTTATTCATATATAATTTAGTTCTCAAAATGTTTAGTCATCTATGAGATAAAATAGCAAAGACTTATTTATTACTGCCTACCTTACATAACAATTTATTTCTCCATAGTTAATTGGAGGAAAAAACATAGATATCGCATATAACAGGGAATTTACCTTCCCTATCATCATGGGGGTCTAGTGCCAAATTAACATAGGTGCCAGTGAGAGAAAATGCTATCAGTTAGATGTTAGATTAAAATAAAAAAAACATTAATTCCACTCAATTATATATTTTTATTTACTTTATATGTCATACTCATTTTAAGATGCAGAATTTATTCCATTACCAAATGAACACTGCTGCAATAAACATGGGAGAGCTGATTAGGACCGATGACAGTCGCGCCAAAGTTGCTGCCGTGGATCCCGAGGAACCCCCCTGTACCCGAGAGTGACAATGGAGAGTGTCCGTGCTCCCTGCAGCACCGTTTTAAGAGGCCCGAAGGGTGCACCTGCTCTCAAGGTCTGAACACAACACACAGCTCGTGGTCCTTTTTGGGGAATTCTGCTCCATTTTCTATTCTTAAGTTTCATTCTAGGTCTCCTTTATAAAAACAAAGTGGTAGGTGTGCTCAGTGCTTCCCAATTTCCTACTAGCCAAGATAGTCCCCGAGATGACCATTCACAAATCCTATCTGTGCCACTTCCATAGGGCATTGCGATCGGCGACACAGTCACATGCTTGAAAACCCCATGTATGAAAAGCTGCTTTGCACAAATTAAAAGACCACTCTGATCCTTGAACTATACAGGAATGTGCTTTTTCTTATCTTGTGGTTTGATGCACTTTTAAATACAGTTTGTCTAAAATTTTTAGATGCTGCATCTACAAGGTGGGACCTTTGCGCTAAGCTTATTTTGGAACAAGAAAATATATGATCTGTAATATATCGCTGTCAGAGCTGTAATTATTGCCTAGCGTAGTGTGGTGTTTCTGTTAATTGTCCTCAAATTTTAAAGAAATTGCAGACAACCCCTGAGGAAGCTATAAGTCAGGCAGCTCCTAATGGTTAAATCTATTTAGGTAATAACTCAGATGACCTGGAGATATAGAGTAAAATTCTTCTTATGCCCTTAACACAGTGATGCTTCTTTGGGAAAACACAGCATATCTGTCTTCGTTGACTTTCTTTTTCTGTAGTAAAAATGCATGTGACATTGCCAGCTGAAGAGAATAGGGGACTGGGTAATATGAATGGTGTGAATTTCATTAGAGCTTCAATAGCATAAGGGACTGTGGCATGAGGGAAGAGCATTGCTGTGACGTGAATGCACAATTAAGATCCTTCTGCACAGAGAATTAGCATTTTCATTTCAGAAGGAAAAGGCCGATCAGCCACATCTGACAGTAATTTCCACTTTTACTCATTCACAAACATTAATGTGGCAGATATTGTTAGGCGCAGGCAATAAAAACAGCTGATTTTAAGAGCCCCATGTAGAGACAGAGAAGTAAACATGCTACATAAATAATTCACTTCATTCGTTCATTTGGAGACTATTCAATGAGATTTATTTAGATGAATAAAATGTATAACATGCTCCTAGCTTGAGTGATTCTTCGAATCACCCTCCAGACTGAACATCATAGAAGGTGCTGCAGAAAACGTAAATGTGTTCATTTTCTTATTGCTTGCTACGAGTTTCCCATAGAAATTCAGGTAACCTCTAATTTTTTTCACAATAATGAGTGCAAGCCAAGACTCTATTTGTTTTTCCAAAACAAGGTTATAAAATGCTTGTATTTGCAAAACATAAGCTTGCTACATATAATTGAGTAAAACTCAAAAGGGTCTACTCTATGTTCATGTAAAAATTGCTTTCCCAGAAAACTTCAGCAAACTCATCGCGTTTTAGTAGGTGTAGATTTTCTGCAAATTCCCAACGATGTGACCGTTTACTTCAGGACGAGGACCAGTGTGACTTTTAGGAAAGCAAAGTTAATATATTAGTTCAAGGCTCTCATACCATAGAATTAGGGATCATTTTATCACTAATATCCGTATCCTAGGAAAAGCCCTAGCATGCTTCAAAGGTATTGAAAGTAATCATTCGATAAATAAGAAAAGCTAATGGGTCAACACTATAATTTATGTTGATAAACTATGATTTCATGTTACATCCCAGACCTGGCATTAATTTTTTTCAACTGTAAAGGTTAGTCGAATCTTTTCTGTAAATAGTTTATTTGTGAAATTGACTTTTCATCCATATTAATGTTCCTCTTTCCATCATACCGGTAGCCACTGAGAGGCAGCTCCTCTTACCGCCTGGTGGGCCATGTGACCTGCCCCTGGCAATGGAAAGTGAATGTGGAGGGGACTGGAAGTATCATCTCCATCCTCCCGACTACAAGACCCCACACCCACCAGGACTGCTCACATCCCTTTGCACCGGTAGGTGAGTATGCAGCCTTCTCTGCCACTCGTCTGTGCATTGCTAAAGTAAAGAATTCCCTTCCTTGTCTCATCCAGGTTAGAGTTTGCCATCGGGAGAATACGTGCATGATTTCAGAGGTGGGTAGAGGAGAAGCCATGATGCCCAGAGCGGGCTGCAGGCGGACTCCAGCAAATGCAGGGTTCACCCTGAATCCCTGGGGAGCTCCTGGGGATCCCCCTCCTTGCTGCCGCTGACTGTGACAGTGGACAGGAGCTCTTCAGAGATCCCTGAGAACTTCTGCAGCTTCTAGGTGAGTCTGAGAAACACCCACTTCATTGCACCCAGCTAAGCGAGTGCCAATCGCAGCTTCCCTGAGCATGCGCGGCAGCTTTCCTGAGCTCCGGAAGTCATGTAAGAGGCTGTTTCCTTTATCAAATCTCTTCGACCCCAAATACTTAGCATAGCCTCTGTTCTCCCGATTGATCCCTAAAATGCATGAACACATTTTAATGGTAGATTGCTAGTATTTTAGGTGTATTGGTTATCCCCCGGAGCATTAAGCAAATTAAAAGACAACACAATGTTTTTAGAAAATTTCTAAGAAGTTTTGGAAGTAAAATAAAAATGTTCACTCTCATAATATTCAGCACATCTGCTTTCTTTTAATTGTGTCCTTTTTCAATACTCCACATTAGCTGATACATATTTGAATTTGAATAATTCTCTAAGCTCTGTGCTTAAACAACTTCTCCTAGTTTAAATGATTCATATTAAGCCGGAATCTATAATTCCCACACACATACTTTAAATTCTTAGCACACACGAGACCACTTACCGTTCTTATGTTACCATCTCTTATTTTTTAATGTTTATAAGCTAAAGCCCTATGCTATATCTTAATACTTAGGTGAAATCTCTCTCTTGAACATTCTTAATTATTTTAAGAGAATTATCTTGTAAATGCATGTAACACTTCTCTGAAGTAGAGAAGAACTCAGAAAGGACCTCAGAGGAAGGCAGCAGGGGAGTCAGGTGCATGCCCGACACCTACTCAGCCAGATGAAAACTACCTCATATCATTTGGCTTTGCCTAGAGACATCCCTGAATGAAACCAACTCAGATTTCGGACCTTGGGAAGAATAGAATCGGGTGTAAGTTAGAAGCCCTCTTTGTAGAAGTTCAAGGACACGAGAGTCCATTGGGAGCTGAGATTTCCAAGAAAGACTACAAAGAAGGAAGGAAGGCATAAAATTGAAGCATGAAAGTGTTAAGGATGCCCAGAAAAGACAGGAGCAAAACCTTGTGTGCGTGCTCGTGGGGAGGGGACTGGAGAGTGCTTGATGCTAGCCGACAACATAGCAGTATAAGTAAGTTCCTTGCGTGCAGTGACTCATTTCACCTTCTCACCAGTCTTGGGAGACCGGAACTATCATCTCCTTCAGAGTTTGGTTAACCGCTTTGTCCACCGCCACACTAAGAGTGGCCAGGGCCCAGACCCTACATCTGTAGGAAAAAGTAGCCCATGATCATCATATCAACAATTTTCAAGGTTGGGCAAAGGTGGGAGAGTGGTGGTAATGAGGACCACATGAGGGCACAGGTGGGAGAGCCTGGCGTGATGAAACAGAAGCCCCACATCAACACCGATGAGACCAGAGGACAGAGAGTTGGAAGAAGAATGACCAAAACTGGATGATAAGATCCCATAGCAATTTGATGAACTGCCTGTTCTGAATGCTATCCTAACTGATTGCGTGTTTCATCCGTACACATGGTGAGAGCTTGGGAGCATGCATGACAGTGCCAGTCGTGGAAATGTTGAGAAGATAAAGGAAAAGAAGGGGGTGCGCAGGATGCATGACCGGGACAGGCAATTATTAGTGAGGTGGTAAAATTGGGATAATACTCCTGGTGGACTCGCTGCCTCTCCGCTCATTCAAGAGAATTAATAGTATCAAGATGAGCCAAGTAGCCCATTAAGTCTGTTTTTTTACTAGAAAATTCCTCTCAGCAGTGAAATGGAATCACCAGTGAGAAGTGTTTGTAACCATTATACCGCTTACCTCGTTTATTTATTTACCCCAGCTGACTATCTTGGGGTAGAGCTCCAGATTAATAGGGCATTGAAAGTACAATCTTTCTAGCAGAGTCAGAAGTGTAAGAGTGATATTATGCATTTAGTCTCATTCCAAGTTTGATTAGGAATTAATGCTCCCGGTTTCTCTTAGACCACTGTTCCCTAGATCAAGATGAACATGCTAAAGGTAAGTCACATACTTTGATTTCCCTCAGTGGGTTCATGTGTCTCCAGTTCTATTGACTGGAATTTGGTCTTACGATGTGAAAGAGGGGGGCATTTGGTATGGCATTTTTCATCCTGCTTTGTACTGCATCCCATAGTTATTCGCTTTCCAAGATCATACCTAATAAGAAAGTGACATTTCTGCATCTGCAGAGTTGAAATGTAGACTTGCCGATACAAGAGCTTGGCAGGAATAGTCAGAAGACTTCATTTCATTGGAAACGGTCAGCATTGTTCATTCACACCGTCACTAATGGATGATGAGACTCACTTCCTGCCTGACTCTGCCTCATCATCAGAGCGGTCAGGAAGACCCCCCAGCTCAGGGGCAGGTCAAGATGGAAAGGGTGTAATGAGCAGCTCAGCCACCCTGGGCCCACCCAGCCCTGGAAAATGCATCCTCTATATTTCCAGTTCTGAGGGGATGGTCCTGAATGATGGTATTGTGCTGTAGAGTGACTTCTGTGGGTCCGCACCTCAAGACATCGTCTTCAATTGCCATGAAGAGAAGAGGGTAAGATTCAGGAATTGAAGCTCTCCTTGACCATCTGCCTCCTGCACTTCTCATTCCCACCTAGAACATTCTTTTGCTATAGCAGGTGCAGCAAGACGAAGATGAATTCCCATATCCCCTGACTTGGGCACCCTTTCTAGGACCCAGTTGCCTAAAAATCCTACAGGGTAATCAGGAAGCTCAAACAAATCCTTATGGGTTGAGTCAACATTCATAGGTCCATCATCAGTTCTAAAAATTCCCAATCACCTGGGTCCTTTAGTGGCAGGAGGTCCAGACTATGACTTGGTTTCGTTTCTACTACAGAATTAAAGGCTTTCATTTTATTAGAATTGAAGGCAGGGATGTGAACAAATAAAATGCCGAATAAAGTTCCTAAAGATTATCCAAAGCAAAACTGAAACTCTACATTTTGGCAACTTTGTTTGAAAACAGAGTTTGAGTGAACTATTCACAGTTTTTCATAGAAAAGTAGTGAAATTGGAATACTGATAGCTTATCAGAAACTTTACCTTGCTGCCTCAGCCCCTTTTATCTTCGGTGTGATGTTCATATGGTTCTTATCTTTTCAGAGTTGCTTTTAATATGTTATAGAAGAATATCTGATAAGGAAAGTTTAAATTTAGAAGATGGCACCAGAAAGATCACAGTGAACCTGACTTATTTTTAACCTTGCTGAGAGTCTCCAGGCAGTATCCCATTTGTGAGCCACAATTCAAAAGTTTAAAATTACTCATCGAATTCCTTTTTAATCATTTGTTATAGTAGCTGTAAGAGAGTCAGCTATGAGAAATGTCAGTGTACTGCAACATTGTTAATATCTCCAGGGGACTTAGCTAAAGGTATTCATACTTAGATATAATTAATTATCTGAATAACCTAAATGTAAAGAAAATTTCTTTTTCTTCGTTTGAGTATGAAAAAAAAAAAAAACCACTAGAAGAAATGGAGTGAAATTGGGTCTACATTTCTACTTTTAAAAGCTGATTAATTTTGATAATCTTTGGGGCGCCTGAGTGGCTCAGTCAGTTAAGTGTCTGCCTTCAGCTCTCTGCTCCTCAGGAAGCCTCCTTCTCCCTTTCCCACTCCCCCTGCTTGTGTTCTCTCTCTCGCTGTCTCTCTCTCTGTCAAATAAATAAATAAAATCTTAAAAAAAAGATAGAGAGCACAAGTAGCTAGAGCAGCAGGCAGAGGGAGAAGGGGAGGGAGAGGCAGGCTCCCCGCTGAGCTGAGCAGGGAGTCCGATGCGGGGCTTGATCCTAGGACCCTGAGATCATGACCTGAGCCTAAGGCAGATGCTTAACCGACTGAGCCACCCAGGTGCCCCTAAATAAATAAAATCTTAAAAAAAAATTTTTTTTATCATCTTTGATTCAGTCACAGAGCTTGCATTGACCTTCACTTTACTGATACGGTTTCATATGTAACAATCCTCTGTGTGTGTTCCCTTTTTGTGAGGGACATACAGCTGATGTAATTTACTTTTAGTTACTTCAATGATGAATAAAAAATAGCTAAGTTATAAAGTATTTTCAAATATTTGTCTTTAGTAATCTGTCACTTCTACAAATAACTTTACCCATATGTAGATTTACTTGTAAAGTAGAAGAGATTAATTTGAATCAACTTGAATCTGTCCTCAGTCCCAGAAGTTACTATTGGCAGTAGATGCTGATTCTCATTCAAAAAGATGCAGGTATATTTGTGTGTAAAAGAGTTCAGTGTAGTCTTTTGGCATATGCCATCCTTTTGTAGGAGAATTATGAGAAATACCAAAGATACCGTACTATTAAATGATTAAGATAATTCCAAGATGTTCGTGCATCAATTCGAATAACTCGAAGGGAAAGAATAAGTTGTTTAAAAGTCTCCGTTTATTTACTGCTTCATGACTGTACGATCAAACACGAAACAAGCAAACAAAAAAGGAATAGAAATCTAGGCAAAGGAGCATCACTTTTTTTTTTTTCCCCATAGAGCAAGACTTAGAAATGGCCACTACCAGTGGGAGGAAAGAGAGGATTTAGGTTGCAGAAAAGTCCTAACAGGAAGAGAATTTTGAATACTTAAAAAAAAAAGAGAGAGAGAAATATAAAAACAGATGAACACTGATAGCATTTATAATATACTTCTACATATATTAACCTTCTATGTTCTACGTATAGTGAAAGATAAGCATAAAAGAAGTAAATAAGTTGATATAGTCTTTAATTACAGATATCTGATGCTGTTTAAGACAATTATTACATATGTCTAAATATAAACATCTTAGCACACTTTGGCATATAATTGAATTACTATGAAAAATGTCAGCTTTGACACACAGTTAAAAGGAAATTATGAAATTTTGAACTCACAGGGCCATCAGACTCAGGGAAGATTTCACAGCCCTTGCAGAAATTAGTAAACAATGGCTTCTCTTTTATTATATTCTTGGTATATCAACTCATTAGTCTTTCCAGTCTCAGATCCTACTGTGCTTCTGTCAAATTGGCCTTGTTGATGAGAGGTCATGCTGGACCTTTCTACTTGTTTGCGTTGGTTATCCACCCAAGAGCCCAGAGAGACATTACTCTTGCTTATAATCCACTGACTCTTTATCTGGCTTAGCCTCGGCTCAAAAAATAGGTGGTAAACAAGTGAGGCTTCTTATCGAGAATAACTATATTTTCTCCAATTCCTATTAAAGCCTCGCAATTCCTCTAGGGCAGTCATTAATAACACTATTTCTTTTTCTTTTTTTTTTTTTAAAGCCTTCAGAAATCATTCTGATAGAGATCTTACCTGCTTTTGTTTTTATCACATTTTGGCTGCAGAATATATTAAGTTATTACCCACATATCATCAAATTTTGTGCTATTGCCTTAGATCAGAGATAGAAAAACTGTATCCCATGGGACAAATTTAGCCACACTCCTGGGTTTATACATTATCTAAAAAGGCAGATGCTAAGCGTCTGAACCACCCAGGTGCCCCTGCTTGGATTGGATTTTTAAGAATTCAATTTCTCACTGATTACAAGTGATATATTTAGTAAAATAGTGCATAAAGTTAGAAGATAGAAGAATTTAAAAAGATATATTTGTTAATTATAAATAAGGTGGAGGTAGTTATGATAAAATTCTATAGCATTTAATGTTAAATAAATGGATATATTAAAATATATTATATTAAATGTAATATTATATTAAAATGTAATATTAATTGACATACATCATAAAACAACATCACTGCATTAAAAAAATAAAAGTAAAAAGTAATTTCCTAGGGAAAAAAAGATAAAGGATAAGATTTTTAAAAACATATATGTAATTTGTTTTTTTGAGGGATGAGTGATGCTCTTTTGAGGGAGAAAGCCATTTTGCCATAAAACAAAGTACTTGACATGATATATTAAAATTTGCAGGGGCACCTGGGTGGCTTAGTTGGTTAGGCGTCTGCCTTCGGCTCAGGTCATGATCCCGGGTCCTGGGATCAAGCCCCACCTCGGGCTCCTTGCTCAGCTGGGAGTCTGCTTCTCCCTCTCCCTCCACCTGCCGCTCCCCCTATTTGTGCTCTCTCTCTCTCAAATAAATAAAGAAAATCTAAAAAAAAAAAAAAGACTTTAAAAAATACATTTAAAAACATTTATTTATTTAAAGCTTATTTAAATAAATAAATGAATAAATGTAAATAAATAAAAAACTTATTTATTAAAATAAATAAATAACTAAAATACAATTTGCACAGATCTCTCCTTTCCTCTCATGTGCATCCCCAGTTCCACCAAGAAGAGTTTATTGGGTCTGGAAGAAGAGTTCTTCTCAAGCTGCATCTCACAGAAAAGTTTTACATCACTTAGCCATTCATCATAGTCTTAGTGTTGAGTTTTCTGCCTCTAAGTGGTTCTGACCAATTCATCATTTTACTAAATGGCCACTGCAATTTGTTTCACTCTAATTACCATACCCATGGCTATAATACTTTGGGAAAAGTAATTTATTATATGTACATTAGAAAGCACTCAAGAAAGTCTGAGAAAGATATTCAAGTCTGAAGACAGAGGGGCCAACTGCGAAGGTCTTAGTTAGACTTTGTCTTAGCTCTCCTGTAGAAGCAAGAGTAATGTAGGTACAGCCCCATATAAGTCAGCTGTTCAAGTTCTGCCATATATATGTTAATTTCCCCTTCTGTCTATGAAAACGTAAAATTTACTCTGAAAAGCCTGAAATGAATATAGGCTATCAAAGGATACCACATGCTCCTGGTGCCTTTGGACATTTCTTTCAGTAATTCCTTTTTATTTCTCATTGCTGAGTTTTTTTCCTTACCTGAATAAAAACCATATGTCATTTTGTTTTTGTTTAACAAAGCAAAATTTTTAATTACCAACTGCACGGGAAGGCAGTTTCATTCCATATTTCCAATCTCCTTGAATTGCTTATGTAGACAGATGTCTACTCATACCTTCTTCTGGTTTTAATTTTAATTGTAATTTTACAGTGTTAATAGGAATCTGAGCTTATTTTGATGTACTTCTTAAATACTGTCAGAGTCATTTGACAAAATCTTGTGAGTGTTATTCATATATGAGGGCAACAGTGGTTTTTCTTCCAAGATCTTGAAATAATGGAATATTCCATTTTGCTAAAAAATAGAATTAGTGTGTAAGGCATGTTAGATCTGTGCTAGGTTTCAGTGGGAAAGAATGAATGACCCAAGTAGACTGTGACTCTGCATAAGGCACTGATCTTGTCACTTTCATGGATTGAAAGCTATGTCATCCTTAAATTGGCCACCCTCTAGTAAAATCTCTGTGGCTCCATGTGTCTGCTGTCTGAGACGCTCAGATAAAAACTATGGCTGTTCATCTAGTTATCGGCGAGCCCAGGCTCTGTTGCCTCTGCCTCTTAAGGGTAGAGGAATAGAGTGCTGGTTGCAGACACCTTCCTTCTGCTGAGTCACTTTGATCAATGGGAACGTCATCAACAAAGTCTATGTGGTCAAGAGAAAGAGAAAACCCAGGAACATTGCAGACCCCATGTGAGGACTCGGGTTTCTGGCACCTCTGTGGAGACCTCTTCAGGGGAGAATGAGCAGGAAACCTAGGGGACACATCATAGCGTCCCTCTGACTCAGTACCCAGTACTGTTCATTCCAAGTTCTTCGCTGACTCACGCCCATGAAGCTGCTGGAGCCTTTTGTTTGGGGCTTTTTTGAAAGTAAAATGACACCCACATCTCACATCCCACCCGAATTGGGACTGGTGTGCCTTTCCATGGGGGAAATGAAGCATGGGGAGTGAGTGCTTTCTCCAGTTTTAGGCACTTGCTTAAGCATGCCAGAAAGTGATGAAAGGCTCGCCTCATTAATTTTGGGCTTCCTGCTGAAATCTGCTACGCCCACACCTGACAGCTTGGTTCTCTTTCCACCAGCTCCGCTGATACCATACTTGCATCCCACTCTCTTCCCCCTTGCTTTTCTTTCCTTGTGCTTCTTGCTGCATACTTTAAGTTCGTTACATATATAACGTGTTTATCATTTACACATCTATGGACACTTGTTTCCACATCTGAACCTGGAGGACATTCAGCTAAGTGAAATAAGCCAGATACAGAAAGACAAATACTGCCTGATTCCACTTATAGGTGGGATATAAAAAAGCTTAATTCATAAAAGTCAAGATAAAATGTTGGTTGCTAAAGATTAAGGGTGGAGAAAATGGGGAGATGTTGGACAAAGGGTACAAAGGTTTGGTTATGTGGGAAGAGTAAGTTATAGAGATTCTATGTATTGCACGGCGACTATACTTCACCTGTATTGTACACTTGAAACTTGCTAAGAGCTTAGATCTTCAGTGTTCGCGCCACAATATATATATTGATACCACGTGTGTTTCTCTAGATTAATTCGATTGGCGCCCTTCGTGGTGGGGGGAGCCTGGCTTTCATACATGGCAGAGCTACCGCTCCCTCAAGGAAATTTCTCACTGTAACCGAGAAAGGAAGCAAATGGAAACAAAAGATAATTCACTTTGTTTAAAATAGGGATTGGGGGGAGTGTGGGTAGCTCAGCCAGTTAAGCACCTGACTCTTGATTTCAGCTCATTTGTGATCTCAGGGTCTTGAGACTGAGTTCCAACTTGGGCTCTGTGCTCAGCCTGGAGTCTCCTTGAGATTCTCTTCCTCTCCCTCCACTCCTCCCCCTGCTCATGCGCGCTCTCTCTCTTTCTCAGATAAATACATAAAATCTTAAAAAAATAATAATAAATAAAGTAGGGATGGGGATCCCCATTCTTTTTGGGTTACAAAAATTTGAGAAAGAATTATCAAGGGAAAAAGTAGTAGCTGGGAGAAAAGACAAAAGATAAAGGGGCAACTGAGGACTACAAGATCATAACTGATTAAAACTTCCCAGCTTCTAGAATAAAACAGGAGAAAATTGACTTAATCTCAGAAGAAGCGAGGATTTCTTAGGTGTGGTACTATAAGCGTGATCCCTAAAATAATACTGATAATTGGACTTCATCAAATTAGAAGCAAATATTTGCAAATCGTTTATCTGATAAAGAATTCACAGCCAGGATAGATGAAGCACTGTTACAATTCAATAATTTAAAAAAATAGTCACGTTAGAAAATGAGTAAAAGATTTTAAAAAAATTTGCCAAAGAAGACATGAGAATAACTAATAAGCACATGAAAATATGCTCACCATCATAAGTCACTTGGGAAATGCAAATTAAAATCGCAGTGAGCTACCACTATGTCCACACCAGAGAGGTGGTAATAAAAAAGATGGAATATACCAAGTGATAACAAGGTCTTATAAAAACTAGATCTATCATTGATTGCTGGTAGGAATGTAAAATGGCACTCTGCAAAAACAGTTTGGCAGCTTTTCAAAAGATAAAACACACATTTATTAGATGACCCAACAATCCCATCCCAGGTATTACTCAAAAAAAATGAAAATCTGTGTTCACACAATGACTTGTAGGTGAAAGTTGATAGTGGCATTATTTGTGACAGCCAAAAACACGTTCATGCTTCAGTGAATGGGGAAACAATATGAGGTATACCCATATATGGAAGTACTGCTCACTAATAAATTAGAATAAACTGATATGTGCAACAACGTGGAGAAGCCTCAGGAAAATTATGCTAAGGGAAAGAAGTCAGACCCAAAGCCTGTCTACTGTCTGATTCTATTAATGTGAAATTTCTAGAAACAGCACAGTTATGGAGACTGTCACCAAATTCATGGTTATCTGGGGTGGAGGTTAGCAGTAAGGATTAACTGGAAAACGGACACAAGAAGTCTTCTAAAATCGAGTTGTGCTAAAGATTGTGTGCCTCTCTGAATTTTCTAGAAATCATTGAATGATACATTTTCAGGGGGTAAAATTTTGGCATGTAAATTACAACTCAAGAAAGTGGTTTAAAACCATAGTGTGGACAGTGTGATTCAGGAGAATTAATTGCATGAGAGCAGGGATCCTGTCTTCATCACCTTTGGGTCCTCAAAGCTCTGTCCTCTTGGGGAAATGGCCGGCATTTGTGTTACCATTAAGCTTGTGCTCAAACTACTTCATTTATCCAGCGATTCACTCAACTGGTATTTTTGAGCTTTTTTTTTTTTTTTTTTTCCTTCTGTGCCAGGCACTGTGTTCGGTGCCAGAAATGTGACAGTAGACGGGAGATACGTTCATTTATTCATTCATTGATTCATTCATTCACTTATTTGTTTGTAAATCCCAAATAGCACAAATATTCCTCTTCTGTTGCTTTGTATTTCCTTCCTGTAAATATGTGGAGACTTATGAATGACCAAAGTAGCATCCTGAGAGAAGCAGGGTATTAAAAACCTGTCCCCTGGGGATTTGGGTAGCATTTCCAGTTGTGGCTGGCATGCAGGTCTCCTGAAGAAAGCACCCCAGTGCTGTGCAGACAAATGAGAGTTGGGAAATGGACTTTTCACCCCAAGTTGTCCTTGGCCCAGCCCAGGCTACACCCCAGGACCACTGAGTGCTATAGGGGTGGCGCATTTGGGAGGTCACCAGGCATGCAGAGGGTGAGAACCTCCACCGTTCACCAAGAACTGTCAACCCAGGTGTCGTCACAGAGCAGAATTCTGCTCCCCTGAGACCAGGGTCACCCTTCCTGGAGGTGCGGGGATGGGATGGGTGGCTTCTGGTGGTTTTCTGAGGACTGGAGAACTTTGGAGGGTGGCTATCAGTCCAGAACTGAGTTAAACGAACTTTAGATTTTCCTAACAATTGACCCTCAGAGGACAATGAGAGTTTATCCCATACTTCGGCTGGAGAAAAGCACGCATCATCCTGACCACGAAATCCAATTCTGATCCGGCACTATTAAATGACCCCCAGCGTACGTGGACTTCAGGAAGGGATGCATTCACACACACACAGTAAAATCCATTAAAAAAAGAAATTCTTATGCAAGGAAACACTCCAGCAGTCTCTGTCCCCCTTTTAGTCCCTGGGGCCAGAGATGGCTGGACTCATGCTCTTGACTGCAGGGACCTTGGGAAGGGGGTGACTGCCCCCGAACCTGTGGCTTTCCTCAGGTCAGAACAAGTTCCGTGTGTGCTATGTGTTTTACTGTCTTTGCTTTTGAGGTTTTTGTGAAGATATATACTAGCAGAAAAATGTCTTTTTCTTCTCATCTCACAAAAATATAATCTGCATTTTTACATGATTGAATTTGCTGGGCCTCACTTAATGACCGATGGCAGATACTTTTACTTGATCCCTAGGGTAGGGATATGATCTTCTAATTCAGACTGTCCTTAATGAGTTTAAGAATGATATAGTAAGTCATTCATTCATTTGAATATTAGAATTAGTGGGTAGGTGTAAACTCCATGTCCCTGAACTTCCATCCTGTAAATATTTCATAACAAAGACATTTTTCAGTTAAGAAGTTTCTGTATTACCATCATAATGTTGGGTTGATGCCTTAGGGCAATGATCATTTTCTCCCCAGAACAATAAACTGAGTCTTGACTATGCCTTTTGCTTCTATTTACCAAGGACATGGAGCCATTTTGCAAATGCTTAAATTTTTTTAATGCTTTAGAAAGCTAAAGTATTGATGAGCTACCTTTATTAATATATTTATGAAGACCATTAAAATATACATCTCCATGATGTAGTGTGTGATATGGCCAGTCGAGAAGGTACTAAATGTACTTCCTTTGGTCAGTAATTTGTTCATTTTATGAGCAAACACTTACTGAACATTGACTTTGGGCAGCGACTAGCTCTGAGTGTTTTTACATGTATATTGTATTATTTATCTAGTCTTACAGCAACCTTATCAAGAGACGCCATCATTATCTCAGTCTTCCAGATGAAGAAGCAATGCTCAGAGAAGTGAAATCATGGGCCTAAGGGCATATAATGAAGTTGTATTATAGCAGACATGAAGCCAGTGTCTTAACCATTCCTAGAAGCCAGTTCTCAGAATTATGAATTTTCGTCTGCCCAGTTTTTAAATCTCATTTCTAACTCTCAAATCTTGGAAAGTTTTATTGTCCAGAACTAGCTCTGAATCCACACGTTGAATGGGGCATGGGTTTTGAAGTTTAGAGTTTTCCAAGATTCCTCTAAGTTTTCAGTAGCTCTTACTTACTTTTACTCTTGATTCTGAGGATATCCCATCTCGGGGGACATTTCGTGGGTGGCAACACACCCATCCCCATTTTCCCATGGCCATGCCTCCACGTGTTGCGCTGAATGATTCTAGGACCCTGTGGCTCAGTGAAAGCCTGTGACTTTAGAAAAGAGCCCATCTGTTCCTCAGAAAATTCCCATTTAAAGCAGATAGCCTACTTTAATTCATACTCAGTGTGCTCTAAATTGCTGGTTTTCATTTTAATTATCTTCCAACATTTCTGGGTATATATTATTCATGCTGAAGGAAATTTGGGTGATTGCAAAAGATTTTTTTAAATCTGTGTGACAGATTGTTAAAGTCTGGGCATATGGAAAGTTGTAAACAAAACTTAAACCATGCAAGCAAAGGCTCCATGGGCTTCCTTTAGCTAAATGTAAATTTTCTTCAAATGACCCTATGACTCATTATAGGCATATGTGTGGAAACTCTACTGTAATAAATGTATAAACCTAGATATCGTGGTTCTCAAAACTATAACCAGAAAACATCTGACCACAGACAAATAGCAAATTATTCAGAGTTACCAATGTTATGCCTTACCTATTGGGATTTCCCATAGGGAGTATAGGAAGCAGTACATCTTGCAGAGTTTTTAATTTAAATTTAAAAAATAATTAAATTTCTTCCCATTGTACCCACTTTTGAAGAAGGCAAATCTCGTGTATTTCATGATTACAAATCCTTTCCTTTGCTGCAATTTCGTCTTCCAACTAGGACTGATGAGGAGGGCACCAGCTTTAAATTACACGGTTTGGGAAAGTCCAAAGCTTCCTAAATTCCCCCAAACTCTCAGGCACCCCTATTGTGATGGCCAACACTGACTGTGATCTTGCATGTTGGCCATCTCTGGGCCCCACCACGGTGACTCAAACTTGGAACTTAAAACTCTTTTGAACTGAGATAAAAGATGCTATTTGAACAGAGCATTAGTGTAAAAGCAGACTTTGATGTAGATTTGATGGTCACTAATAGGAAGTGTTTATGCCATATAGCCATAGAAAACACCAGTTCCATCTTAGACATTTGAGCTCTAAAAGGTACCAACCTCTTGGTCCCCGCTCTCAGGAGATCCCTCCCCAGTATACTAACTCCACTACCTGCCCTCAGGGCTTCCTCCAGGAACTCCAAATGGATGTCTCTCTTTCATCCTTTAAATCACCAATTTGTTTATATGAACTCAAGGTCTTCAACAGAAAAAAACAAAAAACAAACAAAAAAACCCTTTTTAAATATGCTCAACTTCAAGGACAATTGAGATAATAGATTTCTGTTCACTTTTTGATTATCTTCAGATGTCTAATCAACAAGATGACACAATAATTTAGGCATCCACGCATCCAATTACAGAGCTGTAAGAAGGAGAGACACATCCACAATTACAGCCGAAGACTTCAACATCCATCCCCCCAAAATTGACCAGGTAGACAAAACATCAGCAAGGACAGAGAATACATAAAGCAAACTCTCAACAAACTTGATCTGATTGACATTTCTAGAACATTACATACAATGTTATAATACACAGTCTTAGTGAACACAGAATACTTCCCAACACAAATCATATTGTGAGCCAATATCAAGTGTCAATAAATTTGTAAGGATTTCAATGATACACAGCATGCTTTATGACTCAAATGAAATCAATTTGTAAAATACTAATAGAAAGGTATCTGAAAAACATTCCCAAACATTTGGAAACTAAATAGCACATTTTTGAATAACCCATTGGGCAAAAAAGGAATCAAAGGGGAAATCAAAAATTATTTTGTACTGAAAGAAAATGAAAACACAATAAACAGAATTTGTGAGATACAGCTGAAGCAGTGTATGTAGGGAATTTTATACTAATAAACTCTTTATTGAAAAAGAGAAAGGCCTAAAATCTACGACCTTAGCTTTTACCTTAAGAAAGTGGAGAAATATCAAATCAAAGAAATCAGACTTAAGCAGAAAAAAATAATAAATTTAAAAAGCAGAAATGGTGAAATAGATAACAGAAAAACAAAAGAAATTTTCTATGAAATAAAAATCTGAACCTTTAAGAATATCATTAAAATTAACAAACTTCTAGCTAGAGAGTTTAGGGGGAAAAGAGAAGATTAAAATTATCAAAATACTCATTCAAAAAAGGGATATCACTACAAAATCTTTAAATATTAAAAGAATAATAAGGGAATAATGTGATCAATTTTGTGTCAATAAATTTGTTAGCTTAGGGTACCGGGGTGGCTCAGAGTTAAGCCTCTGCCTCAGGTCAGGATCCCAGGCTCCCTGCTGAGCAGAATGTCTGCTTATCCCTCTCCCTCTGCCCCTTCCCCCAGTTCGTGTTCTCTCTCGCTCTCTCTCACAAATAAATAAATAAAGGATTTTAAAAAATTTGTTAGCTTAGATAAAGTGAACATTTACTTAAAATAAATAAATAACCAAATATATTAAAGAAGAAATAAAAAACTGAGCAGAACTTTATCTACCAGAGGAGTTGAATTGGTAGTTAAAATCCTTCCCATAAAGTAAACTCCAGGACCAGATGGCTTCAATGAAAATTCTATGAAGCATCTAATGAAGATATAATACTAAATCTATGCAAACTATTCTAGAAAATTGAAAAGAAGGGAATACTTTTCAGTTCATTCTATAATGCCGAACACTCTGATATCAAAACGAGAAAAAGAAATCACATGGAAAGAAAACTATCAACCAATATCCCTTATAAATAGAGGTAATATTCTAAAAATTTTAGTAAGTCAAATATATATACATATAAGTGTGTTTATGAATTATATATGTACATATATATGTTTATGTATTATATGTAAGTGTGTGTACATATAATATTAAAAGTGTGTGTGTGTGTGTGTATATATATATATATATATATATATATGTATTAGAAGCTTCTAAAATATCTAATAAATCCCTGACATTCTATGGATAAAGAATCTGAACTTCAAAGAGTTGAGTGAACTGCAGATTGTAAAGACCCATTAGTTGAAAAGCCAATGGCCCTTCCGATGGTGCCACTTTCTAATGGCAGGTGAGCCTTGTCTATCCTCCCCCTGTAGACCGATTGGTTACCTTTGCACACACAGGTCATAGTCCTTCTCAAATAACAGCCACTAGACTTGTTCCAATGTTTTTGTATCTTGCCTTTATCAGACCAAATGAGTTCACTGGGACTCCTGAATTTCTGCTATTACCTCATCCTCTTACATGAGTTCATTTCTTGACAGTTGTCTACATTTTCTCTTTGTTTTATTTCTCGTATATTGTGGGGGGGGTGAGGAGGGTATAGATAAATGCTGATAACTACAGTTCTACTTCCACGAAGTACCTACAGTTAGGAATTTTAGTATGGGCTAGACCATGGGCTAGATCTTCACAAACTCCTGTCCCTCATGCAGAATAATGTTAAGAAGTAAAATGTAATAATAATAAAGTTCACTGGAAGAAAAAGTTACTAAAGTTATTTGTTTTGTGCTTGAAAAATAATGACTATCTAGATAAAAAATAATTTTTCAGATACTAATGTCCAAATGCTATTTGGTAGAGGTGGGGATAATTTCTTTTTTTTAATTTCTTTTTTATTTAAAAAAAATTTTAAGAGATTTTATTTATCTATTTGACAGAGAGGGAGAGAGAGGGGACAAGCAGGGGTTGTGGCTGGCAGAGGGAGAGAAGCAGACTCCACACTGAGCAGAGAGCCTGTCTTGGAGCTCGATCCCAGGACCCCAGGATCATGACCTGAGTCCAAGACAGACCGTAACCAACTGAGCCACCCAGGCGCCCTGAGGTAGGGGATAATATCTATGGCACAATGCAAATTGGTAAAATTGGTAACAATATTTCCAAATTAGAGTCTCATAAATGTTTACAGTCCCGAGTGTGTTTTCATGATTTGGCTTTTATGTGGGGGTTAGAACTTTTAATCAACTAACACAATAATTTTACACATAGCAAAGATAGTTAAAAGATGTTTTGTACTTCACATATTCCATAATATTTTTGAGATGAGAAAAATCCATCTGGAAAATAAATGCTGCAGGAATTTGTATATGCAGTGGAAACAGCTTTGAAAGGTCACTGTATTATTGTACTTCTTCACTCTTCACAGACATTCTTGGAATGTTAAACTAACCCATTAGCTTTACTTGTCAAAGCAATTGAATGTAAGTGAATATACTGCATTTATATTTTATTTTTATTCATAGATTTGTGGGTACATACACAGAATATACATTATGCAGCTATAAAATGGATGATCCAAAATGAATGATCTTTATATATGCCTTGACAAGAAGGTACTGGCAAATGTTACTGCATTAAGAAGATTTATCTATTTGCATCATGTCAAAGAAATATGAGACATTGTCAAGAAGGCAAGACTGTATTCTTGGAATAGAGGGCATTGAATTCATTAAAACTATGAAAATATCCTTTTGATTCTTTTAGTAGGAGAAAAGAAAGAGGCCATCTGATGGATATCTCTTCTGGAAGGCCTTCTGGTGAGCTATGGAGAATGTTCATCCTACATATTTGTAGTTCTTTTGTCTCCCATTGGAAGAGCGGGAGACGGAGATCTTTTCCCATCCTTTCTCTAGAATTCCTATTCCTTAGTATTCTAGTGCAAGTCTTCCGATTTGGAAAACTTCCTCTAGATTACCCTTAATTTCCTTTCATTTTGTCGATACTTTAAGATTCATTTTTTTTTTTGACAAATTAAGTTAAATACTCTATTTAGCATTTAATAATATTTACTCTCACTTCCTATTATAATGAAAGGGATGCTCTTTTTTGTCTTTAAACCAATCCTTCCTTGTGAGCTCAGTAGGAAGCTCATTTTCCCTTAGTGAGAGACCTGGATCTCTTTTCTATATTTACTAAGTCTTATATTGTCGACCTGTCTCCGGAGTCCTTCAGTAAAGAATGTAAGCATGCTCGAGCATATGCCATCTTAAAAAAGAGCAAAACAACATATCAACACCTTCTTTTGGATTTCATGTGTGCTTGAAATTGTGGTTTTACTTCTCAACTTCATAGCTAAAATCTTGACTTAGCTATGCTCATTGTCTTTATTTTTTTCTAACTTATTAATCCTTTAGCCCACTGGTTCTCTTTAAATTCCATTTAAGGGTGCCTCACCAAGGCTGACATCGGCCTCATCAAAATGACCTGCAGTTTCTCTCATCCCTTATCGTTGTGAACATCCAACAGCACTTGACGCTCATTGCGGAACATTTGCCTGTCTGGATAATGAGTGAAGGATAAACTTAGAAAGAAGGAGGATCCAGGATTTGCTTACAAAATTTGTCTTAGATGATCCTCATGGGTTTTATCTCATCTCAGTCATTATCGAAAGAGGAAAAAGAAAAGACATACTTATTTTAAAAATGTAAACAAAAGTTACATTTTATTGTAATTAAACATGTTCAAAGCACAGAAAAAACATAGTAACTTCACACTTCGTTTCTAAAATGGAAGTTATTTTGATGTTCTATGTACTTTAATACTCCATTATTGATTAGAAATTGACTTAAGATATGGGAGAGGAGTGGGCAAAGGGATCTGTGGGGTCAATGGATTAATTAGGTTTTTTAATTTAAATATTTTTATTTATTTATTTGAGGGAGAGAGAGAGAGATCCTGTGATCATGATGACCTGAGCCGAAATCAAGAGTCTGATGCTCAACCGACTGAGCCAACCAGGTGCCCCTGGATTAATTAGGTTCTTAAGAATGTATTTTAAAGGATTTTGGTTACTATGACTGCAAAACAAATGAACACTTACTGGTGTATAGCTATCATCTTTTATGCTCACAGACTCTGTGGATCAGGAATTTGGACAGGGCGGAGAGGATAGGGTCATCTCTGCCAAATTTGCAGTAATTATGGAGGCCTTGAATCCTGAGGCTGGAAAGACCTGCAGAGGGTTGATGCTCAGACAATCAGCTGGGCACTGCTGAACCTGGGGCATCTATCCCACGTGTCTTCCTCGCGAGGCCTCTCAGGCATGGCGGCTTTAGGGCAGGCAGAGTGCTTCCCTGTAGGCTTAGGCACATCCGAAGAGGAAGAGAGAAGCACACAAAAGCAGTATCATTTTTTCTACGAAGCCTCAGAAAAAATGCAATTTTGTTTTTGCTTCATTTTTTTCATTACCAGTGTCCACAATCAAGGGAAGAGAAATTCGACTCTGCCATTTGTGGAAGGAACTTCAGAGACTCTACAGCCATGTGTAAAGCTATCACAATAGGAGAGTCACTGACAATCTAAGACAGTAGCCTTCCCAGGAGGAAGAACAATGAGCGGAGTGACCAGCAAGGAAACACCAGATGTTACATGTTCAGACCATTGTTGCTCGGGAAGACCAAACTGGATAGTAAGGATATTCTCCATGAGAATCTCATAATGGTGACGGTAATGGGAGTGGGGCAGTGACCTAGCATTTCCAGGTCTCTCTCTTTCTGTAGTTCAATACTGACATGTCAGGTCCGGATAGAATTTTTTCAGATACAATTAATGGTTGCCATAAAAATTTCATAATTTTCTGAATAGTCGCTGAATATATTGGTATATACCAAAGTATTTAATTCTAACAAAGCAAGAAGCCTTCTCCTACGCTTTTGTTAAGTGTCAGAAAAATACATTTTTACTTCACTTATGAGCATGGATAGAGACTAAAGCACTAATTAAATGAATGCAGCGATAGCTTTGAATTTAGCATGCTTCCCTCTGAGCTGTCATCATGGAAAGGTCATTTTTTTTCTAATACCAAAAAAACTCCCAAATTCCAATGAAAAATTAAAAATAAAAACTATTAACTCATGTAACAAAAAAGAATATCCATGGTTTATCCAGTGTTCATAGATCTTAATGGCACAATGACCTGGAAAAATTGTAACGGGAACCATAACTACAACCACAGAACAACAAAAACCAAGACTAACACCACTGAAAAAACGGTAATATGTCATTCATGTCTATAAGTAATGGTTTTCTTAACTATAAGAATAAACACTGCCCAGACATAAATAATACAAATGTAAAGTCAGCCAAATCATAGCTGTTAATATTGTGAATATTGACTTGATATACCTACTATAAGAGAGAATCCAATGTTCAGATAATGCATAAAAATTAAGCTATTTCAAATAATGTTGGTGAAAAATTATGAAACAAATATACATATATAATAAATTAATTACATACTGAATTAATTCCAATAGGCTTATTTCTTCTTATGTGTTTTTTTTTGGGGGGGAAACAAGTCCAATAATGGCAGGCAAGCAGAATAAAATCGGTTCTAGAAAATAAGGTCATATAAGTATCTAAATATCCAGGAAAGTAAAAAATGGTATTTATCAATTTAATTGAAAACATGATGATATTTCGTGCAATTTTAGTTTTTTATGAATGCTGGACTAAAAAGTACATTAGTAGCATGTACAGTGAATTATACATGCTTACACATTTCCAGAAAAAAGTGAGGATTAATGAAATGAATAAATGTTAAAAAAAAAATCATAGGAAACAGCATTATCAGCACTGTGTTTCAAGAATATAGGAGTAAAATTGGTTTATTTCCTGCAACATATTTGCTTAAATAAATAGTTCATATTATTCTGTAAAATGGATTGAGTAAAATTCTTTTCCAAGTGATAGGAGATGCCACTAACTGGATTGATCAGGCAATTGCACAAATGTGTAGAGCCAAATTTTGCTTAGCCGGTTCGTGGGTTGTTGTTATTAGGACTTACGTTGTGTAGGCTCTTAATGCCCCTTCGTTAATTCAGCTCTCCCTCTTTTATTTAAATATTGAAATGCAATGTGTTTCCATAAATCCATAGCCTCTAACCACGGCCAACTACAAAACATCTAACCTTACAGTTTCTCGTTTGGAAAGTGGTCATACTTCTTGACTAATAACTTCCTTTTCAGTTCTGAGACTGCGGATAAATTCATAAATAGATTTCTAAGTAAAATCAAGGATAGAAAAATCCATAAGGGGTTTCCATGGGAAGACATACATGTTGAAATTTTATTTATGGATTAGAAAAGGAAAATATCGCAATCTCTGCTTAAGGGCAAAAATGGGAAACGAGCCTTTTAATAACACACATTAGACTCTGAAGACCCCTTGCTAAAATTGTTCTCCCTGGAGAATGTTCTACCGGCCGTTTGGCCTAGAAACTGCTACACCAAAGAACTCAGGTGGCGATTTAGTTAACACTTTGTTCTGCCCACCGGTTTCATTCATGCCTTTAATCCTTCCAAAGTCCTGTACCTTTGAGAATTCAGCAATAGAGCTTGTAACCTGTATATATTTCTAGTTTCACAGGTTTATGGAGGGAAAATGTCCATACTACTGATTATCAGGGAAACGCAACTCAAAAGCACAAAGAGATAACCTCTCACACCTGTATTTTGTGCTAGTCTCAGCCTATTGACAAGTCCACGTAGTCGAGGGACTGTCCCTTGTGGTTCTTGCGACCAAAAGATGCCCTCAGCAATAACCGACAAGAAACTTTGGGGAAAATAAGTAATACACTCTAGTTTCTGGGGTATGGAGACATACAGCACATTTCGGTCTACACAGGGAGAGGGAGCACAAACCTGGGGTTCTGTTTTCACTGGGGTCAAGTGTTAGATCCTAGGGTTTTGCAGATTCTCTCTTTATTGGTGAATTTAAAACATAAGAGCAGGAATTAAAATGCAGGAAGAAAAAAGCAAGCAGCGCAAATGATCAGTTATCAAAATCAATCAAGATCTCTAAAACAAAGGAGCCTTCGAGCGGGGAGGCAACTTGACCTTATCTAGCCCATGGCCGGCCATGGGTTTAGTCAAGCCAGCCCTCTTCGAAGTGGGTGCCTCAGTGATCAGAGCGTAAATCAGGCACTTGCATTACAAAACAGAACGCCCAGCTGTTGGACACGGAACATACTACAACCTGTTAGGAATGGCGATTGTAAGAAGAAAATAAAAATGGTGGCGAGAACGTGGAGGCATTGGAGCCTTTATACCGGTTGGTGGGGATGTAAGATGGTGCGGCCGCTATAGAAAACAGTATCCAGATTCCTTAAGAAACTAAAAAATAGAGCTACTGCATGATCCAGCAATCCCACTTCTGAGTATTTATCTGCGAAGGGGAATTTGAAAAATAGAGCACAATTTAGAATGCGATCAATCCCTTTTTTGAGAATCTATTCCGAAGGTAAACGGGCAGAAAATTAAGGATGTATACATAAAGCGGTTTATTGCAGCACTGCTCATGATAGCAAAAACTAGGAAAAGTAGGTCCATGTTGCAGCACTGCTCATGATAGCAAAAACTATGAAAAGTAGGTCCCTGTGCGGCATAAACAATGATGTATTCTCTCAGTGCAGAATTCCGAAGGCATGAAAATGACAGAGAAAACAACACTCCATCTTGCGAAAGCGATCAAGTGTGAAAAGCAAGGGGAACAAAGTGTCTGCAGCATGGTACCACATACCTAATAGGAAAGTGTGAGTAGACTAGATACCTCTTAAGTTTTGTCTCAACTTTATTAATGAAAGGTAAGGGCTGCATCATTCTGAAAGCCTTAAAGCACTGTGACTGGATCAGGCAATTGTCATTGGACTTTGATTATAATCCGAGGTTAAGAAATGCCTCAAACATGGCTTTTAATGAGTTATCTAATTGGATAATGTGAATTAACTTAATAAGATAAATTTTACCAGGAAAAAAAAACTTTTAGAAAACTGATAGCAATTTAAAAAAAAAAAATTATTGTGTTCAGTTAGCCAACATATAGTACATCATTAGTTTTTGGGGTAGTGTTCAATGATTCATTAGTTGTGTATAACACCCAGTGCTGGATGTCTAACAGATACATGAAAAAATGCCACATCACTAGCCATCAGGGACGTACAAATCAAAACCACAATGAGATACTACCTTACACCAGTTAGAATGGCAAAATTAACAAGATGGGAACAACAAATGTTGGCGAGGATGCGGAGAAAGGAGAACCCTCTTACACTGTTGGTGGGAATGCAAGCTGGTGCAGCCACTCTGGAAAAGAGTAAGGAGGTTCCTCAAGACGTTAACAATAGAGCTACCCTATGACCCAGTATTGCACTACTGGGTATTTATCCCAAAGATACGGATATAGTGAGAAGAAGGGGCACATGCACCCCAATGTTCTTAGCAGCAATGTCCACGATATCCAAACTGATAGCAATTTTTGTAGCAGGTTCAGAAATGAAATAACATATGTTCTTTCATTGATTCAACCAAATAATATATTTGAATGAATGTTCCTGTTGATAGAAAAGTGTTAATCATAGGAGTAAATACTGGGAATGGAAAGATGTTCACAGAATGAACCCTATCCTCAATGAATAATCAAGAGCTTTAACACATATATGAACTGTAATAACATAGGATGACATATGGTATACATGGTAATAAAATATAGGTAAAGAGAGATAAGAGCAAGTGAGTTTTGACTCCACTCAGTCTAAAAGAAACAGCACTGTGCCAGAGTTTTATTTGGGTAATTTGCAAATTTGTTCTGAAAAGATGGATGTTCTTTAGACAATGCAGATACCAGCATGAATTTTAATCTCTAATAAAGATGTCATGACCAAAAGTAATAAATTTTTCCTTCATAAAAAAGATTTTATTACTTTCAGTTAGGCTTAGATGTTACCTGTGTATCTGTTTAGTTTAGTTTTTTTTTCTTTTAATTATTACCCTTTACATTTTAATAAGCCAGTTGCAAGTACAATCCTACTGCTTTATTCAGTAAGCTAAAGGACAATTTAGTCTCAACAGATATATTTTAGTTATCTATTTTATCAGATTTTGCAATCCAATGAATTATGTGTATATATTCACTTGATCTACAGAAATTTCCCAAAAGGGAAGGGAGTTTCATTTGGTAAAAAGTAGGCGGCATGGTAGAATTCCGTATGTTTCCATGTAACCAATATACGTTACATATTTTTAAAATTCTGTGTAGTACACTAAAAAGTCAAGCTAAGCAAAGCTAATTGCTCTCAGCAGACACTCCCTGTACTCAAATTCTTCATGGGCGTGGACATGGGAGCTGGTAAATACATGTTGTATCGGGCTGTTGAACATTTTTCTTATAATCTTTTTGATATAGCTCCAATTCAGAGCATAAAGAAAAATTATAAAATTACAAAATATCATGTTTGCCCTGTTCCATCTTAATAATATAATTACATATCTATGTCACCAATGTACATATATATACATAGGAGTATTATAATACTTTATTATAAGCATTATATATATACTAACATAAATATTATTATATATGCTAGAATTATTTTAAGATTTTATTTATTTGAGAGAGAGAGAATGAGAGTGAGCGAGCATGAGAAGGGGAAGATCAGGGGGAGAGGCAGACCCCCCTGTTGAACAGAGAGCCTGATGCGGGGACTCGATCCCAGGACTCCAGGGTCATGACCTGAACTGAAGGCAGTTGCTCAACCAACTGAGCCACCCAGGCACCTTATATGCTAGAACTTCTATCCATTTCATTAAAAGCTATCTCACCACTTTTTGTATGGAACTAAGATCGTTGACCCTGAATTTCATCTCCAATGCTATAACTTTGCTATACATGTGCTGTTAACCTGCTCAAGAGTAGGGCTGTCATAGTATAACTAAATATGGATTGTCTTATAAATAGTTCAGAAGCTATTCCAAGTATAAGCCAAGTTCCAGGTAACTGCCTCAGAGGGCTCACAGCAGAGTCCTGCATATTCGCGCTATTCATAGGCATGGTGTGATATGCGGTGTTTGGGCGTATTGCGTATACATGGGACCACACACACTGGGAGATGGAAGCAAATGGTAATAATGTTCAGATGTCTCTGATTGCATTTTCCAAGTGGCTCCAGCATTAATGCCCTTCCCACATCCTCTTGTCCCAGGTGACCTTGTCACTCTTCATAGCAAGAGGTCGAGTTATGTCTCCTTCACTTTGATGAAGGAGTGGGCTTCTGTCTCCTGGAACCATCAGAGTACAATGATAGAATCAACACTGAATTCTGAGGGTAGGTCAGAAAAAGTCATGGGACCTCTGCTTGGTGTCATTGGGAAGCTCTTTCCTGAGTCCCCACCTCAACATGCTCTTTCTCAGAGTCCAGTTATTATGTTGGGAGATGCCCAAGTCATGGGGAGAGGCTGCATTTGTGTTCGTTTGTTTTTAAATAAACTCCACCCCTAACACGGGGTTTCGAACTCACAACCCTGAGATCAAGAGCCACATGCTCTGCTGACTGAGCCAGTCAGATGTTCCGGAGAGGCATTTGTACACTCACAGAAACAACCTCAGTTGCCCCAGCCTTCAGGTCATGCAAGTCCAAGGTGTCAGAATTGTGGGTGGAGAAGCCATCTTGGAAGTGAGTTTTCTCCCCAGATTTTCCATCTCGCAGCCATGAGAGTCTTCTCAGCTGTGCCCTGAGCCCCTAGACATCCACGACAGAGACTGTCATTCCCACTGTGGACTTACTGATGAATCTCTGGGCCATGGAATCCCAAGAATAACGAAATAGTACTTCTGTGCAACAAAATTTGGAAAAGTTTGTTATACAGGAAAGATAATGAAGAAAACAAGTAAACCTAATTGGACCTAATTTTTATTATCGTAAATTACTGTGGAGAAATCAGCTAGAAGTACGTTATCACACCACTGTAATGCAGACATGTTTGTTTATTATTTAGTTTTGGGAGACGTGAAGGATCACATTGCACTATGCGATTTCAAACAGCACATATCATTTTGTTTTATTTTCACTTGTGTGGTCTTAACTTGAATTTATGAAGATTAAGTGTTTGACTTTAGCTTCTTGAGCATCATGCATAGAGTACTGAGGTCTCGGTCATGTTTAGTCTTCACTTCAGATACTCAGGCTCAAGGGAATCAGAGCCCCTGATTTAAAAGTTACAAACCGGGGAACTGAGAGTAACCAAGAAGCAGGGGACCTTTTTTTCAAAGCAAACGCTAAGAAACAAACAGGCAGCAACAATAGCAAGCAACAGCAACGATAAAAAACAAATCTGAAGCTCTTTTTAAAAAAGTTAAAGCCCATTATGATCTTCAAGTTTACTCATGATTTAGTGCATTCTTCTAGTGAAAACTAAAAATAATTTAAAATTTCATACAATAGGACATTGATATAAATATGCAGACTGTTTTCCTGTTTTAATCGTAGAGTTTTAATGATAATTAAGTTTTAATTATAGCTACATTATGTTCATTGTGTCTGGATATAATGTACCAATTAAACATTCAGTCTCAAAATTTAAAATCACTAGACAGAAATTTGAACCAAGTGGCACCTAAACAGTCTCAAATTCCTGTCCTGTTTGGCTTATCCATAATGATCTTGCCAAAAGCATCCTCATTTTACTGCAAAATTATGTCGCACAGTGAAAAACAGTACACACTACAGCCAAATGATCAGATGTCCAGGAGACTTGGGTAGAAATAATTGCTATCATTATATTCTAAAACTTGCCGATTTGGCAACAGCAACAGCAAAAAAATAGAATGAATATGCTCACTCAAGGCAAGAAGGTTGAAAAGAATGATTCATAAGTTGAAAAATAAAAGTGGCATTACGTATAATAGAAAAACATTCTTCAGTATTTGGGAAAGAATGATAAATGAGTATATGTTTATTCAATGAAAGTTAGACTAAAAGAGTATTCAAGAGTACTTCTGACCAAGAAAGCAGTAGGACATTTTGCCAAGTGCATTATCTCGGGCCAAGAGCTGAGAGGTTGGCCCTAAAGCAGGAATCTGTGCTCAGCATAGACCACAGTGCATAGCACCAACTTAAAGGTTTGGTATTGCAAGTCGACTTATAGGCAAAAGAATATTATACAATGGTTGTACAGATATCTGATTATCAACAGAACAAAAAGGCGATCTCGCTTCTGGAACACAGAAGCTTTATGACCAGATAACAGTGTGGCTTAACTACCTCCTAGCTATGCTTCTTGCCCCTGGAAACAGTAATTTAAAAACAATATCAAAAGAACCCAGTGAGCATCAGATGTGACAACGACTACCATTAATGTATGTGAAAAAAAATGGGAATGGGAATGGGAGCTATGAGCATCCCTCTGTCTCTAGCTGTGGATTAAAGCAAGTCTAGCTATCAACCGTGCATCAGTGACAAATCCAAGGTGCCTTCTGATAACACCTACCAATGTCAGTCACAGACACTGTACCTCGTTTTAAGATAACTGAGGAAAAGGAGAAAAAAACAATTTTCTCAGAAAGGGAAGACCAACAAAAAGATAAAATCTCTGAAAATAAACTCTCAGAGAGGACAGATTCTTTCCTAGAGCTGCTTGGCATCTCTACAAAGACATACGCCACTCTGCAAAGACCAGAAGACTGAAGGGAAAGAAGTAAAACAAGCGATGAAATGAAAAATATAATCCTAAACTAAGACAGTGTAATTATATTATTTCTGCATCATAACATCTTTTAAATTCTCGCCCCTCTCTTGCTTTGCTCTATGCTTCGTCGGCGACTTTCTGCCTGCTCTGCTCTGCAAGGCACCCATGCAGTCGATGAGGGCTGGAGAGACATGCAAGCACCCCCCTGGCTCGTGTTCCCTCTAAGTCATGATCATCAGCATCAGCTGGACCCTCAGTGCTCCCTGCTGATCACTCTACACATCCTTTTCCACTTACTTTCCCACGCACCCATGTGACCGTTTCACACCTTATGCCTTCTTCTCGAACATCCCGCTTCTCCTTTCCCACACTGACTCAGCAGATGACTGTGACTCTTGATGGATAAAAAAAGAACTTTCGCAGACACCCACCAGCAATTGCACCCATCAGCCATCATCTGTACTCACAAGCTCCAACCTCCCATTGCAAATATACACCCTGCAGCTCCTATCGAGGACAGACCTCCACTGGTACATTGTCCGCATCCTCTCCCATTCTCCTCGTTCTCTTTACTCTGCTTCCCCACCAATAATTGCCCCTTTCCTTGCTCCCCATTATGACAGAACTCCTCCAAAGAATTTCCCATACATGCTATCTTGGATTCTTCTGCTCTTACTGTCTTTTAAGCACCCTCCAAGCAAGTTTTGTCTGACCACTCCACCAAGACTGTTCTCCAGAATCAGTAATAAGCTCTATCTTCTGAAAGCCAAGGGTCAATTCTCAGTCCTCACACTATTTGGCAGCTTTTGATAGTAGCTGATCATCCCTTCATCCTTAATGCACTTGGTTTCGAAGACATCACACTCTTAGTTTCCTTGTTCAGTATCTCTTGATGCTTTCTCCTTTTCTCCTTGATGTTTAATTTGGAACAACTCCAGGCTCTAAGCCTTTAGTTCTTTTTGCTTTTCTATTAATAGACCCTCCCTAGATTTCCTCTACTCTCCTAACTCTAAATACCATCTTTTACTAGATCTCATCCCCCTCAAACTCCCGGGGTCATATTACTGGGTCCCTATTCAACATCTCCACTGGAACGTCTTACACATATTTTAACCTTAATGTATGCAAAACGGAACTCAGTAATACCCCATATCTTCTCTGCCTTGCCAACTTCTGTTGGTGGTAACTCCATCTTTCCACTTGCAGAAGAAAAAAAGTGTAGTATTCGTCTCTGACCCCTCTCTTTCTCTAGCACTCCACATCTGATCTGTCAGGATATATTCTTTGGCAGATGTATCTTGAAAATACATCTACGATACAACCACTTCTCAGAACCTTCCCTATCATTCAAGGTCAAGCCACCATTACTTCAAACGTGAGTTACTGAAATAGTTCATATGACAATAATAACACTGTTTGTTTCTGACTGCTAGGGTCTACTGTCCACTTAGCAG
Organism: Potos flavus; assembly: GCA_028534135.1. Classification (NCBI taxonomy): domain Eukaryota; kingdom Metazoa; phylum Chordata; class Mammalia; order Carnivora; family Procyonidae; genus Potos; species Potos flavus. The sequence continues at coordinate 128,373,705 of CM052895.1, forward strand.
CCAGAGAGATCCTCCAAGGACTTAAATGACATCATATAAGTCCTCTGCTCAAAGCCTTCCAAATGTCTTTGAGTTTTGCTTAAATCAAAAGCAAAATTCCTGGCTATAAGATACTATTTAGTCTGCTTGTCCTCAGTACTCTCTCACCTAATTTTTTTCTACTCTTTGAAATCTATATACTCCCTTTAAGAAATGATAGTGATTCTGCATATTACCAAAGAATTATTGTATGATGGTTTCACTTTAAATTTCTATTAAATAGATTACCTTTGTAGGTTAGAATATCAAGTAAAGAAAATTAAACCCAATTTACACTGTTGTTGTTTTTTTTTTTTTCCTGGATTTTATAGAGTGACTGGCCTATTTTTTTTTTTTCTTTTGTAGTCTTTGAAATGCATGGCAATCTAAGATATTGAGATCAAAATACTCAGGTTGTCCTGGTCAAAACTGTATGGTAGAATACAAGTTGGCTACACTCCATTGTTCAATAAGCTCCAATTTCTCAAATGGTTATCAGAGGTCTTATATGCAGCTAGAAAAATCCCTCTCATTACAAGATTTTTTTTTAAGATTTTATTTTTAAGTAATCTCTACACCCAGCATGGGGCTCAAACTCACAACCCTGAGATCAAGAGTTGCATGCCCCACCAACTCAGCCCCTATAAGTCGGCACCCCTATAAGTTTTGATTTTTTAAAAATATTTTATTCATCATTCTACAGATGTTTGTCGTTCAAATCCTTGTTTTCTACGCTACACTTGATATTGTGTGATCTCATACATGTTTCATACGGCAATTATTTTTTAAAAAGCTACAATTTTGGACCAATAAATTAAAATATACCAGAAATAACTTAGAGCATAGACAGCAAATATTTAGTTCTTAGTGGTTTTCAGCCCCTCCCACATCCTCATGTCTAAGTGTTAAGCAAATCCCAGTCTGATCCTGAATGGAACAGCAAAATCCTACTCAACCACATTCAGGACACCCCCAGCCAACCCATTGGGTTAAAGATGCTCCGGACAAACTAGCTGGTAAGCCTCAGTCCAGCGCTTTAGCTGAAAGGTCCATGGCATGTGGGAGCTTTGCTAATACTAATCACAGACTGCAATTCAATTCAATAATCATAATGCAATTACTCTGTATATATTAAAGAAGATGGATGTGTCCTATGAATAGTACTATTTTTTGAATATTGTATCATTTCTTTT
>CM052895.1:128375415-128404719 GCA_028534135.1 Potos flavus
GTGCAATTGTAGGGTCATAGGGTAACTCTATTTTTAATTTCTTGAGGAATCTCCACACTGTTTTCCAAAGTGGCTGCACCAACTTGCATTCCCACCAACAGTGGAAGAGGGTTCCCCTTTCTCCACATCCTCTCCATCATTTCTGAATGTCAACAACCGCCAGATTTTACTCTATTTTCAAAATGTGAAAACTTCTTTCAAATGCTTACTTTATGAACTTGATTTTTGAAGCCCTTCATATTTACCTGCATTCACCTACATTTAACTCAGTGAGGAAAACTCACATGCTGCCTAATCACATACATTAAGTGCAATTTTACCAACTCACACAGTTTTCTTTTGCCAGGAAAGTGAATAAAAGTTTCAGCCTTTTAAGTTTATGTAAAAAAATTATAAATTTTTAAATTCTTTTCTTACTTTCATTTTTCATATCTTTGTGGCTGAAAATGCAACTTTTTTTTTCTTGTATATTTTTATTTATTGGTCCAAAATTGTACCTTTTTGTTCTTTTTAAATTAAAAATATATTACTTTACCTTATGAAATGTGTATGAGATCACACAAGGGAAAACACCAGCTCATTCAATCCCTTTTTTTAATTGTTCTCAATATATTGTAGATTTATTCCAATTCAACCACAGAAATAAATTATTCTATGTATTTTGGTTTCCTGCTCTGAACAATGAAAAATATAGAAACATTGTAGATAGCTTCATTAGAACCAAATACAAACCATTTACCTTATTTATCTGACTGTTGACAATAACCTCACAATATTTGCCTGGGTATACCTATATCAAAAAAGGAATGAAAACAGCATCTTGTCTACATTACACACATTTTGTTTCACAGATTTATTTTTGTTTTTAATTTGTGCTGAAAATCGCTGACATATTTCTCTTTCCTGGTATTAACGGATATTTATGATAAAGAGGGTGAGCATAATTATTCAGTCTTCAGAATGACTGTGTGCCTAATCCAGGACAGTAACTAGGCTGCCGTAAGTGGCTCAGGATGCACAAGATGTGGGTCACCTGGTCTACCTAAGAGAAAGGCTATATGTGCGTGTGCTTGTGCATGCAACACACACGCGGGTCTTATAAGAACGATGCCATGCTAGCAGTGGATACATGACGCACAGGAAATGGTCAATTTTTCCCGAGTCTAGAGAGACACTAGGAAGTCTCCATAGAGGAGGAAGCTCTTGGAGTTTTGGGAATTCAGTTGCTGCTGCACGGGAAAGATATTCCTGTGAGAGGGAGGATTTTTCACAGAGAACTGAAGCAATTCAACTGTCTAGCGTATCCAGGGAACAAGGAGCAGTTTGACATGACTAATACCTACAGGTGGGTCGTAGGGATGAGCTCAGACTCCATGAGCAATAAGGTTAGAGATATGGGCATCCTGAGACATGTCAGAAGGCTGTCATTCAGGGAGCTTTAGGAGAGTTCTAAGGGGGGCATGTCATGATTATAGTGGTGTCTTCCAAGGATTATTTTAGAAAAAATGTGAAAAACCGATTATGTGCAAGACTAGAGCCAGATGGTGACACATGGAGATTCCTACAACCACACCAGGGAGAACATTAGGACCAAGCTGAGCTAATAGGAAGGCAGTAATAAAGAGAGAAATGAGCTACATTTAAGAATTAGAGTCATCTATAGAGTTATTCCGAAGACAGAAAGACAAGAGTCAGGGAACATAGGGGGTAAAATATTTTTTTTTAACTCATGTTACTTTCCAATGGCAGCCACGTAAGCTAAACATGATGACAAAGGAGAAATATAGAAAAATATGTAGTTGGTTTTCCTTTCAGCCCTTCCTTATTGGTAAACCCAGAGCAGAGAATGGTGGTAAAACGTACACACAAGAAGTGAAAACAAAAGTAAAAAGCAGGTGACGTAGTGTTGTGCAGTGTCTCTACGCTCCCGATAAGAACAAAACATGCATGTGTGTATGAGCTATGCAATGTGAATTGTATAAGGTTGGTGACTTTACAAATGAATTAAATACTTTTATATTTGCATTTAGCACTGGTATTACCTAACATAAAAATGAATGGTAAGAGTCCTACTAACAATTTATAATTTTTATTTTCATTACTTAGAATGACATTAAATACAAAAACCAGGGGCGCCTGAGTGACAATCTGTTAAGTGTTTGTCTTTTGGCTCAAGTTGTGAGGTCCTGGGATCTAGCTCAGCCCCAGGCTCTGTGCTCAGCAGGGCGTCTGCTTCTCCCTCTCGCTTTACCTCTTCTCCTCCCTTGTGCACATGCTCTGTCTCTCAAATGAATAAATAAAATCTTTAAAAAATTTTTTAAAAATAGATAAATATAAGAAGCACCGTAACAAAGACTCTGAAGAAAAAAAGCCTACATATTAATACTTGACATATTTTTTCTCTGCTTTTTGAACCAGAAGCCTGCATTTTTTCTTGTACTTGATCCTACCAATGACATAGCCAGCCAAATGTTTTTTATACCCTTTCTCTGAATTGCCAGAACTCAGATAGTAGATAGGCATTGCATATAATACATATCTTGAATCAAAATGAGACCTAATTTCACTATTGCACATTCTTTATTCTAATACGTAATTTCTAAAAGCACTCAATATTTTCTTTTAAAAATCAGACTGTTACCTTATAATTGATATATTGTTTGTAGTATATTTCTCCCAACAAAGGTCTGATAAAATTAATGGCAGATCCTAAAACCAGGCTTAAACACAAGAAGATCCACAATATTGCCTTAATTATCTCCCTCAATTAGACAAAGCAGTGAGACCATGATAAATATGTGATTTCTATGCGTGTCAGGTGTAAAGCTCCTAACCAGCTCATTCCCTGGTCTTCCCCCATCCCACCATAGCACTAATACGATAAGCAGAATTAAAGAAGAATCAGAGAGGAATAAAATCTTCCCATTAACTGGAGCACCACTTTGAGTTGGAGGAAGAAAGCAGTGTGTACTATGGGAAGGGGGAGCCCCAACCTGGAAAGCCTTGTGGGACTCATAGAGAATGCTTCCCATTCATTCAGGTAATGTGTTAAGGCCAAATTTCCCTTCAAAACTCTTTTCCCTAACGACCAACATTAGTAACTCAAAATTGGGATATAAGGTGGCCAAGTCTTGTTTCAGGAATCATTGATTATCCTGTCTGTTATTGGTTGCACCATCATTGCTAGAAAAAACCCACAAGTCATGAAATTATTTGGCCTTATGCCCATCCCTGCACCCAGTCATGAGTACTTGTGGTTAAAGAGAGATTACTTTGTTCAAAGGTAAAAACAGGCTGCTGAGAATGAGCAGAGAATATAGTTAAATGGTTAAATATCTGAAAATAATCCAGAAGAATCCATACAACAGCAACCAGACAGAAAATCATCTAACGCCGACACATGGTTTTGAAGTCTGGTAACCTGTGAGTTTCTAGGTCAGAACCAGTAATAATACTAAAAAAAGATTGTATATGAAAAGGACATGCAAAGAACTAATTCTGGCCAATGTGATACAAGTAGCAATGACCCATGTTTCTTCTGAGCCTAAACATTTAAGACCTACTGAGTGACGCTCGGTCTTCCTTCAAAGCCATAGGTTGAGGTAAGTAGCACTACAGGATGGAGAATGCCTGGATCATTGGGTCCACAAATGCCCTGGCGTGTTGTTCTAACCAGTGATGAGATTTTATCATGCTAAACCCTGAGGTTCTGGATTCATTATCACAGCAAAGTCTGTTCAAGTTTGTCCTTGGCACCTCCCCCGTCAGGGAGTACCTCCTTGCCACTTCCTGCCATCCATCCCCTCTGATACCCTGGCCCCTCACACTGCTCTCTGGTGAGTCGCGCGAGACCCTGTTTGGGTTTTTGAGAAGATGGTGTCCCTCTGGTTCCTTAGTTTCCTTCTACAAATTCTCAGATGGTATCACTACAGAAATGTGAACATTATTTCCCATTTGACCAGTATGTGCATTTCTAAACATAAACCCTTCACCCAAGATTGTGCCTATTAATGCAAAAGAATGCAGAGGAGGGGCTAATAAGAGCTTCCTTTTAGTAAAAGAGGAGAATGGGGCCAGTGACTTTCATCCTATCCCCAAAACCAGGCTTGCCATTCAGCTGACTGCAGGAGTACTTGTATTTTGGGAACAAACACAGACATTTGGATTGGTTAAGTCATCCAGATGGTAGGAAAAATATGAGCATGAATATGCCCCATTCAACTAAGAGAGACTCCAGAGGAATAATGTGCCTTTGACTGATATTAATTAATATGCTTTAGGAGGCTTGTATACATTGTATCACTTTGCTTAATTTAAGAAAAAAAAAATCCAGGATCATATATATATACATGTAACATATGTATTATGTCATATATGTTATACCTAGAAACATCTTGCCTCCTTGATTCAACTACCTAAATATGAGTAGACATTTGTTTTGAATATCAAAAACTTCTAACGTGGGGAATGAAAAATTACCTTATATTCAATTTTATGGGGAGATGAGATCGTACTGTTGCCTGTCAATTAGAAGCAATTATTGTGGGGTGTAGAGCCCTGAACTGACTGTCAGGTGACTAGGGCTGACAGAAAAAGTTTCCTTATTCATATGCAAAATTTCACACTAATGATGCTGACATTTCATGCAAAAAAATGCATAAAAAAGCCAGAACGCAAAAAAGGATTGGAATGAGGAATTTTCCTAATAATCAGGCAACAACAAATGCATCATCTTACCTACTAATTATTTACATTTAGTTTTCCCACACGTTATCATTAAATACTCTCACTTCTCCCAAACTTGGCCAACTAACGTATCAAAACAGAAGTTCATAGACACTGCAGGAATAAAATAAAGAGCAGAAGGGGCCAGTTTCTGGAAAATAAAAATAAGTTACTAGACAACATGGCGTCTCTGAAGGCTCAGATGGAATGTGTGGACTCTGTCGTTCCATCCATCCCAGACTTTGCACCCTGGCTGCCATATGAGAGGATGCCAGCATGTGAGCCTGACAGGTGGTGCTTCCGGTGACTGAAACGCCAAATGCAGACACGCTGGATGCTTCCCAGCTAATGGACCTTCATGTGGATGTACCAACACAAACACGGAAAACGAACCACACGGAAGACCCTCAGATTCCCTGGCTGATTTAATACCACAGCTTTGTGACAACTGATGAAGGCATACATTTGAGAAAGCAGCAGTTATTGCAAAATCTTCCAGAAAAAGAAAATGGCCTAAAAACAAAATATATAACCTAATGGTATTTAATTATATAGAGTGACTGCTTTAGGACCTGTGATAAAGGATTAGATACAGTTTGTCAATTCTAACATGAAAATTCCCTGTAAATTATCCTCACCGAAGGAATCACAGATTATTCAAAATTATTTTTTTCAAAAGTATCGTATACATTGTAGTCATAAAGTAATCTGTAAAACTCTTCAACTACTTTTCCTTGGAAACACTCATTGCCTGGATATTTCCTTGAGAGGATAAATACAATATTTATAATCTCCCATCTTGCAGGTAAGTCCTGAAAATATTCAAATAGTAGTTTCAAATTATAAAATTGTTTGATTTCTATTTATAACTCATTTTTACTGTTTCCTCAAATGTAAGATTTTTTTTTTTTTTTTTTTTTTTTGCTAGTGTAATACTGAAATCAGTAACTAAATATCAGAAAATCCCAAAGACATTACCTAGTTCTGGAACAATCTTTTAAATAACTTTATTTGCAGGACGTCTAGGTGGCTCAGTCATTTGAGTCAGACACTCAAAGTGTCTGACTCTTGGTTTGGGCTCGAGTCATGATCTCAGGGTCCTGTGATCAAGCCCCATGTTGGGCTCTGTGCTCAGTGGAGAGTCTGTTTGAGGTTCTCTCTCCCTCTGCCTCTGCCCCCCCTCCCACTCTCTCTAAAATAAATAAATCTTTTAAAAAATAACTTTATTGGCAATAGTTTAAGACTTATACAAGTTTGCAGAGACTTCCTGCATACCCTTACTCTACCACAGGATCTCTTAAATAACCAGAGTGCATTGTCAAAACCATAATGAGGTGGTTATTTTGCAATTAAAACCCATGCAGACCTTACTGAGATTTTAGTATTTTTTTTAACATGCCCTTGGGGTTTTTTTTGGGGGGGGAGGAGTGGGAAGGATATATAGCTCTAAGATTGTAGCACAGGTACGTATCTGAGTAATGGTCACCAAAATCAAGAGAGAGAGAGACCTAGTGCATCACCTCAAAGAAACTTCCCCGTATTATCCCTTAACAACCACAAGCTTCCTACGGCTCTAACCCCTGACAGCCACTGCCCTGTCATCCATCTCTGTAATTTTGTCACTTTAAAAGTGATACATTAACAGAATCGCACAGCGTATGAACCACTGATAGTGGCTTCTTCCCCTCTTGGCACAACTCCCTTGATATTCATCCAAGTCGCTGTATCAGTATTTATGTGGTTCAGCAATCCTATTTGCCCAAAAAGTTGCCATCTGTTTTCAAGCCCTCCTACAATGGCAGCTAGAAGGAACCAGGTCTTGATTCCCTAGAAGGGAATTATATACACATGATGACATGGATTTAAGGAAGTCAGTCCTCACTTGGAGAGCAAGCAGAGAGAGAGGGAATGGTTGAGAATCACGCAGCCCTCTGCAGTCAGGTCAAAGGTCTGGGTCTTTCAGTTTAAGCAGGAAACTGTTTAAGCAGGTGAACATTATCATCAGGTTTGCATGTGAGCATCTCTGACACTCTGGGGAGAACAGTTTGGGGGAAATCAGGAATGAGGGATAAGCTACCCCTGACAGGTAGGTAGCTTGCCTCCCCCCTGACAGAGCTCACTGTGACGATGAGCATCCAGGATCCTTCTGGTCTTGGAAGACTGTGTGGTTAGTGATGTTTGCCCTGTGTTCACACATTTACCATCTGTTCGTCATTCCTGAACGAGAAAACCCGTCCTCTCGGATTGCCATGGTTTCAGTGCAGTTCTGGTCAATCGATGTTGATAAGATGAAGGAATAAATATGTGAAGATCTCATGTCCTTGAGTTCTTGAGCACATGAAGAATATGAAATTCTTTAGTTAAGCTTTATGGCAATTAGGAACAATTTATTAATTTTTTAAAGATTTTATTTATTTATTTTTGCAAGAGAGAGAAAGAGAGAGAGAGCGAGAGCGCATGAGCAGAGGAAGGAGCAGACTCCCCACTGAGCAGGGAACCAGATACAGGGCTCGATCCCAGGACCCTGGGATTGTGACCTGAGCCAAAGGCAGATGCTCAACTGACTGAACCACCCCAGTACCCAGAACAATTTCTATTAAACAGCAGGAAAATCTTATATGAATAGAAGAATACTTTAGAATAAGTTTAGTGTCTAAGCTCTTACTGTTAAACTCAGTTGCCACCTGTGTTTTGTTGTTTTTAATTTTCATGTTAGACCCTTTGGAAAATTTGATCAGAACCAATGGCCTACTTCAGTGGAAAATGTTTACACACCCATGGCTTTGTGTAGAGCCGAACTTAGACCCCTTGATGTCCATTCATGATATTTTCCATGACTCAAAATTGAGAATCTCCATATCATATAGCTGGAACTTTTCTAAGGAGTTCTTTAGGCTGACTTGCTCATTATATACACCTTGCATTTTTTCTTCTTTCCTCATAAGATATTTTTAATTCTCAGAATCTTTACAGAATAGCTTTGTACACTGAGAGAAATGGAACAGAGGTTGATGAGCCCATCTAGATTTTCTCAATGTATAATACAGAGAGAATGGGGAAGATTATAATCATAAAATCCAAGTAGCAAAAATCACCATGAAGACGAAGAAGTTGATTCTCCACTGAGGGGCCCATTTCATAATAGAAGTCCCACACGAGAAGATGTTTAACACAAACAAATATATTTCTATGTCTACTTTGTAGAGAGTTTTAAATAAAGCTGTTAATAAAAATGTGCTTTAGATCTTATAAGTATGTTTAAATTTCATGGTGTTTGCATTTTACAATAGTGTTTTGTTATATAAGCTAAAATAGCTAAATAATGTGTTTGAGCTAAAATAATATGTTCATTGTTTAGAACTAACTAGGGCTTATGGACAGGAAGCGAGAAGAATGAAGAGAATATTTTTGAAGCCTAAGCTAAGTGAATCTCTTTGCTCTAAACATTACACAGTGCAGTCATCCGCACCAGGGTGCAGGAGACAGGAGGATATTGCCTTCCGGGGAATCTTCAACGATGTCGAGAGACACTTCCGGTGGTCACACTGGGGGCAAAGGGATACTACTACCATCCACTGGGTTGAAGCCAAGAGTGGTGAGCCATCTACAATGTGGCCCCCTTACAAAGACATATTTGACCCCGAATGCCAATAGTGCCAAAATCCCAACCTAGGGTGACATAACATATACCTCTAGCCTCATTTAGGATTCAGATTATCTACACAATCAGCAATTATACCAGTCTTTTCAAGCTGTCATAACAAAATACCACAGACCCGGTGGTTTCAACAACAGATACTTCTGCTCTCACAGTTCTGGGGGCCAGAAGCCCCGTATCAGTGTGCTGGCATGGTTGGTTTCTGGTGAGAACTCTCTTCCAGATGGTGCCTTCCAGTGTGTCTTCTTCACATGCGAGAGAGTGAGAGCAAGCTTCTTGTGTCTCTTCCTACACGGGAGCACTAAGCTTACCGTGGGGGCCCTAACCTATTGACCTCATCTAAATCTAACCACTTCCTAAAGGCCTCGTCTCCAGATACCATGACAAAATTAAATATAGGAATTGGGAGTAATGGAGGTAGACCATTCAGTCCATAGCAGTGATTAAAATATATATATTTAAATCAGTAATAGGGGCACTTGAGCAGCTCAGTCGGTTAAGTGTCTGCCTTGGCTCAGCTCAGGTCATGATCCCGAGGTCCTGGGATCGAGCCCCGCATCAGTCTCCCTGCTCACTGGGGAGCCTGCTTCTCCCTCTCCCTCTACTCCTCTTTCTGCTTGTACTCTCGCTCACTCTCTCTCTTCCACAAAAACAAAACAAAACAAAACTTTAAATCAATAATAATAATACGATCAAGCAAATCTCGAATACCTTGAAAATAATAAATTAATACTGAATGCCTAATATGTGTATCTTAGTACAAGCATAAATATGAGAAATAACCCTCGGAAAGTCTACGTTAGATTTTCAGACCTTGTATAGTTAAGACAGCAGAAAGGTTAATTTGTCTGTGAAGAATCTCTTTCAGGTTTGTTAAAACAAAGATCCTGAAAAATACAGGTTATCAATCCCAGATTTTCTGTATAATCTAAGAGATTTTAAAGTGAGCCATGAACTTGAAATTTTTTTAATACATTTATAAATATTTCCTGTAGGGATTTCTGGCTGCCAGGCTATGGACGTATAGCAGAGAAGCTTTCTTTTATGAATCCAGCTACTGCTGGATTCAACCTCAAGATTTCTATAACTAATTTGGTATAAGATTGATATTCCTTTCCTACCATATGTATGTATCACTATTTGATTTTTCGGTACCACTAACATTAAAATTTTATAAGCCACCGAACAGGTAAATTGAAAAAGGAAAGAGAATTTCTCCAGAAAGTGATGAAATAGTAATTGCATTAGGGGAACATATAAATTTTCAAGATGTTTCCCGAAAAATTTCTTCTCTGAATATCTTTCTGTATCAGTTCATACCCTTTTGATTTGAGCTAGCTCAAGTGAAACAGAAATGAGTAGCGTGTGGGATAACACGCTATTATTACGCAGAACAGTATGTATCTGCTTTGACAGGAAGCTAATTGCTTCCATTTTGCTTGCTTAACCTCCTAAAAAAATATTAGTCTTGTGTTGCATTTTTAAAACCACTCTTTACTCTTAACTTTCCCTCTGCTACTGTCCTACTCTCCCCCCCCATGTCCTGAACAAAACCACATGAAAGAGTTGTGTACACTACCTTCAAGTCATTATAGCTTGGATTCTGCCGCTCTTCCCAGGGAAGCCATTCTAATTAAGCCACTTGTGTCATTATACTTTCTGGACACTTTCTCAACTACTTGACCCCTTTTTCGCTCTCTTCCATTGACCTTCTGTCACAAGCCTTCCATGGTTTCTCAAGTTACAGTCCCTATCTCTTCATCCTGGGCTTCTCCCTTAGCAATAAATGTTACAATCCTGCAGGTTCTTCAGTCCCTACACACTCTCGAGTCTCAGGAAACCCTCTTGCTTTCATCACCACCTGGACGCAGAGATTTCTGAAACATACCTCGTGCTAGTATCCTGAAGAGCAGACCACACACACGTGACTAACATCCATCTCCATTCCGACATAAACTGCTTAGCATTCGACTCATCATTTCCCTCATGACTATTACCACTTCCCACCTACCGATCACAAACCCTGATTTTCCTCCTACCTGACAATAAATGGCAGCTGTATTTATTTGCGCAGGATAGAGACCAAGACACTCTTTCATCGCTGGGCTCTTAGGTTCTACCATATCGCACAACTTCATCAAGAGCCTTTCTTGTAGAGGTGATGGCAATGACCACTCCAAGTTTCTCAGTGCACAACTTGCACAGCTGTATGGGCTATGCAGGTATTCTTCTCTCTCATTATCAAAGCTCAAACAACTACCAAATATGGTTAGCTCTACTGCTGGAATATCTCTTGCATCTACCCATTTTTCGCATCCAGTTCCTAGGTAGGGCCTATAATTCTCTTTTTCCTGGACTATGGATCTAGCTCTGACTTACTCTGTGGCTCCAGTTCTGTCTCTCTAAAATCTGCAGTCAAAGGGAATTTATGGATGTAATTACAGTACTTAAGCTCTTTAATGGCCTCTCGTCACTGCAGATTATGTACAAACCACCTGGCTCTCAAGTTTTCCAGATCTGGCCCCTCCTCCTTCCTAGTCACCACTCTGTCCTCTGGGGGTTGGACTTGCTGGCCTCCTTCGTTTATCCCAGAGGCGCCATGTTCTCTTTCACCTTTGCCCTGGTCCTCCATCTGGAACAGTCCTTCCCACTTGCATCCTTCACTTTTGTTGTAGGTCTCAGCTTAAATATCCCTTTATTAGGGTCCTTTCCTCTGACCCCAGACATGCTGAGTCAGCTCTCTTTACGTCCCTCAGTTCTCCCTGCTTCTCCCATTATGACAGGATTGAGTGTTACTTACGGCGACTGCAGATTTCAATGTCTGTCACCCAGGAACATGGGAGAGACTGTTCACTAGCATCCAACATAGCACTTGGCACATAGTAACCACTTAACAAATCACTGCTGCTGAGAGAGTATGTTCTATCCTTTCCTTCGAATCTCAAATATAGGGGGAAAATGCAGAAATAAAAACTTGAGAGATTTTAGGATGTTGTCATTTCTAAAATATTTTAGAAAACTTAGGGTGGTTTTTCCCAGGAAACTTCTAGAATAACATTTAAATATTGAAAAGAGTTTATTTTTTAAAAAGTTAATATTTCCCACCTGCAAACTCAAGTCCACACTAATATAAGTGTTTTTGCTCGTGTAGAGAATCCAGTGACAGCTTTTCTGAGAAAGATAAAGTGGTGTCTTTTTTATTCCAAAATGTGTTTCCCATTGAAATCTGTGAGATTAAATTTCCCCGAGGGAGGAAAATCTAGATTAATAAGTGAAAAGATTCATCATTTACAAACATTGTGAATTCTACCATTTTTACTGGAGGCTGTAGACACCTGACATTATGATGACACATATGGCATATTACCTCGGGGTTTTTTCTTTTGGTTTTCCTGTCCGGGGTGGGTGGGAATTGTTCGTATTTTCTGACACTTTCTCTTTCTTCCTTCATAAACCACGCTCAGAATCTATAAACGAACAAATATAAAATTGCATGCCTGCTGAATACTGGATTTTGAAAGGGATATAATGCACCTGCCTCAAAATGTAATAAAACCTTTCTCAAATGAGAATGCTTGCTTTCTTCAAAACTCTTGGGTAATTATTTTGAACCGCCAATTTGTGAACAAGGACTACATCCAATCACATGTTACCTAAGACAAGTGTATATATATTTGGATGCCTTGGGTTCTCACATTTTATTTCCCAAATTTTGATGAGAAACTTTCTAGATTCTCAGCTAGGTGGAAGCTTTCAGCTTGGAATCCTACTCTCTGTGATGGTGTGTACTGAAGGCCAGCTAGTCCACAGAGGCCCCCGGTTGTGTTCACGGCTGCAGGTACCCAGGAGGCGCAGGGACCCTGACCCCCCCCTCTTCTAGATGTGGTCTAGCCACTAAGACAGATGACCCACCGGAAACAGCGGGAAATGGAAAGTATATCACGTGCTGCGGAACTAGGTTGCCCTGGGTAACTAGATGCTCCAGAAATTCACAAAAGGGAGGAGAACTGACATGGGAGGGAGAAAAGGCTTTGAAACGGGGAGAATCTTCAGGGTTTAAAGTTTGCTTTAACTTGCCAAGAACGTTGGGAGCCCATTTTCGGGTGACTGATTTGGTGCACGAGGGTGGCGGCAGCAAAAGCCAAGAAGAACTCAGCTGGGCAAGTGGACATGGGGTCCCTGGAGAGAGCCAGGAGTAAGGTAGGAGGACAAGAAAATAAAACTGCATACTGTTGCCTAATACAATTATCCAAAACAACCCAGGTATAGCTCTACTGAGAGCTCCTAGTAATATGTGGAGGTAGGCAACTTGCGTAAAAGTTCTTTTGCAGTGGTAGGAAGCAAAATTCCTTAACTCTATCTATGAATTCATTTTCCAGAGTGGATTTTGGAAGGGAAAACAAAACACTGTTTTTTATAACAGAAAACAAATGAGCTTTTGTAAAATACTTAGACATAAATAGATCCAATGTAATTTAAACATTTATTTATTTGAGAGAGAGAGCGAGAGGGAGAGCATGAGTGGGAGGGACATAGGGAGAGGGAGAGAGAATCTCAAGCTAACTGTACGTTGAGTGATGGAGCCCAATACAGGGCTGGATCTCGGGACCCCCAAGATCACAACCTGAGCTGAAATCAAGAGTCGGAGGCCTAACCTACTTCACCACCCCAGTGCCCCAATCCAATTAATTTAAACAAATTCATTTAAATCTTAAAGAGAGCAATAGCGTTGAGGGTAATACTGGGAAGAACATCAGGGGACTGGGTGCTGATGTTTCAGAGCAAGATGGTAGCTCTTGAAGGAGGACAGTTTAACGAATGGCCTTTCGAAATTAAAAAAAAAAAAATTAAATTAAAACCAAATTGTTTTGAGCCCACCCTATTGAGGTACCCAAATTTTAAAACAAGTTCAATGGTTCAACAGGTTTACAAGTAGGTTGCTATCAATAAAATAATGAACTTAGGTAAATCTGTGAGTGATACACAGAAGTGTTAGTTTACTGGAGGCTTTTAGAAAGATTGTTCTTTCTCTTACTCACCAGGCCATGGGGGATCCTAATAGTGGCAATACTTGCCTGTAGGATACAGTCATTTTGGAAGATTCAAGGCCCTCTAGGTATTCTCATATCTCTCGTAGCATTGGAACAACCCTGACAAGGAGTGCAAGAGAACTCAATAGAAACCATGTAATGACTTAGGATCCAAGGCTCACTCCTAAACTAATCAGGCAAATTTAACTGGCTGGTTGCAAAGTTGATTAAAAGTAGCTTTCACCTCTATATCCAGTATGGATACATACCATTAACATCTGCATGGGAAAGCCCATGTTTAAGGCCATATAGTCCTTTAACATAGCTATTTGTGATTACCAATTTCTGTGAAATTGTCATTATAATTGTCAGTATATATTTATAGTTATATATATACACTAACATCAGTTTTGTAAAGCTAACTACTGAAACTAATTAATTCCATATTTCTATTTTAGAAATTAAATATGTGAGCATAAAGATTTACATTCCCAACACTTAGAATAGTTTTGTCATACTGGCTTCCATTTTTCTTTGTTTAATATAATCACTTATTGAGGTGCTCGGTGATCGTTACAGAGCATTCACATTCCAAGGCTATAATTTCTCTAGCTTTGTAAATGTTCTGTAATTTAGTGTTAATGTTAACTTTATTTTCTGTGGCTTTTAAGATATCATGTGAATATATCCTAAATGCCATTTTGAAATGAATTTATTATCAACTTTTTATGATTTCTCCATCTCCAAAACATTTATTGTGATTTATCCCTAAGTGAAAGAATTTCATTGCTAAGTCAGTTTTGCTTTTCCAAGGGTTTCTAGAGTAACGTTTCCTGAGCCATTTCAGACTTGGCTACACAGAGTATCCTCAAGTCACACATATTCGGAACTTACAGATACTGCCCCTAGACCAATATTTAAATCTAGACAATAAGTCCAGCCTAATGGTCTTCCTTAATGCATCCAGAATTTTTTTCCTTGAACTTTAATCACTTAACGCGAATATATAGTAGAGTTTAGCATTTTATTTTATTTTTATTTTTTAATTTTTAATTTTTTAAAAGATTTTATTTATTTATTTGAGAGAAAGAGAGAGAAAGAGCATGAGAGAGGGAACAGAGGGAGAGGGAGAAGTAGGCTCCCCACTGAGCAGGGAGCCTGACACAGGGCTCAGTCCTAGGATCCTGGGATCATGACCTGAGCTAAAGACAGACACTTAACTGATTGAGCACCCTAGGCACCCCTATGTTGTTTTGTTTTTTTTTTTTAAGATTTTATTTATTTATTTATTTGACATAGAGATAGAGAGAACAAGAGAAATAGCACAAGTGGGGCAGTGGAGTGAGAGGGAGAAGCACGTTCCCTGATGAGCGAGGAGCCTGACAAGGGCTCCATCCCAGGACCCTGGGATCATGACCTGAGCTGAAAGGCAGATGCTTAACAGACTGAGCCACCCAGGTACCCTGCCTTTAGCATTTTATATCAAAATACTATGGAGCATGGTATTATTAACTGACCTATTGATTCAGTACTTCAGAATTTCTAGAGAAAATTAAGATATCTTATAGTACAGCTCTGTTTCATTTGCTGACATTTCATATTTTAGGAATAACAATTACCTGAGGTCTTCCATATTTATTCACATTCTGAGTTTGTTTTCACATATTTTATTATGTCAAATCTTTCCTCTAGGTTATTAATTTTATATTTCATAAGACCGTTCTGTTCCTTGATCTCATTCATTATTTGGCCTATCATCATAGTATTTGAAATCTAATTTTATTTTTCTCATTGGAAATCTCATTTTGCATTTCATTTTCCTATTATCTTATCTAAGCTTGTTTTAATATAAATATTTTTGAGTTTCATATTTGGAAATAATTATGAGCATTTTCCCTCCATTCTGAGTTAAGTTTTCTTCTTCTTCTTCTTCTTTTTTTCTGAGCCAAGTTTTCTTCTAAGTGGTTCCCTTCTGTCCTCTATGAGTCCCATTTTTGGTGTCCTGTGTTTGCAAATTCAGCATTCTACCTTGTTCATGATGATTGAAACTGGGCAGACCAGATGCCATTGGTTCTCTCGAGGTAGTATGCTGCCTTCATGACTCTTCCCATCCTGTTAGGTAGTGGTTTGTTTTCTCTCCAGAATTGCAGTGCACTTGTGTGCCCTCTGGGGGAGTGACTAGGGTGCTGGAGATGAGGGAGTCCCACTGTGGTGGTCGCCTCTTCACGTAGGTCTCTTGGCCTCAGTCTTGAGTTTGCTAAATGTCCTAGATCCGTGTCAGCACCTCACATGGTGCTGTGTTTGTGAATGAAGGTGCGTGTGCCCATGGGTAATACCCTAATATTTCAGATCATTTCTCCATTCATCGTGGAGCGATGGAGTCTCAAATCAGACAGAGGAGAGCAGTCTTGTCCACTCTCCTTATTTTCACTCATTTTCCCCCCAGAAGAGGAAAAGGTTGTGAACCTTCAATTTGATGATTTCCAAGTCTGAGGCAAGCACTGCAGGGATTAATAAACTCTCAGTACAGCTCCATGGCACAGATGGGACACGCCCATGTTGTGTTATCTGCTCTTCTCCAGAACGTTTTTCTTTCCTTAGCCATACTTGAAAAAGTTATTATCATCGACATGAGGTTATGTCCCTTCTCTAGTTCAGCTGCTGTAGGTGATATGTTTTTTCTCATTAACCTTATCTCACTTCAGAGACATCCTTCATAAATAGCCCAACACAGAGAAGGAACCATAAACCTCGTCTTAAGGATTAATAATACATACTCTGAAATAAGGCAAGGCTCAGTAAAAGCAAACGAGTCTGCAGAGATAGATTTATGCCTAATAGAATCCCTTTTTTGTACAATCATGAAAGCTTATTGAAGAAAGCTTTCAAACTTCAATATTCCCAATATTCTTTAAGATGAAAATTGCTATTTCGGTAAAGGTGAAGTCTTATGTCTCTGTCTCAAATAGGTTCTGTAAACCCAGAGTGTCTGACTGTGATGATAGATGTTATTAACTGGTGGTTACAAAGAGTGGAAACTTTGGCCAAAATAAGCAGCCCTACAGGGGTTTCATTACAGTTCAGTCGTTAGCAGGATTGCCACTCTGTCTGACTTCCTCATCGTTATGAACACAGGAAATTCAAGTCGTGAGGCAGAGCAGAATCTGCACAGGTGATTCACACAGTATACACTTTAATATGCACGGTATAAATCATGAACTACAAGGCACAAGTTTATATTCATGGATCCACCTACTGGGATTGCTTGTCATGACTAAAAACAATGGAAGGTGTGTTACTTGGGATAATGATAAGCATAAACTCACATCCCATTTTGGGTACTGAGCTGATCTCCTGAAGGGTAGAGGAATAGGTTACACCTTGGCTCACCACCCAACCAAGGCACTAGTGCTTTGAAGGGAACACTGAAGACTATTCCTCAAGAGACAACATAATTATGTATAAGGACAATGCTCTGGACAATATTCCCAAAACACTTAGTGTTCAGGCAGAGGGATCTCAGGGCTCTGGGATCTTGGCTGATAAGTTCAGAGGCAGTGGGTGTAAACCCACTGTGCTCAATGTTTCCAGTTTTTCATGGGAGGAGTAGTGTGCATATTACTTCATCAATGGATTTCGTAGTCTGAGCTGTTTATGGAATATTTACCATTCCCAGCTCCAGTGGTTGAGGAATCTTCAACATTTAACACTGAGGATACTCAGTAATCTGAGCTGAGTCTTCAAATAAGAACTTAATACAATAACATGAATAAGTTTTCTACTTGTTCTTTCATTCAACATAGGTCATCGCACTTAAAAACAGTAACAAGACAGGAAATGACAAATGTTGGAGAGGTTGTGGAGAAAGGGGAACTCTCTTACACTGTTGGTGGGAATGCAAGCTGGTGCAACCACTCTGGAGAACAGTATGGAGGTTCCTCAAGATGTTAAAAATAGAGATACCCTATGGCATAGCAATTTCGCTACTGGGTATTTACCCCAGATATGGATGCAGTGAAAAGAAGGGGCACACACACCCCAGTGTTCATAGCAGCAATGGTCACAATCGCCAAACTGTGGAAGGAGCCAAGATGTCCTTCAACAGACGAGTGGATAAAGAAGATGTGGTTCATACATACAATGGAATATTACTCAGCCATGGGAAAGGATGAATATCCACCATTTGCATCGCATCAACGTGGATGGAGCTGGAGGGGATTATGCTGAGTGAAATAAGTCAAGCAGAGACAGTCAGTTATCATATGGTTTCACTCATATGTGGAACATAAGGAATAGCACGGAGAACCATAGGGGAAGGGAGGGAGAACTGAATGGGAAGAAATCAGAGAGGGAGACGAACCATGAGAGACTCTGGACTCTGGGAAACAAACTGAGGGTTTGAGAGCGGAGGGGGTGGGGGGTGGGGTCATCAGGTGATGGATATTAAGGAGGGCACATGTTGTGATGAGCACTGGGTGTTATATACAACTAATGAATCGTTGAGCACTACATCAAGAACTAATGATGTACTATATGTTGGCTAATTGAACATAATAAAAACAAAATAAAACAAAACAACAGATGCCAAACAGTAAAAATGTACCACGAAGACTGTGGGATCTGGAGGGTGATGTACTCAGTTCTAATTTCAGCCCTGTTTGTTATTAGCAGTGCTCTATCCTCAGCAAGCCCGGGGACGTGTCTGCAGTCAGCTCCCTGCCTGTAGGTGATTTAATGTAACACCGAGAGCCATGTCCGGTTCATAGTAAACTCTCAAATATATCCACTTTTCTGTGTCCCATGTGACAGGACCCATTCTAGGCAACAGGGTTATATTAACCAAAAGATAATCCTTGTCCCCATGAAATGTAATTCTAGTGGATTAGAGAACACAAATAACTTTAAAAAGTAAACATGATAATTATGATTGAAAAAAAAAAAATCTAGGCAATGTGACAGCCACTTGGATGTGGAGAAGGGGGTATGAGGGTCCTGCCTTCAACTGGATTCTTCAGAAGACCTCTTTCCGAAGGCAGCATTCGGCCTGAGAACTGAATGGCAGGCCGGGCTCCCCTGGGTAGAGCCGCAAAGGAAGAGTCTCCCAGGCCTGGGGAACTAGAGCCGCCGAGCCCCACAGCAGGGCACTAATGTGCTATGTGCGCCTGGAACAGAACATCAGCGGAGGCGAAGTGAACAAAGGTCAGCATGCCAGACAGTGGCCCACTGATACGGACCCGTGATTTTCCCGGGAGGGAGTTTGTAGTCCATTCTGAGTATGATCGGAAGCCCCAGGAGGCTTGAAAACTGGAAAATGATCTAATCTGATGCTCATTTTTAAGGGTCATTCTGAGTACTGCATGAAGGGGACACTGCTGGGGGAAGGCAGGACCACTCCCAGTCAGGGGTTCTAGAGAACCCACCAGAGTCACAGCAGTGAGAACGATGGGTAATTCAGGACCTAGTGGATGGGACAGGCTGCCTAGGGGTTAGTTAGGAGTGGGTGAGTCAGGAAAAACGAATCTAGTTTGGAATCTGAGCAACTCCACGTATTTGAGTACTAAGATGGGCAAAGCACGAGCTTTACGTGGGAAATGTTAACGTGACGTCCTTCTCCGACATGCAAGGAGAGACGTCAAGTTTGCAGCGGGCTGTGCAGGACCAGGGCTCTGAGCAAGGTAGGGCTATAGATACAAATGTCGTGAGTCACCTGCGTCTGCTGGATTTAAACCATGGCACGGGGGAAGCAAACAGATGAGGAAGAGAAGACAGAATAGAGAACAGAGGCCCCAGGCAGGTCTGGAAGAAGGAAAAAAGCCAGCAAGTGAAATGGGAAAGACACACGCAGGGAGGTGGGGTTGGAGCACACAGCCTCCAGGAGGGTGTTACCTGGCAGAGTGCAACAGAGTTAAGTATTTCGGAAAGGTGATCGGCCGCGTCAATGAAGACAGGGAAGTGACCGTTGAATGTGACTGTATGGAGGTCATTTGAAAGGCTGGTAAGAGTTGTCCAGACTCAAGACAGCACGTGCCTCTGCTGATCGCGGGGTGAAGATGTTGTTTTAGCATGTGACACATCACATGCTTGAACTGCAGTTCTTTTATCTACTTGTTATCTTCATCAAGTTATGCATTGCTACAAATGTCACAAGTATTACCGGATTTGTCCTCATCTAAATGGGCCCAAATCTTGCACGTGTGCTAGCCTTCAAGTGGTACTACTTCCACCGATTAACATCTAAAGTGACCTTGGTTCTATTTAGAGCACAGTTTTGTTTGTGTTCTCATAAATTTGACTTGCTAGATTATCCTCATCCTCCACGCATATTCTTGCACTTGATCTATTTCACACACTGTTAGATTGTTTAAATTCATATATTGTAACCTGCATGTCCTCACTGGCATAGAATTGACTTTATACTATCAATTATAAGTCTCTGTATAGGATATCCTGTCATCTATCAGTCCATCCATAGACAGCCTTAGTTTTTGTCCCTTCATCCACATCTTAGTTTTATTATTCTTTCTACAGGGACAGCAACTTGAATATATTTAATCCTAACATACTTCACATATACTATATACTTATATATAAACAACTAGCGTTCCTATAGAAGTCTTATATAATAACTCTTCATAAAAGAAAAAGAAATGAATATAAATCTAATTTATTACCTTTATGCACTGCATTTTTGTCCCCCCGCCCAAATTCCTGTTTGACCCTAACTTTCAATGTGATCATTGGTTTTTATTAAGTAATGAACGTTAAATGAGGTCATAATGGTGGGATCCTAACCCAATAGGGTAGGTGGCCTTATAAGAAGAGGAAGAGAGATCCTTCCTTTTTTACCCTCGTACATGGAAGAAAGACCACATGAGCACACAGCAAGGCAGCCATCAGAAGCCAGGAAGAGAGCTCCCATCAGAACCTGATCTCACTGGAACCTTGATCTCAGACTTCTAGCCTGAACAGTAAGAAAATAAGTGTCTGTCTTCTAAAGAGACGCCCAGTCAATGGTATTTTGTTAGGTCAACCCAAACAGACTAAGATACAATGCACATGTAACTAGTGAGTAAATTGTGTTGTTTGGGCTGTATATTATATAAATGTATAATTGCATACATTTGTTCATTCTGAAGTTGCTTCCGAGATAAATCTGTATTGATATGTAGATAACATGCTACTTTGGGCTGTTTCATGATATCTCAAGATATTTATATACCAGAATCTATTTGTTCATTATTTTGGTAGACCTAGACTTTTTCATTTTTCACTTATTATAGACAGTGATGAAATTAGCACTCTTTAGAAGTCCTTTTGAGCTTACATGAGATTTCCATGGGGAAGGGGACCAGATAGGCACCCAGCTTTGTGTGGGGGAGTCATGCTGCTGACTCTATTCCACTATGCACATGAATTATTCACTGAGAGCTCTTCCTGAATATGTACTTTGGTGATGGAAACATTGGGTTCTGAGTTAAACATACACCCCAGTTTATTACATGCTTGAATTTTTCTTCAAGAGTGCTGCATCGTTTCAGGCTCCCCTTAAAAGTCTTTTTTCATACTCCCCAAAATTTCATATCTAACTTTTTAAAACTTCAGCCATTGGGAGACATAAAGGGGTATTTTAACTTTCAATATACAATTTTGTTACTAATAAACATATAAAAAGGTGCTTACACTTACAGAGTAAACCAGATTTTTAAAAACCATGCATTGTCTTTTCAGATTCACTGACAATTTATCTACTGGATCATGTTGCTTTACCCATGTTGATTTTAAGAGTTACCAGGACATTTTATATAATAGTTGTTGGTCAATTATATAACAATTATAAATCCCTGGTTGATTACTTGCCTCTTTTTTTTTTCAATTATAATGTCATTTTCAATTATAATGTAGCTGAATCTATAAAGATTTCCATTTTAGATACTTCTATTTGATATGACTATTGAGTAATATGATATAAAGATGAGACAAAAAAAGACAAATGTCATTATCTGCAGAGGTTATTTAAATATACCATATAAAAGAGGAATTAATGGCAAGGTTAATGATAAAATGTGATCAAATTCTAAGGAGATGAATAAAATGTAATTAGAAAATACAAAAAAGATACTGTTTGCACAAACATTACATTGTCACAGAGCCAGGAATTACCCTCGGTATCTTGGCTCCTCAGAGAGTTAAGTTTTAAGTCAACTAGTGGAACAGAAGAGTAAACAAAAGGGGCAGGGACAAACATTAAGATATCCATCCTTCCCAAACCAAACAAGAAAATTTAATGTGACTCTGGATGGGGGGATGGGGGATTGAGCTGTTTTCAAAATTTATGACAGTACATTTCTCTCAATATTTATAAACCAATTCTGAAAAAGAAAAAGAAGACATATTTTCTATATAGAAAATATTATGAAGCCAGCATCTGGCACTCCCAAAGTTGTGGGTAAAAGGCCAAGAGGAGAAGCCTAGATTACGAACCACAGCCTTCTAGAGCCGAGACACCACAAATCAAGATCACCAGGCTGGGAAAACTTACTCATCGTATGAAGAAAATAAAATTAGATTAGTCCCTCAATTTAAAACTGTTAAAAAAAAAAAAACCCATCAGATAGAATATGTTGTATGAATATAAAAGGCAAAGCTGTGGAACACTTGTGAAAAAATATAGGACGATATTTTTAGGAAACCTTCCCCATCCTAAAGTCATAAACAAGTTGCAAATCTCAGAACATAGAGAAATTGGCTGATAGTGAAAATGTTATTTATCTTGTCACTTCACAGAGAATATGGTTTCAAAGTTATCATATTTCCTACCGGATTAAGTAAAAAAAAAAATTAGCCTATTTCTACCAAATGAACTAATGTACTAACATCAAAACAAGTCATCAAGTCTGCTCTGCCCCCCTTGACCTGGTGTGGGGTCGTCCACAGTGACCACGAGACACCTGTGCTTCCCCCAGCACTTACACATCTATCCTAACGAGTTCTCTTTCCTACCAGATGGTGCTACTCAACCACCATTTGACCTCCAAAGACATGTTTGTTTGTCACAATTATGAGAGAGGATTCTACTGGCATCTTGTGGGTGTTGGCCAGGGATGATGTTGAACTTCCTACAGTGTACGAGACACACTCAACCACTACAAAGAATTACCTGGTCCTAAATATCACTAGTGGTGAGTGAATAATGCTGTACTCACTGAACTAAGAGCTCCTTCTGGGCACGGATGGTGGCCTCCATATTTTTATACCCAGCAGTGAACACAATACACTTGAAGCCAACTGCATTGTATTGAATAAAGTTCTAAATTAATTGGTTGACTACTGACAACGAACCTAGTATTTTCCCCTGATCCATTTACTTCTTTCTCAGACCTGCTATTATGAACATTTATGTAAACTTCATCAGATGGATTGCACTGAAGTTTATTTCTACCTCTCAATTATCAAGTCCTATTGAGACTATCACACTATGAAGCTATTAATATGATCATTCTAATAAATGACAAGGGAGGTAATCTGAAATCAATGTATTTGAAGGACACAACCTTGAGACTATAATCCCATAATCAAACAATGCTTTAACAATGTTAAAAGCACCTTGCACAATAGCTAAAATCAAGACATCCTTAAGTCAAGAGCTTTTAGCTCTTCCTCAGATTTACTGATGCGCAAAGTCTAATAATTCTCTTGTCAAAAATGATTCTTCAGAACTTCACCCACCTTCGATAGAAGAGATACAGAAGTGGGTATTAAAAGTTACTTTTCTACTTTAGATAGCTTATACAGCACGGTATCTATCCTTATATAAGGATGATTTATTTTAAGATATATACCTTTGAAATACAAAATGTGAAACAGAAGTGCAGTTTTACGTCTAGAATCTCCAGTAATGTTTGGAAACAGAAGTGTTTTTCCTACAAGCTTCGGTCTTACTGTACAGGAAGAGGGGACAGCTTTTTTAATGACCTGAAAGTAGTCTTTGTGGCTCAATTACATAGTGACCAGTTTCACTGGGATAAGGATTACGACTTCAGGGCTGCTGGTTAGGCATCAACTCTTATTATTTTCAAGTGCAAAGGCTCTTTCCAGCACTAGCTCGTTTAGAGACCAACCAGCATTTTATACTCTCATGAACCTCTGAGCACTTAATTTTACCACTATAGACACCAGTCTCCTGTCTATGAAACAAAGGAGATAGATTACGAGTCAGTTTTATTGGTGGGGATGGGGATGAGAAATACAACTGTGCATCTAATTCCCTTGAAATACCAATTGCCTGTAGAAGTTCTCTTTCTTGCTCGTTTTTCAAGGTGCATGCCTTGAGGATGGTGTTAGAGATTCCAAGAAAGTTTGTTCAGGCCATTTAGCATGGATGATCTGTAGGGCCAGGTTGATGGATGAGAAGGTCATTCTAGCAAATTTAGCTTCTGGGGACTTTACTCAGAAAACTGTGCTAGTAGTTCAGCTGTCTCACACAAAGGAGATTTATAGCGCAGGTGGGAAGAGGTGGGAAGAGGATCTCTGGGCAGACAAGAAAAGACTTATAGAGCACATGGGGTGGGGACGGGGTGAAGGGTTCTTCAGAGACAACATCTGCAAGCACACAGCCTGGAGTCCATCACAGAGCACAAACTATTCTAGTTCTACTTGTGCGTGAGACAAAGCCCTGCATGTCGCTGAACACCAGGGGTCAGATTTCAGGCTGTTTTATGGAGGAAAATGTCTATTCTCACACCCTACTTATCTGGAAAGTTTAGTCATAGCATTAGTTGAGATAATGATTGACACCTCTTACAGTGAATTTTTTTTATTGGAGACGTGAGGGGAAGTGAATCCTTTTGCACTGACTTGTGGGGAACTGGAAGACAGAACAAGAGAGTTCACCTCACTGCCCTGGGGAAGTAGAAGTCTAGTGTCGCCTACTAATGAAGTCTCAACTCTTGTGTAAACCATAAAGGGGGACTGCATGTCCAACATCAGAGCCAGAGCAGACCAACCTCCCCTAGGGGTCTAGGCATCCGCACATCTGCACAATCAACCTGAACTCTCAGTCAGCGCATGCGCTGTGTGCGTCAGGACTGAGGCCTGTCTACAAGCCTGAGAGGAGACCATCACTCACTTTGAGGACTGTGAACAATGGAAAGTCAAGTATCTTTCAGGTTGCTATCTCTCTACCAAGTAACCCCCCTGCTCAAAAGGTCATTCCAAAATAAGTAAGCCACTGGACAATTGGAATGAGGTTCGCTTCACCCATACTACTCCACTGCCTCCCATGTAGGCAGTGCACTAAAGTTGCACCTGGGGCAGTCCTTGGGGAAAGCCACGGGCCCTGTGGTCTTGTCTGCCTTTCCTCTCACCTGCTACTCATCCACTGTCTAGGATCACTTCTTTACTTTTTGTTTGTTTCAAGTTTTTATTCAAATTCTAGTTAGTTAACATGTAGTGTAATATTGGTTTTAGGAGTAGAATTTAGTGATTCATCACTTATGTATAGCACCCACTGCTCATCACAGCAAGTGTCCCCCTTAATACTCATCACCCATTTGGCCCATCCTCTGCCCGCCTCCCCCTAGCAGTCTTCAGTTTGTTCTCTTATGGTTTGCTTCCTTCTCCTTTTGTTTCCTTCGCTTATGTTCATCTGTTTTGTTTCTTAAATTCCACATATGTGTGAAATTATATGGTATTTATCTTTCTCTGACTAATTTATTTGGCTTAGCATAATACACTCTAGCTCCATCCACATCATTGCAAATGACAAGATTTCATTCTCTTTTATGGCTGAGTAATATTCCATTGTGTATATAGACCACATCTTCTTCATCCATTCATCGGTCCTTGGACTAGGACCAGTTCTTTAAAACCCAAAATGTGCAAACTGTTTCAGGCGTGAGTCTACACAACGTGGTTGGCAAAGTTAACCTTGTAGATGGTAGAATCCTTCATATCAGCTAGTTCAATCTTCATGGGTGAAACCAAATTTGAGAAAAGAAAAAGAAAAGAATCAAAGAATCCACATATTTGTTTCTTCTTCCCTATGATGACCTTAACGCAGGTGAGAGACAGAGACAGCTGCGGACCCCCAGGTCAGGAATGAAATCAGTGAAAGTTAGTGTCTGCACAGGTGCAGACAGAAGGATCTGAGAGGGCATCCAAGCAGACAGAATGAGACTTCTCCTGCTTGAATGGAATTGTGGATTTACAGAGAAACAGAGAAGTCTGGAGAAGATAAGTCAGATCTAAATGAACTGTGGGGATCTACTGTCCAGTTCCAGCCACAGAGAAGACACTGTAGAACCTGTTTTAGGGAGGTAGAGAACCCATGATATACATTCCAATGAGTGATCCGTGGAAAAAGACAATGAGTTCTCTTGAAGCTACAGAGGAGCATAAAACAGTGTCCTAAAATCCCGAGGGTCTGAGATGGGCTAACGCATTAGAAAAAAAACAGACAGAATGTACCTGCCCCTCGCTGCTGGGATGAGAAGTGACATTTGAAGGATGCTATTTGGAAGGAAGGCTCTTGTAGCTTGATGAACTGTGATCTGTGGAGCCTGGCAGGTGCTAAGGCAGCATCAACGGGACAAGTCACCAAGCAAGAGGCTAGCTGAAGCCAAAGCGGTATGACCAGCCTGGGCTCCCAACCCGCCCCCCTGCACAATCTCGGTTCCATCCCTCCCTCCCAGTTTGACTTTCCTTGTAGAGATGACACTGAGAAAACCAGGGCTGTTACTGTGAGTCCTCCCCATCCCCAGCAGTGTCCAAACCTTAATGTGAACAGGGCTCACCCAAGGACCTCATGCAACTCAGAGTCTGACTCCATCATCAGAGAACCCCTAAAAATAATATTTCTATAAATTACAATGCAAAACCACCGGGGTACCCCCTTAGGCTAGGAATAAAAAACATTAACAAATGTGCCCAAGATGAAATGGATTGCCCATAGTCTCACTATAGCAAAACAATTTTGGCTGAAAAAGAAGTCAAGCATCATGGTGGCCAAACTGTACTTGGAGCCCACACTTCCATATAGGGTAGATGGTCATCCACACCCTTCTGCCATCATACTGTAGACTTACCTGAAGCAAATCTGACCACATGATCACTTCCAGATGTGGCAGCTCTGAAGACCTAATCCTCTCCTTGTGAAGCTCATCCCGCTCAAAGTGTGATGTAACATAATGAGGTGCCCATTCTACCCCCACACAACTTACCTGCATACATAAACAGCATCCTTTACTGATGGGAAAATCCACAGAAAATGTTCAAGACCTGACCCCCATCTTGGAAAGAATGAGCTCATGGCGGTCATGAAACTCTGAGCCTAGAAGCTTCATTTCCACGCCACGCTAGCTAGTTTCTTTATTCCCTGAACCATATGCTTACTTCTTAGCTGATATACCCTGTGAGTGGCTGTCAAGAACTAAGATTTCTTTAATTTGTGTATTTTTGCTTTACTCCTAGCTCAAAATTAGAAACATATGTTCATCACCTCTGCCTATGAGTAGTTCAGCATGAACTATTTTCCTCATTTTATTCAGAGTAAATCAAACAGTTATCACTTTGAAGTTGACCTGCCAAAAAATGCGACATGCACAACTTATTTTATTAATTGTGTTTCTTTGCAAACTAGCAAATGAACTCAATTAAGTGAAATATGGCTGAGCGTCTTAGTGCCTTAATTAGCGCTGCCTTCAGGTAGGAGATGTTAATGGCATCATTAAGCTGCGGAAGCCACACGAAGAACCTTCATGACCCAGAGTTCATGTTTGAAGTAGGGACCGATAATGGGATCTGGGACTTTTCATCTCCAGAGCTCTGTCTTTAACGGGGCCATGGCTGCAGCTGAGAATAATTGCCATCCAAAGACAGCTCCCAGTGTGGTCCTGGGAGGGCTGGAGGAGCTGATGCAAAAATCACTCCTGGGTCAGCCCAGTGGGCATTGAGCATTGGGCACTGAGTGTGGTGTGGAAGCAGGTGCTTCTCTGCAGGGGTAGGGATCCTGAGCGGTGAAAGTTATCAGAAGCTCGATGTCACTTAGGGGCATTTAGGAAGGCAGATGGCCACATCCTGGCCCAAAAGTGATGCTATGCAGACAGTAGTCTCTACAAAAGCTGGGGATGAGCTGTCAAAAGAGTTAGACAGTAGTTATCACTGTCCAGAAGTTGAGAAGAAAATAAAGAAGATAGGTCAAATTTATCCATCCTAAACCAAGATCAATCGCACACACACTCTCTCTCTGTCTGCCACGTGAGGTCACCGTGAGAAGACGGCCGTCTGCGAACCAGGAAGAGAGCCTTCACCAGATACCAGACCCGCCAGCAGCTTGGCATTCCCCCTCAGAGTCCACAAAACATTGTTAAGTCACGCAGTCCATGATATTTCGTTACAGCAGCTCAAACTAAGCATATGAATCTACAATCATCTCACTAGTTGAAGGAAAGGAGAGGTATCTTTTTTCTGGTTTAGGTTCAGTACACTCACCTTCCCCCAACACGCCCCTACCCACAGGGTATATCAGGTGAAGGGGGAAACAAAGGCAAGAGAAATGTAGCTTAAATTTAATCTCCTTACAGCTTGTGGCCCGCCGATGGATCCCGGGGACATGCAGAACGTGACCTTCCTCAAGGAACTCATGGCTGCCTAAATGCCTTAATGGTTATGTTTTAGTAACCACTAAAAGTAACCTTATCTTAGCAGCAGCCTCAAGGTCCTAGAAGCCTTGCTTCCTAATTCCTTAGACACTTACACTATCCCTAAGCCCCACTAACTAAAAAGTCTAGAATCAGTCACTCCTCACCATCCCAGTGCAGCTCTTCTAGACCACGGTTCCTGTCCCCGTGCTATAATAATAAGGGCACCTTTTGCACCAAAAATGTCTCAAGAATTCTTTCTTAGCTGTTCGCTCTCAAATCCAAAACTTTCCAATTTCATCACCAGGCACATTTGTGGATCCCTAGGTAAACGCACAGGTTAAGATCCAATCCCCATTCTTCACGAGCCGTGATTGCTAACACAGCACCAGAACATCAACATCAACTGTGAGATGTCAGTTTAGGAATATTTGATAGGATCTAATTAAAATTAACATATCATAGTGTGCAAACTTCTTTACGATAAGGGCATTTTGACTAAAAATCCTATACAGTGAGACTAATAATTCCTACTTTACGGTGGAGAGAACAATACTACAAGAGTCACAGTGCTGCCCAAAGGGGCTCTGTGGGAAAATCGAGTCTGGGACCCCCTGGGCCTCTTGTCTCTTGCTTCCCTGCTCCTTCCAGCAGCAGAGTGGCCCACCGCACAGCCGTGTGTTACTTGAAGTGTTGTGCTGTGCACATATTCTCAGTCAAGAGCTCTGCGTGAAAGAGTGCTGCGGTGAAATTGTCCAGGTCGGGAATTGACATGGAAAAGACCTGGAATCCTTTGATCTCCTGGAGCTTCTGCCATTGAGACATCATGATCAATTACTTTAACTCTTCACTTTGATACTGTCTTGCTTTGTCCTCATTCAGAAGGTTGTTTCTTAGGAAAAATCTACAAACCCAATGACAAATCTCTCTGCAGTGCTCATAGGTTGTCTAAATTGCTTTCTCTCCTCCTCAGAATTAGTAAAGCACTATTCCTATCTCTCCTGATCACTCAGGGGTATTGGAAACATATGGAGGACTTTAACTCTGACTGCTTCTCTGTGGTCCTAACTGAAAGAATATACTAATATACTAATTAAAATATATTATTTAAATATAATATACTAATATATTAATTAAAATATATTAATTAAATATATTAAATTATTAATATTTAATATTAATATTATTAATTATTAATTAATAATATTAATTAATATTATATTAATATATTGATTATTCCTTATTAATTATTAAT
>CM052895.1:128405219-128438500 GCA_028534135.1 Potos flavus
GAAAGGATGAATACCCAACTTTTGTATCAACATGGACGGGACTGGAGGAGATTATGCTGAGTGAAGTAAGTCAAGCAGAGAGAGTGAGTTATCATATGGTCTCACTTACGTGTGGAGCATAAGGAAAAACATGGAGGACATTGGGAGAAGGAAAGGCAGGGTGAATTGGGGGAATTCGGAGGGGGAGATGAACCATGAGAGACTGTGGACTCTGAGACACAAACAGGGTTTTGGAGGAGAGGGGGTGGGGGATGGGTTAGGAGGGCACGTATGGCATGGAGCACTGGGTGTGGTGCATAAACAATGAATCTTGGAACACTGAAAAAATAAAATAAAATAAAATAAAAATACCAAAGAGAAAATTTAAAAAGAAACACTCACAAACATGAAAAGTGAGCTAATCCTGGACAAGCGCAAGGTTAGAAGAAGCCCAAACAACTGGAACGCCGTGACTGACAGCTCCCAGCCGCTAACGAGCAACCCGGATTCCGAGTGGATTTCCTTCAGTTAGGGAGCCATGCGGTGGCAGAAGCCACGCAGTGTCACGAGGAGTGAGAGATGAGCAGCTCGGATGCCGATAAGGCTGTGGATAACGTTTACCACCTCCCTCCCTAGGATTCATAGGGGATTTAATTACTGGGGCCTTTTCTCCTCCTTTTTACATTTCATGAATTAGACATTGATTTTCAGCAACCATTCTCAAATCTATGATTCTCTGGGGAGAAAATCAGCTAAGAAAATATCTGTGTTTATCATAAAAATAAATCTAGAGAGCACACGAGTCACCTCGTGGCTTATGTATGGTAAACATTTAGGTATCTTTTAGCGGCATCACATGTTTTGAATAAAAGTGGTGTAACTGTGTTCTAAATCTTCCTGGAGAGCCGTGTGCCCACATAATGAGGCCTGGAGAGACGGGAGGTAGTAGGTCTCTTAGTAACGAAGATTCCACCTAATAACTGAAGAGGAGAAGCCTCAGGCGGGTCTGTTGGTTAATTAATACTGTAGAAAATGGAAGTATTGGTATCAATCAGGAAACAAAGCATAAAAAAATGTTCTCGGCTATGCCGAGCAGCACACACGCACGCACACACACACACACACACACCAGATTCAGAGCTAATCATCTTGGATCTAAATTGTGTTTTCCTCTCACTGAAGGACTTTGTCATTTTATGGTGCCCAACGAGATATGGACAGAGTTGAAATCAGGGAAAAGGGAGATAAGAAGGTGAGAGAGAGAGAGAGAGATCTTTTCTGTTCATTTGTTTTGCTTGTTTATCTGGAGTTGAATGGCTGTCGTAAGAGCTTCATAGGCTCTCATGTGCACAGAATTTCTCAGGAACCCCGGGACCTAGAAAAGGCTTCCGGGAAGTGTGCACAAGGCCACTGCCCTCCAGGGAAGCTGTCTGGTATTGAGAGGCCAGGACTTGGGGTCTGTGGGTCAAAGCACCGCCTCCTTCTTGGCGCACCTGCCCCAAAGTCCCCATGCAGCCCCTGAGAGGAGGAAGTGTCTGGGAGCAAACCCTTAGTGCAGGGGCTTCGCGGAGGAATGAGGGGAGGGTTCAGCAGCCCTATTGGTGTGGGGAGCACTGAGACAGGGGCCCGGGTGAGATGTGGCAGCCAAGGAGGGGGGACAGTGTCAGGCCGCTTCAAAGGAGGGACCAGGCGCAGTAGAATCGACAGTTCCCCGCATGGAGCCCTTCCCTCTCCCTGGCCTCAGGGAGCGCAGGTGTCCTGGGACTCGGGTCCCTGATGCGCCCCTTCTCCCTGCGAAGGGGGCAGCTGGGGGAGGGCGTCCGTGGGCCAGGAGGCTCCCTCCCGGCCTGGCGCTCCCGGGCCTGGGCCCAGCGGGGCTGGAGGGCCTGGTCCGGGGCTGCAGGCACAGCCCTGCCCCGGCCGCTCGCAGGCAGGACGCGTCCGGCCCGGGGGAAGCAGCCACTCACGTAAGGCCAGCCGGTCCCGCACCTGCACGCCTCCGAGGGACCGTCCCAGGGGGCTGGCCGGCCATCCCGAGAGGGACTCCTGAGGCCAGGCCCCCGGTCTTGGAAGGGGCCAACACAATCGATTCAGTGATGGAAAATGTCCAGGCTCCGGGGATAGTCACCTGGGGCCCTGCGGACGTGAGAAGCAGGAGAAGGGGGCGGGGGCGCGTCCTTGTCTCAGGGCCCCAAGGCCAGGCGTCCACCATCTGCCTGTCCCTCCTACGGGTGTCCTCACCCTCTGCTCTATCTTCTCCGAATAAGAAGAAATCATGACGGAGAACTAGAGGAAGTCACCCAATGTCACAGGCAGCTTGGGGGTTCCCTGTCTCAAACCTTGAGAGAGGCTTCAGGGAAAAATGCCCCCTCCTCATTGATACCTCTCTCTCTCTCTCTCTCTCTCTCTCTCTCTCTTTCTCACACACACACACACACACACACACACACACACTTCAGTACTCTATGACATCATTTAGAGACTACGATAGAGTTTTATTTATGTGCATTTGGGAGTTTTAAAAATACAATTTATGAGTTTTATTCTTGTTTTTGTTTTATTTATTTATTTATTGCTTGCTTCCATAGGACTTCAGCAGAGGTTGGTGGCAGGTAACATGTCGCAGCATCCAAGCCCTCCCAGCCCATCCCGGCATCCGTCCTACACACCCCAACCCTAAGTTTTGGGACAGGAAAACCCCATTTCACATCACTTCAATAAAGTCTGATGATTCGATATTTCTTAAACATTTGTATATCCCCTTAAAGAAACCCCATTCCCACCTGCAGTCAGTCCCCATTTGCCCCTCCACCAGCACCCCTGAACAGTTAGGTGCTTCTGTCTCTGTAGCTTTGCGTTCTCTGAACATTCCATGTACCTGGAACCACAGAGTACGTAACTTACTGGATCTAGCTTCTTTCGTTTAGCATCATGTTTTAAAGGTTCATTCATGTCATAGCATGTGTATGCTTTGTATGGCTGAATATTGCATTGTGCGTATAAAGCACGTTTTGTTCACCCATTTATCAATCGATGGGCATTTGGGTTGTATTTTTTGTAGGCTATGATGAATACTGCTGCTATGAACATCTGTGCATCTGTGCGGACCTGGGCTTTTAATTATCTTGGGTGTGTAACCAAGAGTGCCATTGCTCTGTTAGATCATGCATGCAGTTGCCATGTATGTAGACGGTTTGCTCAGGGCTCTGGTGGCTGCTGGCGATCATTGGCTTGTGTCCGCACCACTCCTGCCTCTGTCCTCATGTGACCTTCTTCTCTTTATGCGTGTGTGTGGTTCTCCCTTACTAAGATATTTGTAGTAGAACTTGAGGTTCATACGGATAATTAAGGATAATCTTATTGTCTTAAAACTGTTCCCTTAATCACATCTGCATAAACTTTGCCAAGTAAGTTAGCACTTAACAGGTGGCGGGGATGATACTTTGGACACATCTTTGGGCTCTCTCCCCAGTGCACCATAGTGTCTATCAAGCGATTTGTCCATTTCATCTAAGTTACACAATTTGTTGGAATACAATTCTTCAAAGTACTTCCTTATAATCTTTTTAAAATAATTGAATAATCAGTAGCAATGTCTCTCTTCTTTTATTCCTGAATTTAGAAATCTGAGTCTTTTTTTTTCCTTCACCTATCTAGCTAAAGCTTTGTCCATTTTGTTGATCCTTCCAAAAATGAGCTTTTGTTTTTATTGTTTTTTTTTCTATTTCACATCCTCTAGTTCATTCCCTTCTATTTTTATCCTTATTATTGCATTATTCATGTTAACTTTGATTTACTTTGTTGAGTTTTAGTATGTGTACTTTCAACTCTGGAATTCCATTTGGTTCTTCAACTGCTGTCCCTCCCCCCGACTTCTAATATTTTACTGATGTTCTGTTGGGAAGACTTTGTTCTGACCTTCTCTCTGTTCCTTAAACGTAGCTTCATCTAGTTCTCTGAAGACAAAGATAGCTGATTAAAAGTCTTTGTCTAGTAAATGCAACATCTGGGCTTCCTCAGGGAAAATTTCTAGTTTCTCTTTATATTTCATAATTTATTGTTGAAAATTGGACGTTTTATTCATTCATTCATTCTTTCATTCATTTACTTATTTGAGAGAGAGAATGAGAGTGTGAGAGTGTGAGTGGAGGGGAAAGAGCAGAGAGAGAGGGAGAGAAAGAATCTTAAGCCCGACCCAGGGCTTCCATCTTACGACCCGGAGATCATGACCCAAATGGAAATGAAGAGTCAGATGCTTAACCTAATGAGCCACCCACCAGCCTCTGAAAATTGGACATTTTAAATAATATAATGTGGCGACTGTGAGGATCAGATCCTTCCCCTTCCCAGGGCTTTGTTCATGTTTTGGGTATTGCTTTTTGTCTGTTTACTGACTTTCCCAAACTAATAGGAAAGTCCGTATCCTTTGTGGTGTGTAATAGCTGAAGTCTCTCCCTAGTAAGCTTGGTGGCCACCTAATTATCCGACAGAAATTTCTTTATATGCCTTAAACCAGTGCGTCTCCCAACCTTTGCTGAAAAGCTCTGTGCACATGTTGGGGCATGCTGCTTTAACTCCTCCAGTGGATGGTTTACAGCTCTGTCTTGCCTTTAATTCCTGCTTGTGCGGAACCCCAAGGCAGCCACAGGTAGGAGATCGTGGCGTTCTCGGTCTTTCATGTGCTTGCAGACAGCTTCTCCCATGTATGCGGACTTCTGGCTCCCCAGTAATAGGCGAGACCTTTTCAAAGTCCCCATGGGCATCTCATTCCACAATTTTTCCTTTTACATTTTTGGTCAATTTCTTCTTTGTTCCAACTGGATCATCTCAGGCAGCTGCAGTGTTTAACAACTATCACTGATTGTTGTAAAAAAAAAAAAAATCCCAGGGGAAAAGCTCTTCATACTGACAGAACTCTCGGTCAGGAGTAGGTCTGTGAGATGGGA
Organism: Potos flavus; assembly: GCA_028534135.1. Taxonomy (NCBI): domain Eukaryota; kingdom Metazoa; phylum Chordata; class Mammalia; order Carnivora; family Procyonidae; genus Potos; species Potos flavus. The sequence goes on from CM052895.1 coordinate 128,410,145, forward strand.
GGATCCAGGGAAATGACAGGGCAAATAACAATTTTATGGGATAAGGTTTGGGCGGACTCCCAGCCTGATCTGTCCTTTTCACTGGCTTCCAGAAGGCTGTTTTTTCATTGTGACTGTGCTTGCCAGGCTGTTGGTTTTCAAGGCTGTCATGAAGTTTCATGAAGCTAAGAAGAGGGTGGTAGGGATGCAGCAAGCTAAATCGTTATGAATATCACTGTTGTTACCGATACTCTGCTATTTTCCAGAATAAATTCTCCTTGAATTTTTTAAAGAGTTTGCTTAATGTCCAGCATTTTGAAAGTGTTGGTTTTGGCAATTATTGCCAGTGCTCTTGTTGCTTAGAGGGACGAGAATATTTTGGAGAGGTATGGATTGCCATACAGAAGTGGGTCTTACAACTGATTTTTAAAATACAGGATGCATTAAATTGTTTGAATACCACCTTCCTAATGGATCTCCAGCCACAGATGAAGAGTAAAGAAGAAGAATCATAGCTGTACATTTGTACATAATGTTTACCTTCTGAACAGCAGCAGGTGAAAAATCTATGGCCTGCATTAGCAGAGGTGCTATCACCTTTGAAAAACCTTGAAAATTTGCAAAAACATATAGCTCAATATTTTTCTTCAGTTCTCACTGTCAAAATAGAAGTTTCTTTTTTTTTTAAATAGAAGTTTCTGTAATCATTTTTCCAATGCTGGTTTTCTTTTCTCCTTATCTGTGAAAAGAATTTTGTCAAAAATACTGTGAAATGTCTGAATTCTGGAGAAAGGAAACTGACTTGTAATATTTTCATAAAATTTACAGAAAGTAGAAGGAGCCTTTATATCTACAGAGACACAGCCGTGTTCTCATAGGGGAAATTTTTAAATTACACGAGCCGTTATTCTTTTTAAGTTCAGCAGTTAGATACTGAAGCGATATGCTTTTTGTACTACAAAATATAGATTTTGTTTAGAAAGCTTTATATATTTGTTTTTGATCAAAATGACAGGTATTTATTTTATTTTTCTTACACGTAATGCATGACAGTCCTTTGTGAGTAAAGCTCTTTCTGAAATAAATTATTATAGGCCTGTCAGAAAGATCAACACTGAAGCCAACTTAGGAAAAATTCAGCTAATTTCAGAATTGAATCTAAAGCTAAAACTTGGTTTTATCTCACTGCATTTACTGATCAGCCCAAAGAGTGTCAGCCATTGTGTGTGTGTGTGGGGGGGTGCATTTTACTCTCTCATCTAGATAAGTGCACATGATATCAGTTTTCCTATCAAAATTTACAAGAAAGGGTTGCAATCTTTTCTAAGGCAAAATGTAGTCCATCATCTTCCTGGGAACTTAGTATCTTCTATCTTTATCCAGGAAGTTCAAAAGACTTGCCTCCCGGTTTTGAAACACAGAAACATTAAATACACTGATGTTTGTTATTTTATTTTTCATTTATTTTTTATTATGTTCAGTTAGCCAACATAGAGTACATCATTAATTTTCGATGTCATGTTCAACGATTCATTAGTTGTGTATCACACCTGGTGCTGATACACGTGCTCACATCACGTGCCCTCCTTAATACCCATTACCCGGATATTTATTTGGACTCATTCTGCAGTGCAGGCTAGAACATCTGGCTTTTTCTCAGGCATCTGTCTGTCGGAGTGGCTGTGAAGGAGCTCTCCATAAAGCAGGACCTCAGGTGGGTAATCTTCTCAGCCACCTACACCCGGAAGCGAGTGACAGTGGGGGAGAAGTTCTGTTTGTTTTTGTTGGTTTGTTTCTTTTTACTTCTTTTAAAAGAAAAGATGAACTGGTAGGAGGAGGGGGGAGGCGTGGGCGGGGGTGGGGATACTCAGATGAGAGTGAGGGCCAGTGGGCACCAGGAAGGAAAAGGCTTTGGCCACTGAGCCAGACTTTAAAATTGTCTGTCCTTGTAACAGGGCTTCATTGCAAGGTGAATTGAGGGGGAGGACGTACCATTTTGTTGTTGTTGTTTGTAAGATTTTATTTATTTATTTGTCAGAAAGAGAGCGAGAGCACAAGCAGGAGGAGTGGCAGGCAGAAGGAGAAGTAGACTCCCTGCTAAGCAAGGAGTCCGAGGTAGGACTCGATCCCAGTACCCCGTGATCATGACCTGAGCCCAAGGCAGATGCTTACCTGACTGAGCCCCCCCAGGTGTCCCCAAAACATACCGTTTTCTACTTGGCACAGGAAGTCCTAGCAGCCACGGTGCCTGCAATGGCAGGAGAGCTCTGAGGATAGGAGAAGTTCACCCGCTCCTAATGCAATACCTTGCTTGGTCGGCAAAGGGCAGGGTGGGCACATTTCCCAGCAGAGAAGGGACGCTCGCAACATCTCTCGTGCTGAATACTCGTCAGGTCACATCATATCAACCGTCGTTTGCCCTGCTGCTTGTCATATACAAAGTCCCAAATTCCTATGTTTTGACACTTACTGTGTAAAAAAATGCCAGTGTTGTGTCTTTGTTAGTCCTGCTGAAAGAAGTTCTAATTCACACAGAGCTCAGTGCTGTTTTTGCTGTAGTCATCTTGACTTGGGACCACTGTGTACTCTGCATGATTTATGGAGGTGGTCCCTTAGCTCTGAGTATGAATATGATAGTTGCTTCTTGGATGACACTGATAGATCTCAGAGAGGTTAGTGGTTGGTAAAGTAGGAGAGAATATTCCAGAAGGAAGGCTTATATTGGCAGGAGAGGGAAGGGGTGGTCTGATAACATAGATGGCTTGAGGAAGAGAAAGAACATTGTGCTCAATGTCACTTACCTTACCTTTTGCCCAAATTAAGGAGTCTCCTGCCTCCTTCTTGAGTCAAGGTCTCATAAAATAACACTTTCCTGTATGCAGAATAAAAGTGCACATGAAGACACATTCTCTCCTTTGCCTGAGGCATCTGTCTCTGGCTCCTGAGCTGTGTCCCCCCTGCTGCCTGCCCCTGAGACAGCCCTCACTGCCCATCTGGCCCCAACCAGCCCGTGTCTTTGTGCTAAATCACGGCTGTCTCTGATCTGGCCTGCCACACCATGACAGGGGTGACAAATCTATGTCTTCAGGAAGAACAAACTTTTCTAAGACAAAAGGGCAGCTCTGTGAACAGGTCTCCCAGGGAAAGTGCAGGTTATAGAGAAGTGGGAAGTATTGAGGATAAAGATAGAAAATTCTCCAGTACACATGTTTTCTGGTCTTCGGAAGAACAGTAATTCAGCCCTATAAGAAAAAAAAGACTTCAGAAAGACTGTTTTAAACACAAAGGGAATCATTGGCACTTAGCAGGTGCTCTTTTAAAGTCTGGGATGCAATAGAAGAAAGAACTCTCTAGAAGGAAAGAAGAGGCAATGACAGTTGGGGTCCTCCCATGATCCTATCCTGACAGACGGAAGCATCTTCTCCGTCTCCTCCAGATATCCTGCTGTTCTCAGCCCTGGCTCAAACTAACCAAAATGTAATTTGTATTTAAGGTACTGGTGACTCCTGATATGTATACAGTTCGGGAAGATGAACAAAAGACAGGCTGTGTGTCCAGTGACCTATCACAACTGAGAGCCCCCCATGAAGGCGAAAACACCACAGAGGTGCCATTCTGCCCCTCGGACCCCCCAGGGAACAAGCCACCTTCCAGGGGGAACACTCAAGGAGTTCCTGTCCCCTCCAGGTGACAACATGTCTGCAGTGTTTACAAATCTCAGGATGTTCCCACGTCCCTGCTGCCGATGTCCCCAAAGTAGAGAAAACCAGGGATGACCTTCACATGTCCCCAGTTTTCAGCGGGAATTCAAGTCCCAATTTAGCAAACATTTCATTCAGGATAATATTCTATTTAATGAAACAAAAGTTTTGCTGGTTCTTTATCTTAATACAGGAAAACTCCACTTTCAAAAGATTCTTGCTATGTAGACAAACTATGTTCTCAAGTGTTTCCCCACCTCAGACGACCATGATATAAAAGGACACCTTGAAATCCAGTCAGAGGGGTGCTCGCAGTGTAAGGGACTCCTAGCCGAGCTCCACAGAGCAGATGTTCCGTTGTAACTCCCACTTTTATTGCTAAAATCCACATGAGACATGACTGAGACTTGAGTAACCACATACAGAAATGTCTTCTCATAAATATCTGCAATATTGTTTCGCCAATTTGGTCTTGCTTTGGCTGAACCAAGAGTTATACAGCTGTCCGGTTCCTGAGAACGATATCCTGGCCGGAATGAAAATGTGGCCAAGCTAATAGAAATAGCCACCATAGAGAGCAATTTTTAAAAAGAACATATCCCAAAGTGATTGAATGCTACTGTTTCCCTGCGAACCAATATGGTACTGTATTGTGCGGAGTTTATATTTATGGAGTTGTTAAAACATATACCGGCCGTTAAACATTGAGCTTAGGTCCAATTTATGGAGCAAACAAGAAAACACATTCTATGCTGTGGTTGATCCTGGAAGCTCTTTAACCCTGTAGTTCAGGGTTAGGGCTACAGGCTACCAACAGGATTTGGGATGTAATAGACTCCGAGATGCAGATAATGGTAATCCATAGGTTCTTCCTATAAAAGAATGTTTCAACTCTTGTAATTCGAGAATCTAACTGGAATCTAAAGATGCAAGTGCTTCTCCAACCAGAAGTTCTTGGACAAACGGTGGCAGCTTCAGGGAAGCCTGAATCCGCGGGACAACCCTGGCCACCACGGTGTTCCCGTGGATGGTGTCTTTCCAACGATCCTTCCCTACAGCGCTGCCTCCGATTGCCGTGCTCCTTTCAGAGCCTTTTCTTCAGAATTCCTCAGTCCACAGCAGCCACAAAGAGATGAAAAATTCTCATACATGGTGTGTCATGAAGAACAAACAGGATAACTCAGGGGTTTCTCTTTGTAGACCCCCAAATTCTCCCCTGGACTGTCAGGCCCCATGTTTGCCCCTCTGACTCAGCGCCGCCTCTCTGGACCAATTTCGGGTCTTACAGTCGAAATGTCTGCCTTTTTAACAGCCCTCTGACCTCTTCCTGACCCACGGGTCTCTTTCCTCCACCAGAAATATATGTAGCCCTTCAGGAATTGTAGGTATTTCAGACGGAAACACCGAGCTACTTGGTTAAAAACAATTTTCATCTTTCCAATAGTTTTGAATTTCAATTGTTCTAAAACAACACACTAGAAACAAAAGAGGGAACATTGGGTGGAAAATTCAACACCTATTTGATAACTTTTTTTTTTTTAACTCCTTCCTCAACGAATTGGTGCCGACCTCTGCTCTTGGATATGTGGCTGTAAAATGGTCCAATAGCTTTCTCAGCACCTCTCAAACTTCATTGTAGAATCAAAAGCCTCCATGTAAACATTAAATTTCTGTAGTTTACCTGAAATTTACTATCCAGTGAAAGAATCAACCCAGTAGGCTCTGGCTGTGTGAACCCGGGCAAGATGCCCAGCCTCTCTGTGCTGTTTCCTCATCTGTATCCTGAGGGCAGCAAGAGTATTTGTCCCAGGGCCCAGGTGCAGATTGAACTTGTCATTGGACATGGAGGGAGCTGGGGAGACAAGGCAACCCACATGATGCATGGGGCACTTCTTTAGTCTTGTCAAGATGAACCCATCCCAGAAATTTGGGCTCCTATTCATGTCTCCTTGTTTACCTCTAATTCACAAAACTTTGATGATTTATTCACCTTCCTGTCTCCTTTTCGTGACTCAGTTTCAAGAGAGCAGGAACTATCTCCCTTCTGTCCAATGCATGTTGACTTTCTCCCCTTTGTTCCAATGGACGTTGCGGGAGACATGTTCACCAAATGGTCATCAAATCAGGAATGAATGGATAGATAGAAAAGTGTCTCCCAATTAAAAAGTCTCAGTGCTTCCATAACTGACAGAAAACTCAGGGACTTCACAAGTAAAATCTTCCCCAGTCTGTCTTGCAGCCCCCTCAAAGGCCAGCTTCCTGTTTCAATACCTAGTAGTACTTAGTCTTGAGCCCAGCTGAACTGCTCTGGGCTCCCCAAACATGCCTTGAGTACTTCTGTTTTTGATTATTCTTTCTTGTTCATGATCATGTAGCTTCATCTAAAGCAGTCACTTAGATTTAGTAAAATACATCTGGACATTTCCCTTAGGAGTGATTAACTATATTTTCAAGATTAAGAAAAAGTCTAGATACAATTTTTAAGATGTTGATTGTTTTTTGTTTTTTGTTTTGGTTTTTTTTGCTGTGCAGAAGCTTTTTAATTTGACCTAGTCCCAGTTGTCTATTTTTGCTTTTGTTCCTGTGTTTTGGTGTCATATCCATGAAATCATTACTGACGCCAATGTCATGAATGCTTTCCCTTATGTTTTCTTTAGGAGCTTTACAGTCTTGAACAATCAAAATCACAATGAGATATCACCTCACAAAGTTAGGATGGCTATTATCAAAAAAACAGAAGACACCAACGTTGGTAAGGATGTGGAGAAATTGGAACCCTTATACACTGTTGGTGGGAAGGCAAATGGTGTAACCATTTTGGCCAATAGTGTGGAGATTCTTCAAAAAATTAGAAAGAGGACTACAACATGATCCTGCAACCCTACATCAAAGTACTTAACCAAAAAAAATTAAAATCAGCATCTCGAAAAGATGTTAGCACTCCCATGTTCATTACAGCAGTACTCATAATAGCCAAGAAGTGGAAACCGCCTAAGTGTCCTTAGACAGATGAATGGATAAAGCAAATGCAGTTTGTACATATGTGAGATAATAGAAAATACATATATTGGTCTCTGCCCCCAGTTCCTGGCACAGAACTCCTAAAACCCCTCTGAATTCTTTTTTTTTCAAGAATTTTTTATTTATTTGAGAGAGAGAGAGAGAGAGAGCAGAGGAGAGACAGAGGGAGAGGCAAAGAGAAAGAATCCCAAATAGACTCCCTGCAGAGTGCAGAGCCCAATGTGGGGCTCCAACCCCTGACCCCGAGATCCTGACCTGAGCTGAAATCGAGAGTCAACTGCTTAACTGACTGAGCCACCCCTCTAATTCTAATTCTGAGCTTAGAATTTTCAGTCCCACCCCTACTTCTCTAAAGAGGACAGAAGGGCTAGAGACGGAGTTCACAACTGATCATGCTTACATATGGAATCCTCCATAAAATCCCAATAGTAGGGGATTTGGAGAGCTTCCAGACTGGTGAACACATCCACACTGGGAGGGTGATGCACCCAGTTCCATGGGGACAGAAGTTCCCACCGTTGGTTCCCTCCCAGACTCCCCCTGTGTATCTCTTCTTCTGGCTGTTCATCTGTATCCTTTCTCATACCCTTTAATAAACTGGCGAGAGTAAGTAAGTGAATTCCCTGAATTCTGTGAGTGGCTGTAACTAATTAATTAAACCTGAAGAGGGGGTCATGGGAACCTTCTAATTGTAGCCAAATCATGCAAAAGCTGTGTGCAACCTGGGCCCCTGCTCCTTGCACATCTGAAGGAGGGTGAGGGCTGTCTCTAGGGATCGAGCCCTTAACCTGTGGGATCTGACGCTATCTTGACAGAGATAGTGACAGGACTGAGTTAAATTGTAAGATACCCAGCTGGTATCCCAGAGAATTGCCTGTTGTGGGGAAAAACCTCTATACCTTTGGTGACCAGAAGTGATGTATCTTGGGTGAACGGTAAAGGAGACACACAGAAGGGAAAGACAGGAGGATAGAGCTGGGTTTTTCCTACTCAGATGGAAAGAAGGTAGTTTTTTTTTTTTTTAATAATACAACATACAATGGAATATTATTCAGCCTTTACAAAAAGAAATTCTGCATAACGTGCTAATACAGATGAACCTTGAGGACATTACACTAAGTGGAATAAGCCAGTTTTAGAAAGGATATACTGCATGATTCCACTTACATAAGGTACTAACAGTCAAATTCATAGAATCAAAGAAGGGAGTGACAGTTGGCAGGGAGGGGAGGGAGAAGGGCAGTTAGTAATCAACAGGCATAAAATTTCAGTTAAGCGAGATGAATATACTGTAGAGCTCTGTCTTACAGCATTGTGTCTATGGTCAACAATACTATATTATACACTTGAAAATTTTTAAGAGAGTGGATGGTAAGTTACAAGGTTCTTACCATAATAAAACAAAATAAAAAACAAAATAAAATGTGATTTTTGAAAAGTGATTTGGAAGTCTGCCCTGAATGTGAAGATGTTTTAAGCATGTCTTCATCAATTTACTTTATTTCAGTTATGTTTTCCTTTTTAGTTACTGGTAAGAATAATGTATGACAATGATGTATAAATAAACTGAATGTGTTCTTTTATTTATTTTATTTTATTTTTTAAAATATTTGTTTATTTTAGAGGGAGGAGGGGCAGAGGGAGAAAGAGTCTCCAGCAGACTCCCTCCTGAGCCTGGGGCTCGATCTCATGACCCTGAGATCATGACCTGAGCCAAAATCAAGAGTCAGTCTCTCAACTGAGTGAGCCACCCAAGTGTCCCTAATGTGTTCTTTTAATAAAATGAAGATTTAAGAAAAAACAAACAAAGATTGTTGTAATCAAATGCTTGACGAGTTTTCTTTTCCTCCTCCTTGGACTCTTGAATGGGACCTTGTATTTAAGGGCAGGCACTGAGGAGTCCATCTTGGTCGTTCCACTGGTATGCTAGGATATGACTAGAAACGGCAATGGAGAAGAAAAAAATAAACATCAGAAATTAAAGAATATCTCTAAAAACAGAACACATCTCTATTTCCATTCCCACTTTCTCTGTCCAGCTCTTTCTAATCTAATTACTTACTTTCCTGTTTGGAAACAAAATCTGTTTCTCGAACGTTCTTGTCTGGTTGTTATTGTCTAGTCCTAAAGAGTTCACATACATTTGGGTCTAAAAAAGTCTCTTTCATGCGCTAAATCTTTATGGGATCCTGAAAAAAAAAAGTCTTCACATTAGTGCACTGGCTGAAACACTTTGCCATATCCTTACTGAATTAGAGTCCCTTCCTATAATCTCAGATATTGATCTAAATCAATCCCAGAGCTATTCCATGACTGTATCAGAAGTAAAACAGAGACAAATCGGCTGGGACATCAGTGAATCCATCGGGACAGTTTAGGAATCTAATAAGTTTAGACTGATGATCCTATATTCCTTTTACTTCAATTTAAATAGTTTCCGTTAGGAACTGGTACATTTTTTTTTTTTTTTAAGATTTTATTTATTTATTTGACATAGAGAGAGAGATCACAAGTAGTCAGAGAGGCAGGCAGAGAGAGAGGGGAAAGCAGGCTCCTTGCTGAGCAGAGAGCCCGATGCGGGGCTCGATCCCAGGACCCTGAGATCATGACCTGAGCCGAAGGCAGAGGCTTTAACCCACTGAGCCACCCAGGCGCCCCCGGAACTGGTACATTTTAAGTAAACTATTAGAACTTAGAAGACATCCTGCTGTGTAGTAGGCATTCAAAACAAATTCTTGAATGAACGAGTACAAGTCAAGGGAAAAATTGCCACTCAAAATTCCAAAAGACAACTTTCAAAGACAAATGCAGAACTTTCCAAACATCCTACATCACCCCTCGGAGTTATATTCGTAGAACTTCTTTTTGGTCATTGGAAAACTAAAAATAAATAAAATCCTTTATTTCACTTCAGATATTCACATATAAATTGATGATTTTCATCAGAATTGCCCACTGTCCCAATGCCAGAGCCTGTGGTAACAGAAGCTCTTCATAATATCAAAGACAGTACAGAATTAATTATTGTTTGTCAAAAAAAAAAAAAAAAGACAGCTATTGGGAAAGAAAGGACATGTGGCAACCTTCTCATTTTAGAAACTCCTAGAACCACTTTAAAGGGAAAACAGTTCATGCTCACAGGCCTGATGAACAAATCAGAGTAAGATTTTCTTTTAACAATTCATTTATCCAGAGGTCAGGTTAAACTGGTTAATTGACTCTGAACAGTGAAGTTATCATACACTAAATACCAAGAATTTTAAAAAAATTCTAAGTAGTTATTGATTATAAATTACTCCAAAGGTCAGAAAGAGAGTATAACTCAGACGTGATTAAATTTAAACACCTAAAGAAAGTAATCTCTAACACATGTATCACTTCCTACTTTTTTTCCCAAGGCCCAAAGCAAGCAAACAATCAACGAATTACAACCCAACAGTCAGTGAGGCTGTTTTCAATGTTCGTAGCATGTATTATTTAAAATTCAGTTTGGCCTCTATTTATTTTATTTTTTTTTTACTTAAAACATCTGTACGATTTAAAAACTGGTTGTTTTTGAGACAATGAACAACTGTTGAGAGAATCTTTTTTAATGTGTAAAAATAGCTACATGACCAAAATGTTATAGGAATTTGAAAAAGAATGAAAAAATAAAAGATTCCGGGCTGCCACTCCTCCCACCCACAATAAGGAAGCAACCTTGAGCATTATTGCCCATTACTGCTTTGTGCATATGCCAAAGTACCTTTCCTGCATGATACTTCTGCTACTTTCCAATTTATTCCTTTCCCTCCTTAACTTTCCAGTGATTTCTTACTTTCTGTGGCTAATCTTAATTTTCTATATTTAGAAAATGTAGAAAACATAGTTGATGGAAAAAAATAAGTATGGGGACTCTCCTCATCTCTGTTATTTTATTTTTATAATTTTTAAATAGATTTTATTTATTTATTTATTTATTTATTTATTTATTTATTTAGAGAGCATGCATGCATGAGCAGGGGAGGGACAGAGAGAGAAGGAGAGAATGTCAAGCAGACTCCCTGCTGAGCACAGAGCCTGACACAAGGCTCAATCTCACAACCCTGAGATCATGACCTGAGCCAAAACTGAGAGTCAGAAGCTCAACCGACTCAGCCCCCCAGGCGCCCCATCATCTCTGTTACTTGAAATGAAAACTCCATAAATAAGCATATAGCGATTGCAAACGTAGAGACGACTGTGATCCTCGTTTCTCCAGCTTACTCTTACTCAGGCATTTTTGAAGTCCAAAGGTTGGACAAAAATGTAAACCTGAAATCTAGAAGATAAAGAAGAGATCAACCAGATTAGGAAAGAGTAAAGAAGTATTAGAGGAATACGATGGTAAGCAACATTCATATCAAATGTATCCATCTTTAAATTCTAATTAGTTCCGAATGTATTTCAAGGGTATAGTAATCAAAATATGAGCAGATTAGTTAAACGTTCTAAAAATGTTTTGTGTCACACAATTTAGTACAGGTTGTAAAATCATTGTCTGTTCTGCCGATTTTCTTCGCCAAGGGCTTAGAAGAAATGGTAGTTATCGAGACGACAAATTCCATTCTCTGCTGAGTGGCTGGTTTTCCATCAGTTAGCAGATCTAGGGAACTGGTCTGGTCTCCTAGCTCCACAAAGCCCCCAAGACTGGGATTCTTGAACAATGGAAATGTGCTTTCTCACAATGCAGAGGCTGCAACTCTGAAATGGAGGTGTCCGCTGGGTTGTTTCTTCTGAGACCTCTCTAGGTGGCTGGGAGACGGCCATCTTCTCCCTCAGCTTCATGTCACCTTCCCTCTGTGCCTGTCTGGGTCCTACTATCTTCTTGTAAGAACATCTGTCATACTGGGTTAGGACCCGCCCTCATGGCCCCATCTAACCTAATTATCTCTTTAAAGCCCCTAATTCCAAATCCAGTCTGAGATACTGAGGAGTTAAGACTTCACCATGTGGGGTGGGGTGCGGATGGGGACACAATTCAGCCCATAACATCTAGTAACATACAGATGTCTAAAATTCACAGTACATCTATTTCCTTTATTTATATCCCTGGTTATATGGATATCTGAAAGATTAATCCACTCATTTGCATATGATACAAATAAAACTCAACCTCTCAGTAAATTACTACTAAAAAAAATATGTCCACACAGAACTACAATCTCTGTGAAGGGGCTATGCCATGTTTCCCAAGAATTTTCATAAGAATATTGGCAAGTGTTCAAGGATGGAATTAGTTTCTGGAAACGCCATAAAATTGGTGACAGCAGTCATGTTGTCTTTTCATTAATATTTTTAAGAGCAGTATCATATGACTTACTGATACCTTCTTAGTTCAGTGAAGGAGACAGGGTAGGAAAGAGCAGCGTGCCGCTCTCCCTGGGCTCACTAGAAACATTGCAAATTCAAGGCCAGTGTTTCCTGGACAGGGAATGTATATGGAGTGCTTCGAGAATCATTATTTTAACCAAACATAAAGAAAGGCTAAATTTCTGTGAAAATATAAACAGCGTACATTATGGCAGGAAATATCTCCCGCTGATTTAATTCAACATAATAATTGAAAAGTCAGGGAGCTACTACACACTCCCCATAATCATATGCATGCCTGAAGAAGCAGCTGATTTATCCCATATTTTATGTTACACAGATGACTATGTTTATTTGGTAAATTTCTTCAGGCTTTATATTTAAATATATATTTTTTTCATAAAGAGGGAAACACAGACTAGGAGCCTGAGGTTGTGTCTATAGTTCTGTGTGTGGTTAGAAAGGAAAAAAAAATCATTTCCTCAAAGCTAAGAAGAAAGTACACTCTAGATTTTGTCGTCCTTATTTGCCTGAGAAATCAAGTGTAAGTCAGTGCAATAATCCACTGAGAGATAGACTGAAGAGGGCACCGCTCAGAAATGCCCAAACAGGGTACCCCGGAGCCTTTCCAACCCAGTTTTTACGCTTCTGGATTATTATAAACGTACATGAAAGCCAACACAAAATCTCAGAACTCACACGTGCTCACACGTGCACACACATGCATGCACACACACACAGAGTTATTATGTATCCTTTGAAGGAAAGATCAGGTTAATTTTCAGGTTTTTGCACCTGCGTTCCCATGACAAGCAGCCCCCGGCCTGTGCCCAGCCCCATGTCCCCATGGGCTTGGTACTCTTGCTGCCCCCCCAGGGGCAGACTCACTCACCACAGCAGTACCAGCCCTTTACTAGAAAGCTCTGATTTAACCATGACTGGCGCCATCTCGGTGTGCGTTTACTTTCTTCGTTGGATTACTTTCCTTATGGCTGCTCTAACAAGTGAACACAAACTCGGGAGTGGAAAACAAGATAAATGTATTTTCTTACTATTCTGGAGGCCAAAGGTCTGCAGTGGGTCTCGCTGGATTGACATCAAGGTGTCTGCGGGGCCGGGTTCTCTCTGCAGGTTCCAAGGAAGAATCCGCTCCTCCCTCTTCCCAGCCCTCAAAGCTGCCCACGTTCCTTGTCTTGTAGCCCCTTCCTCCACTTCCAAAGCCTGAGCTAGCGTGTCATGTCCCTTCGCTGTCCCATCTCTGTCCCGTTAACTCCCCTGCTGCCTTCCTTTTCAGCTTTCGAAGGCCTGTGTGATTATACTGGGCCTACTAAGATAATCCAGGACAATGTTATTTTAATCTATTTTAAGATTTAAGTTTATTAGCAACCTTATTTTGATTGTAACCGTAACTTTCTTTTGCTATGTAACATATCAGATTCACCAATTCTGGGCATTTTGACAAGTAGACTTTTTTTTTTTTTTTTAAGATTTTGTTTATTTACTTGGGGGAGAGAGAGCAAGAGAACATGAGAAGGAGAGGCACAGAGGGAGAAGCAGATGTCCCGCTGAACAGAGAGCCAGGTTCAGGACTCGATCCCAGGACCCTGAGATCATGACCTGAGCGGAAGGCAGAGGCGTAACAACTGAGCCACCCAGGCGCCAAAATGACATGGAGATCTTTAAGGTGGAGAGCGTTGTTTTACCTACATCACTAATTTTTTTTCATTAAAAATAAATATATATGCCAATGACTATCATAGATACTAATTAATATATTCAACAAACAAATAAGGTCTGCAAAGAAATAGATTATGTGAAGTAACTAAACTTTGGTCCACTGGGTGGGGTGGCTCAAATCCAGGGAGAAGGGAATAAAATTGATACCTGGAGAAACGGATATGTGGACCTGTGAGGTACAGAGCTCTTCCGACTCTTTCTCTGTCTCTCTCTGTCTCTGTCTCTCTCTCTCTCTCTGTGAGATCTGGGAGTACTCTTCAGGCACAGGAGGAAGTATCCACTTTCAGGGGCAAATAGTATTTTATAGGAAAAATAAAATACATACAGATGATGACTCAGCAGAGCAGGAACAGATAAAACAGGGGGAAAAAAATTTCCCACAGACAAATAGAGTCAAAATGAGTTCTACTCATTTCTACTCATCAAATCTTCTTTGACATAACAAGAAAATTAGGGCACCAAAATGTAACAGCAAAAATCAAAGTTTATGTGTTGTGATTGATTACAAAATAAATGTAGAAGCAGTGTTACTTATGTCCTTAGAAAAAGAAAACACAAGATGATTGGAAGTGGTGGTTTGGCTTCCTCTGACTTTCCTTACACACCCATCATCCAGCGATGTTCTTATGAAAATGCAACAGTAAAAAGCAAAAGGAAATTTCTCAATGAAACACAAGGGCGTGAATTCATGGTGAATAAATGCAGTGCTTGCCTTAAAACCAAATCGTCCCGAGTCACTGGCAGTTCTACCCAGGACCCCGAGGACTGTTGCTGGAGCTCCCGGCACCCACAAACCCTGACAGCAACCCCCCTGCTCCAGGTTCTCTCGAGGAAGGAAAAAAAGTAGCTTGTCATAGCCTGGGCTGGTCACAGGGGTGGGAGAAGGACCGCTTCCCAAGCCTGCTGAGGGGGTTTTGACAAGTGAAGTCAGAGGTCTTGAGTTCCCTCAGACAGCCTCCCAACTTCTCCGATCTGTTTCCTTCCCTAAATGTTGGGATCATAATAAGATCTGCTCTGTGTCTGCCTGCCCCTGGACTCAAATGAGACCGGGTAAGTCAGAAAAAGGGTGAGACGCTGTGTTAAGGTTTCTACAGAAATAAGACCAATTAGATAGATAGACAGATGATAGATCGATCGATCAATTGATAGATAGATAGATGCTAGATAGATAGAGGAGGAGATTGATTATAGGAAGTGATTAACATGGTTATGGAAGCTGCAAAGTCCCATGATCTACTGTCTGGAAGCTGGAGAACCAGGAAAGATAGTGTCATTCAGTTCAAGTTCAAAAGCCTAAGCACAGGGGGAACCAATAGTACGAGTCCCATGTGGAGCCCATAGGCCTGAGAATCAGGGGGTGGACTGTGTAAGTCCTGGTCAGAGTCTGAAGGCTGAAGACCCAAGAGCACTGATGTCAGGAGGCAGGAGAAGATGAACATTCTCGCTCAAGAAAGAGAGTGAATTCACCGTTCCTCCCACCATGTTTTCTATCGGGCTCTCAATGGACTGGATGACACCCACCCTCATTGGCAAGGGTGATCTCCTTTATTCAGTCTACCGATTCACATGCTCATCTCCTCCTGAATCCCCCTCACAGACGCACCCAGAAATCCTGTTTCACCAGCGCTCTGGGGCATCCCTATGCCCAGTCAAACTGACACGTAATTAAGTAGCACAGATGCAAAGTATGATACAAATGTCGGTGTTGATTTGAAAATGATACACACCTTCTGGTAGGTAAGACGATTTTGTAGAAGTGTCAAGGTGGCCTTCCACCTCATTAGCATCCTGTTTGTGTGGAACACCAGACACATTTCTTAATGCATCATGACTTTAGAGGAGAAAGATTTTCCATGCAAAGAAATGACATCTCCCACCCTTCAATTTCAAACCCCTGACACGTACATGCTAGTGGCACACGCTGTTCCCTAATTACCAAAAAACCAACTTTACATATTCTGGCCTGTGGTAGCAAACCTGAAGAACAATAAGAGGAGATGAATATTTATAAGCAAGAAGAGCAGGGGCTAACTATGCATTGCAGCATCATTACATATATTTTCTCTACACATTAAATATTTTGCAGGTAATTAGTAGCTGTGAAAATGTGAAAAATGTCAGCGTACACCATACAATACTAGAAAGAGAGTGTGTACACACATAAAATCATGATTTCCAGTACCTAGCACTAACTTAAGGAAATAAATATGAGAAAGTGGTCATAGCTATAAATCCAGGAATGCTTTACACCTTCAAACTTCCTAAACCACAAAAATGTGATTAATTTTTCATTTTTCTTGCTGCCTAAAACCTTTAAAAATTTAACCTTGTTTTCCAGAAGATGGATGTCTTGGGCGGTAAACTTGGTTCAGGAAAATGAGTCCCTCATGTCTCCTGTTTATATTTCATTTACATCTGGGTTGCCACTGACACTCACCCCTTTCAATAACCAATGAAAATTAGTTATTCAGTCCCCAAAATCACAGGTTTGCGTTTATAGTCTGGTCCTAGACTAATACTCTCCAATGATGCCCAGTGTCCCTTGAATTCTCACTGTGCCCAAAGACAAGTGATTTCTTTTTGATCTTCCTCCCATTTCACCCACAAGAAATGCCTTCAGAAATTAATCCAAACTCTCGTTCAGAGCCTATCACCAAAATGCAAAAAAAACACAAAATCCTTCTGGGCTCCCCAGTCAATGGTTTGGGAATTAAAATAAAACAAAACAATACAAAACATATCTAGGAGGGAATTCTTCAACTCTGGGACTAATTCTCTATTTGACATTAAATTTCCTTTGTTCAAAAAAAAAATTTCCTTTGTTTAGGTTGTCATAGAATATGTTTTTGAATCTCATTGTGCTCTGATATGAGCCTTGTTAAATTTCTGATTCCTTTTTCAACCATGACTTATCACTGGTGTCTCCTCTCCATTGATGGTGAGTAGAGGATGAGGAGTGTAGGAGTGGCACTTGAAATGGTGTTTTTCAGAGTGGGACTCATCTAGTGCCTGTTGAACTCAAATGTTGGGAGTGCAGGGGATCAGATGGGCAGATGACAATGAAGTCATCAGAACATGGAGAGAGATATATGTCTCCCAAGAGAATGAAACTTTGGGTCCATCTTCACAAACGAAGCTGGCCTTGCTTATGATTTTTGTTTCCCCACCCACTATGGTCCTTGTCTAGGCTGGCACATGGGTGTATTACAATTAAGGGAACTGTCCAGCATACCTATGATCCAAGAATCATTTTGCCATAATTCAGTGAATCATTGACGAGAACACTGGTGCCTTGTCTGTCATTAGTTTGTTCTTAGGCATTCTTCACAATCTTAGCAAACATGCATCTTAGGATGAAACTGTGAAAGGGCTGCAATGACTCCAAATGTAGTACACAACTACAACACAGTTCATGACACGACCCCACATAGGTTATCTAGCCGCCATGCTGATCCATGAGTCAAAGCTAGTAGCAGAGACAGTGGCTTGGAGCTCACAGGTACAATTCATCTTTTTCTATGTCAGAGAGAATGCAGCTCCCTCCTCCCTCAAAAGAATAGGTCATTTGCCCAAAGCATTAGTGTAAAGAGCTGATGGTAAAGTTGTTATAGGTGGATGAAGTAACAGATTTTCAGTTTAAAACTGAAGTCCATTTGACAAATTCATATTTCTGTGTTAGTGTGGTCTCTTCACAATGAGAAGCTTGGTTGAGGTTTGGGGTATACATTGGAATTACGAGTCAACACTTATGAAAGGAGTGGAGAAGTAGCAGGGTTGGGTGGAAGGAGAGATGGAAGAGCGTAGCTGATCAATGAAGGTTCGGTCAGTCTGGTGAGGAACTCTGGTGTAAGCAGTGCTTATCAGGCCAAAATGGCAGACCATTATACACCTGCCTTGTTCGGTTTCCAGAGGTGCCACAAAGGCAGACGCAGACTGAGGTTGCTCTCTGTAGCTGAGGCATATCCTGAAGGAGCTGACTCCAGGTCACTCTGCTCTGCACAGTCTTTGCGGCGAAGCAACAAGCCCTTCCTTGAAGGACATCTAGGAAGTTACAGTAGTCGGGGTTCTTCAGAGAAACAAAAGCAATAGGATACATATTTATGCTAGGACACACACACAACCTTCAGTGTGGGTTGGCAGACTGGAGACCCAGGAAAACCCACGGTGCAGATAAAGTCTGGAGATGCTTATCTTTTTTGTTCTATTCAGGCCTTCAGCTGAGTAAGACCTGAGATTATTACATTATGGAGAACAATTTGCTTTCCCCAAAGTTCACCTATTTATATGTTAATCTCCTCCAAAAACACACCCCAACTGGACATATAAAATTATAAAAAGATGAATCTCTCTGTTGATGACATTCTCCCCAAACTCCCTTCCTGAGCACTCACATGTCATTCTAAAATTTTTCTAACCAGAGGCCAACCCAGATCTAAGATGGGCTTTTTATTTTATCTGCAAAGACACTGCCCTCCTCCTTGCAGTCCCAAGCATTATTTTGTCCCTGACTCCAACAGATCAGCTGGGGCCACCAGGCACTTTTTCTTGAGTGCATACACTAAAGCCAAGGAATGGCCTGAGTAAACAGTAAGAAATGAAGAGCCAAAGAACTCCTTAATTTTAGGAAAAGGAGATGAAAATGATAATCAGATCTCACTCCATTCCAAATGGCAGATAAGTAAAGAATTAATGCATTCTATTACATATAATAGTCAATTTCAATTTCACATTGGGATGACTTAGGTCTGTATGTCATCCGAATGTGTCTATTTGGGGAAGTCATGAACCTGAGAAGCCAATCATAAATAAAGAGAGATCCTGAGCTGGTGTTTTAAAGCATTGGTCATTGAAGGAGATCTATTCTTAAGTGGCTCTGATGTAGGAAACGGTGGAAATAATAGGCAGAAGGATAGAAAAATAGATCAAAGAAATAAAATGTCCCAAGATGGACCCACACTTGGTCTGATAATAGTTTGTTAACAAAGGTTTTAAAGATATTCAATGGGGAAAGGTAAGTTTTTTTAATTGGTAGCAAAAAAAGAAGAAAAAAGAAAAAAGAGGTGGCATCAGTAGTTGTGGCTTGTTCAGGGCTTTGCTTTCTGCTGTTTTAGTTACCTACAGTCAACCGTTCCCCCAGGGGGGTGCTGATTGATGATGCTCCTGCTGATGTAGCATCAGAAGGTCAACAGTAGCCTCACACTACATCACAGTGCCTACGTCATTCCCCTCACGTCACCTCAACACGTAGGCATCTTATCATCTCACGTCATCACCGGAAGAGTATACAGTATAGGAAGATATTTTCAGAGAGAGACCATATCACAAAACTTCTATTGCAGTATATCGTTATCATTGTTCTATTTTATTATTAGATATTGTTGAATCTCTTAGTGCACCTAATTTATAATTAACTTTTATCATAGGTATTTATATATAAGAAAAAAACAGAGTATATATAGGGTTGAATACTATCCATGGTTTCAGGCATTCATTGGGGGTCCTGAAACATATCCCCCACAAATAAAGGGGACACTACTACATCTATATGGACAAATTTTACCTCACATCATATGCATGAGAATTAACTCAATTTGGATCAGATACCTAAAGGTAAGAGCTAGAAATTAAAAGCTTTCTGAAGAGAACATAAAAGAATGTCTTTGCAACAAAGGACTAGGAAAAGTTTCTTGGAAAGTCTACAAAAAGCACTAGTTATGAGCTTTTTTAAAAAAGACAAATGGGTGATCATCAAAACTTAACACTGGTCATTGCTCATTTTGCTAGCTGTCTGGTCCCTAAGTGTTCATGGGTCCTGCTCCATGTGATTCTCGTCCATGAGTTTTCTCCTGTTGCTTCATCTTTCCCTGTCACCTCTAAGACCTGGTTCCTTGCTGACTATTGAATAGATTAATATTCTGATCAGGGAAAAGTCTTTGGAAAGAGACTGACAATTGGTGTACAAATCACAGATATATGAATTTCCAACTTTGTATCTAAGGGCAATGGGCTTTAGATTGTCGCCCTAAAGAAGATACCAATACATCTCATTTAGCCACCTCACAAAATACCGAGACACTTCCCGTAGGTCTCAGAAAATACAAATTGCACATCTTGACATGTGGATATTACAACTTACAAACACTCTGTCCTAGAAAGGACAGCAGCATAGACTCCAAATCATCTTGTAGTTGAGTCAAGATTGTGAAAATTATTCATGAACTTATACGAGGTGTCTAATAGGCATCTGGAATGCATGCTGCCAGTGCGTTCTTTTTGATCATATTTCGAAGGCAGGATTCCAGCCCAGGGAGGTCAGTGTCAGGTCACTGCCAGATCTCCCTGCACAGGCTCACAAAGCTTCAGGCTGCCTCAGTGACTTCTGTCCAGGTAGAGCTCCCAGGAACCCAGACAAAACAAGCCAATAATGAGCACCATCAAGACTAGGGTCAAACATTTGGTCAAAATGCCAAACTTGTAAGTTTCAGCATATCGGTGACATAGACAAAGCACATTGGTTGGTATGACAGCTAGCAAAACACAATGACAAAGAGCAACGACCTGCTATTTGCATAGGCAAGAGGAAAAACCATTTAATTACATACGTAATGGGATTCAAAATTCAGGTGATGGGGAGGGGGGTGTAAATTGGAACTTACAAACCAACTTTATTTCATTTTGCTAGAAATGACATAAGTCTGCTCTTCATTGACAAAAACTGAGACTTTGTTGTCATTTTGAACTAAAACATTGTCAGTAAAATCATCAAAAGAAAGAGAATATTTGTCTGCCTTCTTTTCCATCTGTCGTAGGTTCAGCATTTGAAGAAACGATCTCTCCTCAGAGAAACACCTACCTCCCCAGGGCAATGTTTTCAGACCAGAGGGAAAGAAGTTCTGGCATCTCAGCTTATCAGTTGAGCCCCAAACATTGCTTGGAGCATCCACGGCAAATGGGAGGCAAAGTGAAGACACCTGCCGGGTTTGACACACGTGCCAGACCCCAATCCCATGCCTTGTGGAGGCTCCGCCGTTCTCACGCTGAGAGACAGAATGAATGCACAGCCAGACAACAGCCAGGACACACATGAAGACGGAACTCTGAGTCACGATCGGCTGCCATGAGCCCAGGAAACTGTCCCGTTATCTGTGTAACCAGCCCAGGAGGTCAGCCTGCTCTCTGTAAGTCAGACCACTAGCTCTAGTAATAATCCAGGAAAAAAACAATAACTCCCATAACAACAGGCCCCATGTGGCCAAGACTTGATTAATAGCTGACAGCTTCGCTAATTTTTGTCCTTACTTCCAACTTAGGCCCAACCAGAGGCAGCCAGAGGAAGCCTCACCTGTTACATGGGATGGCCCGATTCTGGTTAACCCTTCCAGAGCGGCAGCCTCCAGTCAGGGCCCACCTGCACCCTGGCCTATTGTCCACTCTAAGACATTCTGCCAAACGCAAGCGATGGTGATGGACGCCCTCGCTATAGAGCAAGCTCTGAATAAGCAGCCCTCGTGTGTTCTCACTGGGTGGTCTTCATTCCCGCAGCTCTGTCCCCGGCTGCCCAGAGCTCCTTGCTTCGCTCCGGAGAACCCACCGACGTCCAGTCCCTGTAACCTGCCAACACCTCTGGCCATACACACGTCTGGTCCACTTAAGTTTGCCTGTCCTCGTGTCCGACTTCTTGGCACTTGAATGGGAACCAGGTAGACTCACTGACGGCGAATATGAGGTAGTATCTCTCCAGAGAAATTGTAAAGACCCAGTGCCACGAACTAGCAGTCGATTAGCTGACAGTAGTGTTGACCCCAGTATGGATGGGCTGATGGAGAGGGCATGAGAACAGGTGTCCCAGATCAACCCCTTCACCCACATCGCTGTCTGCACCCTCGGTCTAAGCTCCAGACTAATGAAGGTGTATTAGCTGTGCCTCCACCACCAACTCATTTTTTTTTTTTTAATTTTGTTTCACCCCTGAGAAAGCACAGTGTTTCCAGGATCGAGTTAAATTCATCTAAGTAGTACAGTTATTATGAAATGTCTAAGGAAAATAATCAACTTCTGAAAATTTAAATAATAGTTTTACTTATAAACAGAAAATATTAAATTAAAATATTATTAGTGACAGTGAAGTAAAAAGAAATGCATATATATATATATATACAGTTACAAAAATTTTTAATATAATTGGGCAACATGTTTAGTTGCCTAATATTTTTTCACGCTTTTTGGTCCAGTAGTTTTGCTCATGAAGCTAAATCTAAAAATCTATTTTTGAAAAATTTAAAATATTTATACACAAAGAAATTAACAGAAGGTAATATGTCACAGCGATGGGAAAATGCATATGGTATGTCGTTGGTAAGTGAAAATTAGCGTGCAGAGCGATTTATGTAACACACACACCCACACACACATGGCATACACACGCAGTACATACACACACTCTTTGATCAATAGCAGTGCTAATCAATACTGCGGCAGCACATAGACTCATTCACCCCTCACCATCACCCAGTGAGGTAGGTATTATTTCGTCCCCATTTTACATACTGATAGAAGTTAGGTAACTTCTTGGATAGTATGCTTTAGTGTGTTCCTTAATATTGTCTGTATTCATTCATGCTGATCTATTTAAGACTACAGCTTAAGATCAAAGTTATCATTAATAAATCAGAATCTCCTTAAAAATATTTCCCTCAGGTATAGTTGTAATGACTTCAGGCTGGTTTTAGCTAGCAACAATTATATAGTTATTTCATTTCATAATGAATACTACCTTTTTTCCTAGCAAGAGTTTTTAAGAAATTGTATTTATAAAAGAAATCTTCCAAAGCCATTCTTGATCTTTATATTATTTTGGTAAACTAGCAAACATATTACTTATATGCTGCTCTAATGTTTATTTCCAATTACCAGGTACATACATTGTATATTTTTTGTGAAGTGAAATGCTTTTGTTTTGACTAAGATCCCAATTACTCTTTCTTGTCTTCTTTTCACATCTTACGTGTATCTAATTTAATTTACTGGTTTATCAAATCGATAAGTAACTCAAAGCAAAGCACAATTCTTCAAAATATTTATGGTTTATATATGTCAGTGCTCTTTACTAGCAATTAAAAAAATACACAAGTTAAATGCTGCTGCGACCTTTTAAATTGATTTTGTCGTTACTCCAAAGGAGCATGAAATATCAAATAAGGATCCAGGGGTCATGCTGAATGGTAAGACCCAAAGTCTAAGGACTGTAGCCCTTCCTCTGTGTTTCTGCAACATGTAAAACTTGTTCTAAGCTCGGAAAGTTATGTTCAGGGTTGGGGACAAACAAACGAACCTGGGTAGTTGTGCATAGGCTCTGATGGAAACTGGTAACAAATTGATTCTGTGTTTTACGCATTGGTTGCAAATGAGGTTGCATTTCTCACCTCATTTTATGCAAATGTATTAAATTAAGAACTCCCCTGACATCATCGTTGGAGAGGGCCACCATCATCCAATGCCTCAGGTGACCCGCCAGAATTTAACTGAACCAGCCCATGTGCTTGATGGAGGGGGTTTGACAATGGAGTTATAGGGGCAGGACTGTCACCCTCTTTGGGAAGCGTATGTAGCTTGACAGCTTCCCTGTGCCCACCCGGAGAGGGGGTCAGCATCCTGCAGCCATCATAAATTCTCTAGGTTTTGGGAAAAGTTGGCTTGGTGCTTAGAAGATTAGTGATGCCGCCGATCTGACACTGTCTGGTCAACATTAAATACAGTTTGCTTATTTAAAAGTATAGCTTTCACTATAGACATAAAAATATTCACTTAACCACAACTGAGTTTCCTCACAGAGTTCTCTGAATAGATTTTCTTCTATTATTGATCTCTAGGAAAAGACACGTCACATTCTCAAATTTCAGAATGGTTCATATTCTGGGTTACCCCAAATAAATACCAGATCGTATTTAAAAATGACACTCTCGGGGCACCTGGGTGGCTCAGTGGGTTAAGCCTCTGCCTTCAGCTCAGGTCATGATCTCAGGGCCCTGGGATCGAGCCCTGCATCCAGCTCTCTGCTCAGCGGGGAGCCTGCTTCCTCCTCTCCCTCTGCCTGCCTCTCTGCCTACTTGTGATTTCTCTCTGTGTCAAATAAATAAATAAAAATCTTAAAAAATAATAATAAAAAAAATGACACTCTCGGTTTAAATATATATACTATTTCTATAATCATAAAAAGTCACTGTGTTCTGGGCCTGATATTTCTCTTTTGGAATGGAAGGAGCATAAGAAGATAATATCTAAGTCCTTCCTTGAGGTTTTCCAGATCTGGCTCTATGAAGGAAGGAAGGGGGGTGGAGAGAGGACAGAGGGAGGAAGGAATGAAGGAATGAAGGAATGAAAGAAGGAAGGAAGGAAGGAAATAAAGGAAGTCAGTTCAGTACCCAGTACTTACAGAATATTTCTAGTTATTAAATTTTAATTTGCTCAATGAAGGACATAGAAGTTGATTCCATATCCTTCCCAATTTTTTTTTCAGAGTTCTTAATTTAATGCATTTGCATAAAATGAGGTGAGAAATGCTGGCTAAAGTCTCTTATTCCTGAGGGAAATTTTATGGTTAGTTTACAGGACCCCAGGGCAGATGTTAATATTAAATAATGAGAGCATATGGTGGAAAGACTGATTCATCGTGATCTACTTGTCATAACATCACTGTGAGGTTAAAAAAAAAAAAGATCTATGCAATAATTTAAAGCAATACTCCTAATAGTGCCAGAATCTCTTAAGCCTTACACTGTTTGATTTATCCTCAAATTCTCTTTCCAATTAAACATACTGATAGTTGGAATTTTAAAAAGCCTCGGAGAATAGGAGATGCTCTTGTCTTTAACATAATTTTAAATGCAGACATCCTTGATTTACCAGTTACCACTAATGCTCTCCTAAGATCAAACACATCGCACTTTTGACTGAAAAGAGAAGCAATTTCACGAAGCCGCTGTGCAAAACTCAAGAACAATTACCACCAAGAAATATAGACTTGAGACCAGACAGCCGTAAAGTACACGGAAGATTTCTCTCTTTTGGAGACCTACAGGAGATTTCAGAGTAGCAGAGCCAGAAGCAATGATTTAGGATTCCCACCCTTCATCTTCTCGCCTCCAGAAATGGTTCCTTAATAAATACAAGAGCTAAAACTACCGTTTGCATAATGGTCTGTTGTTAGGCTTTATCATTATAAATCTACATCTTTTTGAAATATCCTACAGTCTGGAAAGAGGTTTACAACACAGTCATTATTTTCCAGTGTCTACTACCGCAGGAAATCAAGGCTGCCTTTTAGGGATTCCTTCTGCTATCATATCATTTAGCCGTGCCAAGACACCCACTTAGTTATTGAACTCGCTCTTCTTCAAGAAATTTGCCACACTGTGTTTGCATTTGCAGCCCCAGAAATAAACCCGGTGTCTACAATGAAGCTAGTGATCTCTGCATAATGGTGGGTTTTGAAGATGAGGTGTATTCATTTCCTTGGACTGCCGGAACAAAGTACCAGACTCTGGATGCCCTAAGTGGCAGAAGGTTATTGTCTTACAGTTCTTGAAGCTAGACATCCCAAATCAAAGTATCAGCAGGGCTACACTCCTTCTGAAACCTGTAGGGAAGAATGACTTCCTTGACTCTTTTGCATCTGCTGGTGGCAACTGTCAATCCTTGAATTTCCTTAGCTGAGACTCTTATCAAGAGTCTCTTCCTCTGTCATCAGAGGTCTCTGCGTGTCTGTGTGTGAATTTCCCTCTTGTAAGCACAGCAGTCATATTGTATTAGGGCCTCATCTTAACTTGATTACATCTGAAAAGATCCTATTTCCAAATAAGGACACAATTGAAGGTTCTGGGGTTCAGAGCTTCGGTATCTTCTGAGAGGACAGAACTCCTCCCATAACACAAAGCATTGTGTCCCATGTGTTGTATCTCCTTTGTACCAGGTAATATACTGAACACCTACCTGCCTTACAGAAGTGTGCTGGGTGATCGCTGGTCCCGTACACTCTTATTATGTTACAAATCTTTGTTCACTAAAATGCAAAGAAAACAGAATATGTCCTTCATGCACCAGCTCATCATCAAGCCGGGGCTTACCATTTGCATGTTCAGGCAGAGTGACAGCTGTAGCTCCTGCCTCAGTTTCTTAGGAAGACATGTATAGAAGATCGGCATCTTCCCCAAAACAAAAATTGGGACAGTTGTAGAGAAAAACAACATTGTACCATTTCCATTGTAAAAGATTGTCTGTGACATGTGCTTTGAATGCTAAATAATTGGACTATCTGGTTAATTTTGCTGATGCAGAAAATAATACAAATTGGGACATCCCCTACAAATTTGGAACATCCTTGTCTTTAGGAATAAAATACATAAATATTATCATAAAATGATCTATTTTACAACAACTAGGAATCATCTGGACTAGGCTAATTCACACACACACACAAAAATCAAAACTTAAAGGAAAAATAAATAAATTCTCTTAAGCCTAAAAGGAATGGTTAAGGATGTTTCAGTTTTTACATTCCAAAATCTTATCTGAGTATAGCATAACCTAATGACGTGGATGGAGCTAGAGGGTATTAAGCTAAGTGAAACAAGTCAGAGAAAGACAAATACCATACGATTTCACTTATAAGTGGAATTTAAGAAACAAAACAGAGGAATATATGGGAAGGGGGGAAAAAAAGAGGGGAAGGCAAACCATGAGAGACTCTTAACTATAGGGAACACACTGAGGATTACTAGAGGGAATCTGGTGGGGGATAGTGTAGATGGGTGATGGGGATTAAGGAGGGCACTTGTGATGAGCACACGGCATCCTATGGAAGTCATGAATCACTAAATTCTACTTCTGAAATCAGTATTACACTGTATGTTAACTAACGGGAATTTAAATACAAACTTGAAAAAGGGGGGAAAAAAACAAAGTAGACTTTGAAAAATCGCTTCATTATGACAACGTTCAGGTATTAAGGCATCCCCAGTGTGACTATTACAGTTGTACATATTACAATACAAATTTCGAATGCTATAGGAGATAGACATGAAGTAGGGCTCTGATAAATCTTGGAGTTGATGTACCATTCAACACTGATCACTCATTTGTCCTAAAATTTTAATCATGGTGTAGAAATTACACTTAATTGTGTGACATATGTATGGAACAGTCCACATTCACAGACTGCACTGAGGGGAAGAAGAGTTCTATAAAATTCTCAGGAGAGGTGGCAGATTTTCAATGACTGGTGGAAACTCCTTCCTCTGGACTCTGGGAGACTCATGAGAGGGAGGTTTGCAGCAGGTGGGAGGTGGCGGCTGAGGCCTTGGAACTCAGTCAAGTTAGCTGATCCCAAGAAAAATTGCTCCCATGATGGGGCCCCTCAACTACATGCCCCTCAAAGTTGTGGTCTAGACCTTGGTTGTGTGTGCAACCTCAGAGGATTTTCTGGGCCCGTTATTGAGTAAAACCTCAATTAGGACTTGTATAGCCTGAATTCATAGGCAGCATAGTGTGGTCAACATGGGACTTGTACTTACTATCTTCCAAAACTCATGATTTAGAAGGATATTGGTTTCGAAATCAAAAAAATTTCATAATGAGAGATCCAAGGCAAGAGGCAATGACAGTGTGTGACATTCCTACCTAATTAAGGACTCCTTGTCCTTTAAAAGGACTCCAGGGCTCTTAGACAAGGACAGAAAAACAAATCCACATTTTGGAGCTCTCATTCTTTGCCATATTTCCCATTCTGGTGGCCCAGAAGAATGTAAAAAATCATTTACCACAACTAGAATCAAAAAAGGACCGATAGAGTGCCTGGGTGGCTCAGTTGGTTAAGCATCCAACTCTTGATTTTGGCTCAGGTCATGATCTCAGGGGTGTGAGATCGAGCCCCACGTTGGGTTACACAAGAGTGTGGAGCCTGCCTAAGATTCTCTCCCTCTCCTCTCCTCCCCCATGCGCCATGCTCACGCTTGTGCTCTCCTTCCAAAAGGGCTGATGTCAGTACTTACCATTTTTGACAATAATGGATACTTAAACTTTTCTGTCATGGGTATTTACTGTTTTAGGGCAGTGCCACCTTCACCCTGCGTTTGGTATTTATGCCTCAGTTTCCCTAAGCCTTCCTTAGGGTGAACAATCTTCTCCACTTTTCATGAAACTGAAGGGGTTCTGAGGATGTAGGACTTTTAGTAACAAAATTAGATAATTTCTAGATAAATCGGGAAGAACTGATAACCCCATTTCCCCCAGATCATATACAGTGAGATTATCTATCAAATTGCCTTCTCCCTAAACTCTGGCCCCATCAAGGGAGGGAGATGTGATGCAAACCAGGTCAATCAGAATCTCTCTCCTCTGGAACTTGGATCTTGACTGGGAGAATCAAGGAGAAAATACTTGAAACTCTGCACCTCAAGCTATTGTCCATCGTGTCTCCCTTCCCAGGCCCCCTGTGTTTGCTGGCTCCGGACCTTGTGAACATTGATTGCTCAGCCAGCCCGAATCACGTCAGCAAATTTCCCCCGCGCTTGAGTTAGCCAGAGCGGGGTCG
>CM052895.1:128439000-128460462 GCA_028534135.1 Potos flavus
CCTCTGGAACTTGGATCTTGACTGGGAGAATCAAGGAGAAAATACTTGAAACTCTGCACCTCAAGCTATTGTCCATCGTGTCTCCCTTCCCAGGCCCCCTGTGTTTGCTGGCTCCGGACCTTGTGAACATTGATTGCTCAGCCAGCCCGAATCACGTCAGCAAATTTCCCCCGCGCTTGAGTTAGCCAGAGCGGGGTCGGTCAGTCCCACCAGAACACGCTCACGGGTGCGGAGAACGGTCCCTGGGGTGGAGGCGGGACAAGTGAGGGATGCTCTCTGTGGGGTCCGCAGGGGCAACATCAGCGGAGGAGGCAAGAGTTCTTCTCTTTCCCCGCTTACCCCAAGGACAGAACAGGAAATCCTGCTGCAAACGGCGTTTTGTTAAAGTGTTTCTGCGGTGTCCCGTGACTCCCACCAGCGCCTGCGGTGGATGAACCTCCAAGGACTTGACAGAAGAACGTTCGTGCCTTGGAAATAAATCAGTAAAGGAGGAAGGAACTTTCTCCCCAGGCAGTACTCCCGGATGACCTCGGGACCACAGTACTTCATGCTGGAAAAGCCCGGCTCCCCACCCGCAAGCTGGCAATGCCGGCCCGCAGAGGCCGAGGGGCGGGAAGGAGAGCCGAGGAGCAGAAGGGGACCTGGGCCCGGCCTGGTTCTCCGGAACCCGCCCCCTGTCGGACGAATGTGGGATTGCACGCGGCCTCCCCTGGGATTCCTCCTCCCCGCAAAGGGCAGGCTTTGTGTTGAATTGCCCGAAGGTGGAGAGCAGGATACCTATTAAACTGAGAGTTGTAGAGCTGGGCCCACACTCGGGTCTATTCTAAGAGGCGGGGTATCCCGGACTGGACCTCAGTCCAAGAACAATATCTCGACGTTGGTCCCTATTTAATCGACTTGCCAAATGCCAATCGACAGGAAGCCAGCTGCCCCTTCCCAGGAGCTGTGTTCTCAGAGACACCGGGGATCCCCTGCAAACAAGGAACTGGGGTTGCTTAGCCCCTCTGGTGACCCCAAGGCCCCACACTTAGGGGAAGCAGGTTTCTAGGTGGTGCTGCTCCAGAAGGGACAGGCTCCCACTGCATCTCTCCTTGGAGAACAAGAGACAAAGGGGGGGGGGGGATGCCAGGGAGCAAAGGCCCCACCTCGACCCCTCCTCTGCCAGCGCGGTGAGTCCTGGTCTTCTGTCGCAACAGGATGCGGACCTTGCTCAGGACGCGTCACTGGCACCTGGGTCTGCCGGCTGCATCCTTTCTCCTCTCCCAGTGACACCAGAAACAGTGCCTGGGTTCATGAGGGCTGTTGCCCCTGGAAACGGTAGGAGAGGGAGGAAACTGGAACAGGTTCCAAAGCACCCCCGACAACACGACAACACGTAGACTTGCTTCTGTCTTCAAGGGGAGGTGATTTGACAAGGTGGAACCAGGAGCCTGCCCAAATTAGGCTCCTCCCCTCCTGCAGAGCCTGGGAGCCAGGAGCAGAGCACTCCATTCTGAGGATGTGGTTCCCACGTCCCAGAGAAAAGCATTCCTGCATTGCAGAACTGGCAGGAGACTTTTAAAAAGGTTTACATCTCAGAGTCAGAGAAATGATTAGCAGTTGCAAGTCTTTGAATGTAAATGCTTTAGGAAAAGGGAGGTCAGAACTGGAATCAGGAAAAAGCACATCTAACTTGAGTCAAGCTGAAAGAAAAGTTAAGGCCATCTTGGTCACCAGTGCTGATAAAGAAAAAAAGAAGAAAAAAAAAATATATATATATATATACACATATACACACACACAAGCTGGAGATATTTGCCTCCCACAACAACAAACTAAGACTTCATTACAGTATCAGCCTATCCCAGAAATGTGACTGGACCTAAAACAATCCAAGAATTTTCTGAACAGGAATTTCAATAAGAAAATTCCAGGCTCTTTTCCTGATCCTGCTCTAGGGCGACCAAGGCAAGATGGTGAGGTTGGGGATGGTTTGTGTATAAGCTTGTCCCTGTCAAATATGGTAATACTCTTCTAGTCCCTTTAGGTTTCTGGAAAGATTTTTGGCTTGGTTTCAGTGATCAGGCTCAGACAGAAATCAATTAGCAAACAATGCAGATCAATTTTAAAATAATACAAGCTAAGCCACTGCTAATTTTGTGGATATTAGCAAAGGCCAAAGGATTTTAGAATAATCAAGAGCCAATGTACCCGAGAACATGCAAGGCCCCCCAATTCAGGCAAGTCATGAATTTCATTAGTATGAAGAATTTAAGATGTGTAAATGCATGAATTACTAAGACGGTCTGTAGCGTCAGCATTGCCGTGAAAATAGGAAGCACTTATTGATTTACATTGTTGGAAAGCCTCGGCTCCTGGGTCTTGTGTCTATATGGCCACTGTCTTCTTTCAGTAAAAAAGTTGCTCTTCTTACATGTAGACAGAATGGTAGAATCTCTCTCTAAGTGTCATGGGGAAGAGGGGCGGTCTGTCTAAGTAGGGTTCATCCTCCAGTCCTCGTGCCTGCTCTTAAGGAGACTCAATCACATCTATCACCATCAGTTTATAAAACAGGAATAATGCTCTGAGGCCCACCAAGTACACTGTGTACTGAATTTTCCATAAGTCGAGGGCTGATACTGATTGGGTTAGTCTAAGACAGGGGCCATGATAGCACCCTACCAAGCTCCCAGGTTAGGAGAAGGAGGATCCAATCCCAGCTCTGCAACTTGATTAGGCAGACAGACTCTGAGGGCCTCGGTGCTCACCTATAAAAAGGGAATTACAATATCTATTGAATGTAATTGTATTACTAACACATGGTTGTATTATCATCAAATCGTTGTGTTATCACGCTAACGTAGAAACTGGGGCTCAGAAGAGTTCAAGGATTTGCAAAAGGTCTTGGAACCTTAGGAGCAGGCCTAGGGCCAGAGTCAGGTTGTTCCCTCCCTGCAGATGGGTGACCACAAGGCCCCAGTGTTATTGGATGGTTCAGTCAAGGGGACAGTGCGTTGTTAAGCAGGATACAATGTTTATAGAACACTTATGCGACTTAAATATAAAATAAAATTTGTAGATCTACACTGAGAGCTGCTCTGTGCCAGGCGAGGGAATAAAATTCACAAGTATTTGTAGTTAAGAGCAGGTTTTAACCCCATTCCGATTTCTGTGGCTGGCTTCTCTTTACTCCTGCAGGTTTGATCTATGTTCAAGGGTTTTACTTGCTTTCAAATGGCTGCAGTAAATTTATTGAAATGTTTGAGCTAAAAATCTCTTTGAAGAAGACCATTTATGTCTAGAAAAAGAAACTTAGGAAAACTGTATAACCCCAGTAAGCTGTTGCAAGAATCCTAAAGATCAAAATTCTCGAAATCCAGCAGAAAAGAAATTGTTCTCTTGGGCTGACTTCCGTGCAAATCTCCTAGGTGCTGAGTTCCCTAAATAGTGTATGGTAGATTTGGCATGTTTTTCTTAATTCAGAACATCATAAAGAGGAAGGAAGAACCACCCTAACTCCATTTCCAATAGATACACTCTATTAATATTTCTATACTCTATTAATATTTTCCTAGGCACATTCACACGTATTTAAGTAGGACTATTTTAAACACACTTGTTCTTTCCATCCATTTTGTATTTGTCCCCAATGAATATAAAAGTAGACTTCTATTTAGTTACTTCAATGTATTGATAGGCATTCCTAGTGCTAAACTGATTGAATAATATGTAGAATGTCTCTGTATATAAATAAATACCCTTAGCATATACATGCTTTGTTGAAATAAATAACTAATTATAGGCACAGATAGTAGAATGCAAAGAATTAGTAGCTACTGACAAATAAAATCAAGTTTGGGTATTATAGCTATATATATCTATATATCTATATATACATATATACACACACAAACACATATATATTTAAGATGTTTTAAAGATTTACGTATTTATTTATTTTAGAGAGGGAGAGAGCACAGGGGAGGGGCAGAGAGAAAGAGAGAGAGAGAATCTCAAGCAGATTTCTCACTGAGCCTGTAGCTGACATGGGACTTGATCCCACAACCCTGAGATCATGACCTGAGCCAAAATCAAGAGCCAGATGCTCAACCGATTGAGCCACCCAGGCCCTCTTTGTGTGTGATGTATTTTGAATCACGTAAGGGAAAGCAGTAACACAGAATGAGGATCCACGTATTAGGCACAGGACCGTTACTACACCTACATTATGTATTTTGGTGGGTGGGCTATGCACGTCAGACATAAAAGTCGTACAAAGTAGTACACAGCACACACAGCACTGTGGCTGTTGTCAGAGGCCCTGTGTGAGATTCTGGCATATTCAGATTTTACAGTTCATCCTCGAAAAGCAGGAGTTCAAACTGCTTTCCCTAGGCATCGACGTAGAATGAGTGAAACATAAATTAACAATGGAAGCAAAACATACAAAACATTTTGCACAAACAAGACACTGAATAGATGGCAGATGAAACCAACACTACGGTTAGAGATTTCTATCAAGCAATACTGCAGAGATGGAAGAAACAGACGCCGACTATAAAATGAGGGATCTTTGATAGAAATTCAATTTGATGGCCATGACCATGAATAGCCTCAGTACAGACCCTAATATTTTAAGTGGAAAGACAGAATATGAAATATGGTATTTTTGAATGTAGTAAGAATGGAAAAGATTACTTGGAAACGATTTCTGCGGTTCCATTTAGCTTTATTCTTATTGACAAAGAATTTTATCAAGGCTCTCAGTGCATTTCTTTTATTAACAATTTGCTTTTTTAGATCAGTTTAAGTTTTACAGAAAAACTGGGGAGAATATGTACAAATTTCCTATATATGCTTCCTCTCACACATGCACACGTTTATCTACTTCATTAAAAACATTCCCCACCAGAGAGGTGCCTGGGTGGCTCAATTGGTTGAGTGTGGGACTCTTGATTTTGGCTTGGGTGGTGATCTCTGTGTCATAGGATTGAGCCCTGTGTAGGGTCCATGCTGGGTGTGGAGCTTCTCTCTCTCTCCCTCTGGCCCCCCTCCCCCACCCCCTACCTCCCCACTCCCAGCTTCTAAGCCTATACTCTCTCTCAAACAAAACAAAACAAAACAAAAAAACACCCTGCCAGAATGGTACATTAGTTGTAATTGATGAACCTACATTGACACATTATAATCAATCCAAGCCCATAGTTTATATTATGATTCACTCTTGGTGTTGTATATTCCATGAGTTTGGACAAATGTATAATGACATGTATCTATTATAATTGTATCAGACAGAGTATTTTCACTGCCCTAAAAATCCTCTGTGCTCTTCTTATTCATCCTTTCCTCTCTCTCCAACCCCTGGCAACCACTGATATTTTTCCTGTCTGCACAGTTTTAACTTTTCCGGAGTGTTACCTAGTTGGAATCATACAGTAAGTAGCCTTTTCAGATTGACTTCTCTCACATAATAACATGCATGTAAGGTCTCTTTATGTCTTCTCATGGCTTTACTGCTCATTTCTTTTTAGTGCTGAATAATATACCATTGTCTGGTTGTACTACAGTGTATTTATCCACTCACCTACTGAAGGACATCTTGGTTGCTTCCGTGTTTGGGCAATTAGGAATAAAGCTACTATAAACATCCGAGTATAGGTATTTGTATGGAAACAAGTTTTCAACTCCTTTGGGTAAATACTAAGAAGTGTGATTTCTGAATCATAAGATAAAAGTATGTTGAGTTTTGTGAGAAACTGTCAAAATGTTTTCCAAAGTTATGGTATCATTTTGCTTTTCTACCAGTAATGAGTAAGAGTTCCTGCTGTTCCATATCCTCACCAGCTTTTGGTGGTGTCAGTGTTCTAGATTTTGGCCATTCTAATAGGTGTGTAGTAGCATCTTATCCTGCTACTTTTCATTTCACTGATGACATATAATGTGAAACATTTTTTTCAAATGCTTATTTGCCATCTGCATCTTTTTTGGTGAGGTGTCTGTTAAGATCTTTGGCCCATTTTTTAAATCGAGTTTTTTTTTTTTTTTTATTGTTGAGTTTTAGAAGTTCTTTGTATATTTTGGATAATGGTCCTTTATCGGATGTGTCTTTTGCAAATATTTTTCCCAATCTATGGCTTGTCTTCTCATTCTCCTGGGATTGTTTTTAATTTTAATAAAGTCCAGATTATCAGTTATGTCTTTCACAACTCAGGCCTTTGGTGTTGCATCTATAAAGTCCTCACAGTACTCACTGTCACCTATGTTATCCCCTATGTTCTCTTGTTCTCTTCTAGGAATTTTATTGTTTTGCATTTTACAGTTAAGACTGTGATCTATTTTGAACTAATTTTTGTGAAGGGTGTGAGGTCTGTGTCTAGGTTGATTTTTGTGTACGTGAATGTAATTTCTTCCAGCACCATTTTTTGAAAAGACCACCTTTGCTCATTGTTTTGCTTTGCTCTTTTGTCAAAGATAAGTTGATTAAATTTATATGGACATATTTCTGAGTTCCCTATTCTGTTCCAGTGATATATTTGTCTACTGTTTCACCAATATCATGTGTCTTGATTACTGTAGCTCTGTAGTAAAGTTTGAAGATGGGTAGTGTCAAGTCTCCAATTTTGTTCTTCTCCTTCAATATTATATTATCCATTCTGAGTCTTTTGCCTCTTCACATAAATTTTAGAATCCATTTGATGATATCTCTCTGTTGCTGATATTTTGATTGGGATCGCCTTGAATCTATAGATCAAATTGGGAAGAACTGACATCCTGACAATATTGAGTATGAGTATGAGTTCTATCCATGAACATGGAATATCTCTGCCTTTATTTAATTATCCTTTGATTTCTTGCAGCAGAGTTTTGGAATTTTTTGCATATAGATCTTATACACATTTTGTTAGATTTATACCAAAGTATTTCATTTGGGGGAATTATAACAACATAATCCAGAAAAAAACTGAAAGACCAGTTCAAAGTTAAAAGCTTCCTAATTTGCTAGATGTGGTCATTTATAGGAAGATCACAATAGACTCCACATTTTTTTTTTATGAACTTGGTAAATATTACAAAATGCATTATAGCTCTTTTAAATCACAACCTATACAAATGTAATTTTATAAAGTAAAGTTTTTTTCTGCAGAAAATATTGTTGATGTATTAGTTTTTGAGGGTTGCTGCAATAGATACTACAAATTGGGTGGCTTAACACAAATTTCTTATCTCATAGTTCTGGAGACTAGAAGTCTAAAACTAAGATGTGGGCAGAATTCCTGCTGAGGGCTGTGAGTGAAGGATTTATTCCAGGCCTCTCTCCTTGCCTTGCAGATAGATGTTCATCCTAATGTTCACATGGGGTTGTCCCTGTATCAAATTTGCCCTTCTTAGAAAGAACAAGTCCTAGATTAGGACCTGTTTTCATGACCTTATCTTAACTCAGTTCTGTAAAGACACTCTACCAAATAAGATCACATTCTGAGGTACTAGAGTTTAGGACTTCAAAATATGAACTTAGGGGGAAACAATTCAACCTATAACAACTGGTACATTTAATTCAGTTGTTTGTTATTAAACAAATCAAATCCAATGAAAATTCTACAACTAAAATACAAAATTTTTAATTTTAAAAATATTCATATAGAGAATCATGTTCATTATCAGTGCTAAGAAAATTATTTTGAATATAAGATAGATATTCCTGAGACTTTTTCCACACAGTTCACTCTAGTTAGCAGGGACCTCAGCCTCCACCCAGAAAGACACCCAAAACTATCATAGTCTTCCCTTTCCTCTACTCCATCACTCTTAATGAACCTGCTATAGGGAAAGACGATGATAATTCGTGAAGTATTTTTCATTGTAACAGGTGGTTTTTTTCCCCCCAAATCTCTTTTTGTACAGCTGTTTTGAGGTATATAATTGATACACAAGTAACCCTGCATGTAGTTAATGTATACATTTTGAGGAGTTTGGACACATCCATGATACATTTATTACCTTCATGGTGGTGAGGGTGCATGTGTATCCAAACTTATTACATGGTAGGAATTAGCCAGTTTTATGACGGGTTATCTATCCAACATCTGCTTTCTCATCCTGAATCCTTCTAAATTTGGCTTTCTAAAGGCACAGCTCTTTCTGTATTGACAATTTCCATCCTCGTTCTGCTCATTTACCTGTTTAGTGGCTCCAAAGCCCCAGGGCAGTTGCTGTGCTCAGCCATGGAAATTCCTGCCATTTTGTCTGCCAAAAGCATTTTTAAATGTTCATTTTGATTTATTTTAATGCCCTTTGTGGAAGTCCTTTGTGATTTCTTTTACCTCTGGTAGCTTCTGCTTCTTTCTCTCAAAGCTCTTGTGGGACATTCATTGGTTAGCATCTGAACTGGTGGGGTGAGCAAGATAGACCTTCCAAGTTCAGGTGTGACTCAAGAGCTAATGTCATCTCCTCTGAAGCTGGTAACAAAGAATCAGAAGCCATTCCCACAAGGAAAGTTAGTAGAAACGTATGGGGAAATATTGATAAAATAACACGTAAGACTATGCTCACTGCCACAATACCTATAAAAGTATACTGTTTGATATTTGGCACCAAGGATAATTGCCATTGACTACTTAGAAAGGTAATGGAAAAATTATGGTCCTTCAAATTAAGAATATCAGAAACATCATCTTTTATTCATGGATAAAGGTCAAGAGGAACCAGGGAGTCCATTGAAATTTTAGCACTGATAATGACTTAAAAAAAAAAAAAAATTTCTGTGTGTAGCAAGCTCAGACTTGGAGTTTACTTGACTCCCTTGAGATATACCCAGTGCCTATAATATATCTGAAGAGGTTTTTATTCAGCAGGTATTTATTAACACTCACTAGGAGCTAGATGATGTTCAAAGAGCTCTGCTATAGGAGAAGCTTGCTCTCATGATGCTTATATCCTATGAAGAAAAGAAGCAAGTACATAAACATGAAGATATTAGATCAGAGCTCTAGAGGATCTAGAGTTTGCACTGCACTTTGTAGGTGATCTGATATAGCTAGTTATTTATTTTTGAAAATGAAATTTTTGAAAAATATAAATGCCTATTAATAAGCTGATTGAGAGTGGAGAAATCATCCTCTTCTTAATTAGAAAGTTAGTGATCAAAATGAACTCCAAGGCAAGCAGTTTATTAATTTAAGAGAATAAATAACTTCTCCATGATAATGGTCTTTGCAAAATTGCTCCATCATATCTATGTTATAAGTCAGCAGTTCTAGTCTTCAGAGCAGTTTTTAGATATACTAAAATTAAACTTACAGGGAGCACCTTGGTGACTCAGTTGGTTAAACATCCAACTCTTGATTTTGGTCTCAGAGTCATGAGATCCAGCCTGTGTCAGGATCTGTGCTGGGTGTGGAGCCTGCTTAAGATTCTCTCTCTCCTGGACATTATTCAGCTATAAAAACAATGAAATTTGCCATTTATGACAACATGGATGGATTTTAATGAAATTATACTATATGAAATACAACAGAGAAAGATAACTATCCTATGATCTAAACCTAAAAAAAAAATCTAAAAAAAAAAAAAAAATCACAGATACAGAGAACAGATTGGTGGTTTCCAGAAGCAAGGGGGTAAAGGGGTGGGTGAAATGGGTTAAGGTGGTCAAAAGGTACAAACTTCCTGTCATAAAATAAATAAGTCATGGCAATATAAATTACAGTATGGTGACTATAGTTAATAATACCGTATTGTATATTTGAAAGTAGCTAAGTAACTTGTAGATCTTACAAGTTCTCATCACAAGAAAAAAAAATTTAACCATCCGTGGTGACAGATGTGAACTAGACTTACTGCAATGATAATTTTGCCATATACACAGATAATGAATCATGTTCTGAGCCTGAAACTAGTATAATGTTATATGTCAGTGATACCTCAATTTAAAAGAAAATACTATTTTTTAAAAAAAAAATCTATAATGAAAACAGAACTTGGGTATGTTTTTTTGTTTTTTGTTTCTAAATAAAATAAGTTTTACAAAATTAACAACAGCAACAAGAAAACAAGATATGGAGACACTAGGGATTTAATGCATTTTGTTATGAGGACTGTTAGTCTCTATGTCCTTATCTAGCTATATAAATTTAATGGTTAACTCAGCATTCTGTACTCTAAAAGCTCTTTTATTGGTTTCTCTTCTTCTGGTTCCCATTTTCATTGTGAAATGTTTCCTAAATTAAAAAAATTATATAAATTACATATGCAGATAATACAATAACACAACACAAACTCACATACCATTCGCCCAACCCAATCATGGAAAACCACCCGACCCCAGAAGCCCTCTGTATGCCTTTTCAATCTTATCCCCCTTACTGCCTCTGGAGGGAGCCACCATCTTGAATTTTATGTTTTTTGTGTCTGTTGTTAACTATTAGGACCTGGTAGTTCATATAAGATATGTACCTGTGTAGGTTTAGGTAGCTAAATAATATTTGAAGATTTTACACACATATTCTTTTGGGATTTGCTTTATTCATTCTATTTTACATTTATGAGATTATTCATGTTGATATGTATAGCTATAATCGCTCCTGTGTAGAATTTCATTCATGAAAAAATAAACAACATTTGTTTTTTTCTATTTTACTGATAATTTAGGTAGTTTGCCATTTTTGTTTGTTTATGCCTCCCCGATGTGCTTGTGAACTTGTGCATGGGTCCCTGTGCAGGGGCACAAAGTTGGCCAGGGTATCTACCCAGGAGGATGGTCAGATTGTCGGCTTTGCTCCCCTTAACCTGACCAGATAACACCAAACCCTTTAACAAGTGGTTGTATCACTAACATCTGCATTTATGCACAACCCACAATGGGGCTCTCCATCTCCCTTCCATTACTGGGGGTTACTTTAGTTTGTTTCTATTTATTGATAATGAGATGGCATCTTGTTATAAAGTGGTTTTAATTAATATTTAAAGGGTTAGTGTTTAGTCAAATGTATTTAGTTCATTCTATTTCTTGAAATTGAACCTTCATAGCTTCTACACCTAGTTTCTCTCAAGATTTTTTAAAAAATTAACTGCTATCTGTTTCCAGTTTCAACTAGAATTTTAACCAAAGTTGGATAAAAAAATATTGAGGTTTTATCGTTTGTTTCTGTACCACTCAGAGCAAGGAAGCAAACAGGGTGCTGTGGGAGAGAACACCACGTGACTACATTATGTGGAGAAGTGGGGGCTCACCTCCCTGAGGAGGTCGCCTTTCACTTGAGAACCACAGTAGGAAGAGCTGACCTTGAGATTTCTGAGGAGTACCCATGAGAAACACTCAGAGCGAAACCCTAAGGTGGCAGTAAGCTTGGGGATTTGAGGTCCTCAGTGGAGGCCACTGGGATAAGAGTTTCATGAGTGGAAATTGAAAAAGTGACTGGAGTTTAAGAAACTTGTACCTAATGCAGGACTTTTTCAGTCAGTCGTTCTTTCCTCACTTTGACTATTCCTATCAGAAACTTCCAACTCTTGCAATTATATCATTAGTCATTTATTGACTTGTCTACGATCTGCTGCCTTCACTCCACTGTGATGTCAGAGACCGTGTCTACCACCTTGACCACAGTGTCTCTCCCCAGAGCCGATGTCAGTCCTGGCACACAGCAGTTGCCCAATAATTATTCCCTGAAGGAAGGAATATGATAGGAACCTGTGGTGCCTATCTCCCTCATTTGTTCAGTTGTGAAGAGTTTTGGGTGAGTTCCTTCAAGGAGACTTGGTTTTCCAAAGATGGATGTGGTTCTGCAGGCATCAGCAGGGAGCTCAACAAGACGCTCCTGTGAGCTTCCCATAGGGAATGTCACTGGGAAGGGTGACAAGCTGGCCAGGACAGAGGTTCCAGGTGGGAAGGCCACAGAATGAGCTGTGTCTGGGGCATTGTGCGGGAAGGTCAGCCCCAAGCCCTTGTTGCTGAAAAGCCTCCTTGGAGCCTCTGGTCACTGTGCTCTCAGCTGACAGAGGTCCCGTCCCCGGCCCCCCCCCCCCCCAGCCGAGGTAGGCGGCCCTCAGGGGGAAAGTCTTTGCTGGTTATCTATTTGTCAGGGACAATGCTGAAGGACAAGTAAAATGTGCTAGTCAGGGAAACCATAAAGAGGAGGTCTAGAGAAAGAAATTTATACTAACTATTCAGTGCTACTGTGTTTCTACACATGAGCGACTCATTGACCAATTCTTGGCCTTAATATTCTTTTCTGGGAAATAGGACAGTGGACAGATTTTGTGAAAGTCTCTTTCCACTTGAGCCTTCTAGAACTGAAGGGAGGTGGTCTGAATGGAACTTTGGTATGCTAAAAAGCCAATGTACCTGCTTTCAGTAACTGGTAAGGTATTTGGGTTTAAATGGCCTCTGGGATGTTGGTGCTCATACAAAATGGAGAGGTAAGAGAAGGGGGGTGCAAAGGATGGTCCCATATGATAGAGAAAGGGAGCTGCATGGTCTGTTTTATTGGTTTCTATGCTAAAGATTTATGGACAAATGGAGGACACGTACCAGGATCTAACCAATACAAGGGAGTAAATCTGATAAAAAGAGCACTTTTCTTCTGCTTCTCAAGATAAAGAAAGCATTATGTGGTAGAGATTTGACACATTTTGATAGTCGAAAGTCAGCTGCTCCTGACCAGGAAGATTATTTTCTATATATTTAATGTGATCTTACATTCTCAGATAATGAATTTAAATTGCATATTACACTTTGCTGAGAAAGGAAATCTATTTGCCTGTCAGTGATATACATTCTTGGTGTTCTCCAGACAGCTTCTTGTGGACAAATGATAATGGATTCAGACAGGCAAAATCGCATTAAATAATTCCACCACTTAATTGCAATGAATTTATAGTAGATTTGAATCAAGGAGCACATTAGCAGGAACATTAAATTATGATGCAAAGCTCCATTTTACTTCATACTCGTATTTTTTAAAACCTTCAGTTTTAGAGATCTCAAAATAACATCAGCTTAGCCGGTTTGGGGATAAACAGAAATAATGAATGTGCTTGTTCTTAATTTTTCTACTCAAATGTATATTAGATTAAATTTCCATTTGACCTACTCTATCAATAAATGCATAAATCTAGAGATATTTCCCATGAGAAGTCATTAAGTTGGATTATGTTCTAATGTGAAATGTAGATTTGCAGGGAAGGGGACAAGAAGGGAAAAGACATGTTTATGTTTTGTCCTCAAAGGGGCTAATAGACAAATGTGAGAGCTTCCCAGATGAACTTGGGCTTGCCAAGTTCATGTCCACTAGTGTTAAAGCCAGGGTAGAGAGGTCACACTGGACTTCATTTTAGCCTGTTTTGTTGTTGTTGTTATTGTCATATTTGTGGATTACTGTTAGTATTCTTTCTCATTTCTCATAATAACTCTTATTTGGTGTTCCTTCACAGTGTAAGAGTGTGGGGTTTATGCATGTAAATGCATGTGTACGTAAGTAACCAATTGAGAGATGGTGTGTTGGGGGTGAGGGGCATGTGCCTGGAATTAGGTACACAACACTGTATGTGTGTGGCTAGGCATGTTTACCATTTGTTTAGAATATTTAGATCTTCCATCATAAAATCTATGCAATCGTGTAAATTTTTATTTTTAACCATAAATTGCACCTTCAAATCCCTTGGTCTTTGCAGAAAATATACAACTTCAAAAAGCAGATGGGACTCAACCCCTGGTGCCCGTTAGGCTGGTCCTGGTTGGATACTATTTGTTTGTAAATGTTCATAGTTAGCAGATTACAAACTGATTTTTGTTCAAATGTATTTATTAAAAATCATAATCAGTCTAATTCATTGTGTAACAATAATTTAGTCCCAAATAAGCAACCCAGTTAAAGACATAGCCATAGAAGCTGGAGAAAAACCACAGGGAATCCTTTGTAAGATGGAAAACCAATACTGATATATCTGATTTTTGAAGATATTCCCACAAAATGTTTTTTATCGTCATTGGTCATTCTGTACCAGCAAAACCAGACAATTATAATTAATTTATCTCCAAGGCTAGTTTTGAGTAATGCAGGCATGTGTGTTTTGCTTCACTGACTTTGGAGAATTAATGACTCTCTTACCATCCACTTGGCGTCAAGAGAGGGACCTCATCCTGCAAAGTTAGAGTTCAGTAAACCAGATGGAGAGACCCTCAGTGAACTTGGTGACAAATGCGTGTCAGAGCACAAGGATAAAAGTGACGTTTCCAGTTTTGTCACTGACTAGTTCTAGGTGTTGAGCTAAGTCTTTCTCTCAGTTTGATAGTTATGCCATTTTTTCTAGAATTTGCATTAATCAGATGAATGTCAAGTATTTGCAAGCCTACATGAGTGTGTGTGTGATTGGGGGCACAGACTGAAAGTTCAGAGCTTGTAGTGGGACTGGACCCACTGGCACAGATTGTCATTAACACCTGTCGGGGCAGGAACGCAGTGGCCAGGCAGTTTCCATCAATTTGCAACCAATTATACTGTAAAAAAATGGGACTGCTTAATGATAAGTTTTACTTGTAAATATTAAGAAATTTGAAAGTGGCAAAGTGGGGCACCTGGGTGGCTTAGTTGGTTTGGGCTCAGGTTGTGAGATGGAGGCCCTCATTGGGCTCCACGCTCAGCATGGACTCGGCTTGAGATTCTCTCTCCCTCCCCCGCTGCCCCTCCCCTACTCGCAGGCATGCTCTCTCTCTAAAATAAATAAATAAATAAGTAAAATCTTTTTTAAAAAGTGGAAGACTCACTTAAATTAAGCATTTATATAACTGATACAATTGTAACTTAAGACAAGTTAAGATGGACCTCACTTAGACCACAACTTCTTCTCTCGCAAGGAACTTGGAACGGTTTGATGTTTGTTCCTCCCTGGTCGCAGAGATGGGCTGGGCTCTTCTAGTCTGCACTGGGGTTCTCCTGCTCTTTCCTGATGGAGCCGCCATTGCTCTCACTTCTTTAGAAGTGTTGGGGCTCGCAGGTGCCCCTGGGATTCCCTCAGTCGAGGCTCGTTTCCCAGTAGGAGCAGCTCCTTTGTTACCATGTTTTTTTCTCTTCTTGTTTTTTTTATATGGTTCTTCATTGATGAAACATTTAGTGAGGGTCTGTGATCTGCAGACATAGAGTAAGGCTGTGCATATTTAAAGGCAAATAAAATGGGGTTTCTGCCTCAAGGTGCTCACAGTCAATCAACTAAGGCAGACAGACCAGCAAGCAGGTTTTCAGACCATGTGATGACAGACGGGGGCAGGGGGGCTGCAGTTAACTGGAAGATGACCCCATCTAGGGTTTGAGTGGACAGACCCTGAGGTCTGTGACCCTTGAGCTGCCTGCCTGAAAGATGAGATGTTGCCTGGGTGAAGGGAGGAGGGTGATCAAGCAGAGGGAGCAGCCCTGTTCAGAGCAAAGGAGAGTGCTTCATGTCCTAGAAAGTGGAGGTTCTGTGCTCCCTCTCTGTCTCTCTCCCTCTTACACACACACACGCACACACACACACACACGCGAAGAAAATTCATCACTTTTGTGGAAAGAACCAGCATAACCCTCACACTCAGTGGCTGGCAAACTGCCCCTCAAGAAAAACAACAGCAACAATAACAACAACACGGATTTGTGAGTTTGTGGATCTTTGTGCTGTAAACACTTCCCCCCATGGCCGATTTCAAGTTACCGATGACGTCATAGCTGGTTTGCCAACTTCGATCTGTAACAATCAGTGCTGAGCTGTTATTGGTCAGCCCAGCTCACCGCTGCCCCCAGGCCAACAGCCTCTCACTCGGAGAGAGAAGCCCCTCCTCTGTAGCATGTTGTGGCATCTTCTCTTTGAAATATCCCTCACGGGTCTCTGGATGCTGGCCCTTCGGTCTTTGAGTTCCCAGCTGGCAGGTGATTGTGTGCCGTGGAGGCTGCCGGGAGGCTCCGCAGAGCTGGCAAAGACAGAGGACGCATGGCTGCAACATTGGGACACACACACTGAGAAACCCTCTCCCCTACTCGGCCTGAGGGATGGATATGCTAACTGGGGGCATGGTGAGGACACAGGACAGTAAAACATGCAGGAGGAGAGAGTAAACAGAGCAGGAAGTGGACCCCGCCCTCTGGGCATGGATTCTCTCCCAAGTGTGCAGGAACTAGGGGGGTGGGCCTGGGAAACAGTAGGAGAAACCCT
Organism: Potos flavus; assembly: GCA_028534135.1. Classification (NCBI taxonomy): domain Eukaryota; kingdom Metazoa; phylum Chordata; class Mammalia; order Carnivora; family Procyonidae; genus Potos; species Potos flavus. The sequence goes on from CM052895.1 coordinate 128,455,159, forward strand.
TCCCAGAGAAGAAGTGTGCTGGAGAGTTTGCAGATAAACACGAGGCTGGCTTCCAAGAAACTATTTGTGGGGAAGGCCAGATTATCGGTTTGATTAATTAATCCCTAAGAACATAATTACTGTAAATCTTATTCCTGGGAACAAGGTATCTGAACTGAGATTTGTGTCTGCAAAGAAACCAGTATTAAGTGGGAGGTTTCTGAGTTAATTAGGATCTAAAACTTTGGGGAAAAAGTGAGTGGGGGTTCCATATCTATGCCTGAAATCCTCACTCCCTCAAGTGCTGAAACACCGACTGTAGGAAAGGTTTAGATGGGAAAAATAAACCAGTTCCAGCATAACAATGGGGTTCGGCTGGGAAGAGTGGGAAATAGAACTTGCTCGAACACAGAGCATGGAAGTGACATTGTACATGCTTTCCATGTAGAAACAGGAATGTCAGAGCCCTTATAGCTCATGGCCAAGGACACGCTGCAGAAACAGGTTAGGAAACCATTCATGCACCATGACTATTTGGGAACAGTGTCATGGGGGAGGAGCGTGAGGACCCAATAAATGACTTGTGAAGAGGGAGGTAGTTGGTAGTTGGTAGTTTTAACCCCCAATCAAGCAGGACATGAGCCAACTTCAAATGAATCACAGTGAATACATAGCTGGGGTGGTTTAAAATGGACCTAAGTTAGTGGCCAACTGGAATCAACTGAGCTCCATGTGCCCCCAAACCAGGGATACTCCCTGGGGAGTGGGGTTGATAAAGAACATAGATTCCAGGTGGCTGAAGTGGAGAGGGAAGCAAAGGAGAAAGAGACAAGCTAGAAATGAGCAGGTATGATGAGAAACAGAAGGGAAAAGCCAGTTCCTGGGCAGGAACAAGGAATGTGGGGCCTGGTCTCCGCAGCTCCCCAGGGAAAGGGCATTTCCTTGTCTCAGAGAGAGAGAGACTGCGGCAGTAAGGGGCCCAGAAACATTGAAGGAGGTAGCGACAGGACAAAGAGGGAAGAAAACACAGCATATATGTGTATTAATGATTTCCCAGAGAAATAGGTTAAATAGGTAGATAGGTAGGTAGGTAGGTAGGTAGGTAGGTACATAGATACATAGACAGGAAGATAGATTTAAGAATTGACTCACTCTATTGTGGAAAGTCTAACACATGACTGGGGAGCCTTCAGGTTGGGGACTCAGAAAAAAGTTTCAAGTGAAGTCCAAGGGCCTTCACCTGATAGAATTTCTTCTTGCTTGGGAAAGTCATTCTTCGTTCTATTAAGGTCTTCACCTTATTAGATAAGGCCCACCACAACATGGAGAGTAATCTACTTTCATCAAAGTCCACTGATTCAAATGTCAATCTCATCAAAGAGAAAGAAAGAAAGAAAGAAAAAAAAGAAAGAAAGAAAGAAAGAAAGAAAGAAAGAAAGAAAGAAAGAAAGAAGGAAAGAAAGAAAGAAAGGAAGAAAGGAAGGGAAGGAAGGGAAGGAAGGGAAGGAAGGGAAGGAAGGAAGGAAGGAAGGAAGGAAGGAAGGAAAGAAAGAAAGAAAGACCTCACTGAAACATCCAGAATATTGTTGGACCAAAAATCTGGCACTGGGGCTCAGCCAAGTAGATACATTAACCGTCACAATATGGCTCCCATTCAAGCCTTTCATAGTGAAGAAGCAGAAGGTAAAGGCAACTTGAGACCTGGAAAATGTGAGAGGTAAAATAAAAGGAAAGGAAGTCATTTCAAGGTAATAGGGATGGATGATTCAGATCCCAGAAAATGTGTAAGAGTGAAACACAGAGTAATTACTTACTATGAATGCAAGATTGCAGAGAACTAGAGAAGAGACTTGAGGTTTTGAAAGAAAGATTTTTAAATATTTTTTAAAGATTTAATTATTTATTTAAAGAGAGAGAGAGAGAGAGCACAAGCAGGGGGAAGGGCAGAGGGAGAGGGAGAGAGAGAATCTGAAGGAGACTCTGCTGAGTGTGGAGTCCTTGATCCCACAACCCTGAGATCATGACCTGAGCCAAAATCAAGAGCCAGTTGCTCAACCGACTGAGCATCCCTGAAAGAAAGACTTTCAAATATAATATTCATAATGAAAAAGTGGAAAGAAATTGAATTTAGGGATTTGTCAGTTTGGAAAGATTTGGTAGATTTGGGAGAACTTTAATTACAAAATGAGTCTGAAACATGGTTAATTTTTAAGGTATGTTAAGGAAGCCAAGGGCAGGCACCTTTGTTCCCCTTCTGAGCTTGGCACCAGCTGAAGACCTCATCATGTAGGCATACTGTCCCAGGAGCTGTAGAACATTCTCTTGGGGAAGTTGTATCCACTGTTCAAAGGCAGGAATTGAGACACCAGGTCAATCCACTGGCTGGCTTCTTTCCAAGGGCTCATGCTAGAGAAAGCTGAATGTGGAATGTGGATCATGCAAATGCACTTTGGAGAATCCAGGAGCTTTGCTTTGGAGTTGCCGTGTCCCAAAATGCCCAGAATTCACTTCTTGGCACACTCAAGTTTTACTCTGATTCACACTTCAGAGGCCATCTCTTTAATTTTTTACTAACCACTATAAAGGTGACTTGACCACATACCATAAGAAATATTCATGGGAAATCCAGAATAGATAATTCAATTCATTCTGTGCTTGCTTATTAAGAACATCTTTCATGCCCATCATTCAATTTGCTTTAGGTAAATACATTTTGTGGACCTGTATCAATCAAAATATGACCATTTATACTTGCACAAAGTTCCTTTTCTTAGTATCTAAGTTTAGAAATGATAGCTAGTGCCCGTCTGATAGAAATCTTTGCAATTTGGTCATTTTACTCTACTTTGATTTTCATGAAAATGTATAACCCCATTGCTTTTGGATTAAAACTGGTAATTATAGATTTAACCCACAAAGATAAATTTTGAGGAAGAAAAAATTTCAAATCTGGAATAATAAGAAATAAAAATAGCTGTAGGAATTTTTAAAATTACATTAAGAAAAGATCAACTTGAGAAAAAATTTGAGAAAATTTGCCCTGAGAAAAAAATTGTCCTGAGAAAAAATTTGACTTTCTCTCATTTCCTCTTTATTTTTTTCTGTTAGAGACTCATGCACTCTAATGCACTCTGCATCTTGCATACTGTGGTACTTTGTTTTCACAGTTAAGTAAAAAATAAACAAACATTGTATATATGGACCATATCTTTTTATCCATTCATCTGTTGAAGGGCATCTGGAATATTATGCCTCCATCAGAAAGGATGAATACCCAACTTTTATTTTAACATGGACTGGACTGGAAGAGATTATGTTGAGTGAAATAAGTCAAGCAGAGAGAGTCAATTATCATATAGTCTCACTTACGTGTGGAGCATAAGGAAAAACATGGAGGACATGGTGAGAGGGAAGGGAGGGAAGAATTGGAGGAAATCGGAGGGGCGAAGAACCATGAGAGACTGTGAACTCAGAGCAATGGACTGAGGGTTTTGGAGGGGAGGGAGATGAGGGGATGGGCGAGCCTGGTGGTGGGTACTGAGGAGGGCACGTATTGCATGGAGCACTGGGTGTGGTACATAAACAATGAATCTTGTAACACTGAAAAAATAAAAGTATTTGGGGGAAAAAAATAAAAAAATAAAAAAATAAACTAACAATGCTGTTTGATTATGGTTGAAATGGCCATCAGGCCACAGGCATGAAAATCATAGGGTGACCAGTGTGTCTTTTGCTTAGTGGCTTTTTCACTTAGCATAATATTTTCAAAGTTCATCCATGCCATAAGGCACATAGGACTTCATTCATTTTTACAGCAGAAATATAATCTTTTCTATGAATATACCCCATTGAATTTTTACACCTATCCCTTGACGGACATTTGGTTTCTTTTATTTTTTGCCTTTTCTGAATAATCCTGATGTTAACTTATCTGTACAAATTTTTGGACATGTATTTTGTATTTTGTTTTTCTTGGGCGTATACTTAGAAGTGAAACTTCCAGGTCCTATGGTAACTGTTTACGTTTTTGAGGGACTTCCAGACTATATTTCCAGGGAGCTTCAACATTCTGCATTTCCACCATTCCTATGGGAGGGGCCCAGGGTTTCCACATCTTCATCAATACTTGTTATTAGCTATGTTCTTTGTTTTGTTTTGGGGTTTGTTTGTTTGTTTTTTAAATCCAACTGGGAGTGATGTAATAATTGTGATTTTGTTCACATTTCCCTGATGAATAATAATATTGAGGATTTTTTCATGTGTTTATTGGCCATTTGTACATCTACCTTGAAGAAATAACTCTGCAGATCCCTTACCTATTTTCCCATGTGTCATTTGCCTCTTTTACTGAGTTCTGAGAGTTCTTTATATATTCTGAATACAAGTTGTTACCAGATATATGTTTTGCAAATTTTTCTTCCATTCTTTGTACTGTTTATTCACTTTCTTAAAATGGTATCATTTGTAGCACAAAGTTTTTAATGTCGATGAAGTCTAATTTAGCCATTTTTTTTTTCTTCTGTTCCTTGTTGGTTTGGTGTTATACCTAAGACTGACAGATGTAAGATCACAATTATTTACTCCTGTACTTTTTCTAGGAGTTTATAGTTTTAGATTTTACATTTTGGTCTTTGATTCATTTTGGTGAAATCTCATGTATGGTGTGAGGTAGGGGTCCAAATTTGGAGACAATGATCTCTCTCCTTCATATCCCCTCAACTGCTGTGTCAGTGCTCTTGGCTTTCAAATATATCAAGCCAGAAACAAAATACCATGCAAAATATTAGACCAGAGACAAACCATGATAAGAGGACAATGAGGCTTTTTTTTTTTTTTTTTTAATTTAGGGTTGCTGGTAGAAGTGATAAAATAATAATACAACTCAGCACAGCATTTGGAGGACCAAAGCTCATACTCTCAATAAATCTCTTCTTGTCACTTCTGGAAGATTTCCTTGTTTGACATGACTGTGTGAAACCACACGGCCAGCCTCATGTTTGACCACTGCCTTTGAGGGCTTTCCCATAGTCATCATGCTATTTTTCAACTCCGCCTCTGCCAGTGGAGTGATGGTGCAAATTTGAGTAAGAAAAAAATATGCAAAAAAATGATTATCTTTCTTTGTCCATAACTTCCCTTTTTGTCCTGGTAAGCTCCACACCGAAATGGCTTACTCTGTGCCCAAATGGCTTAACTCTTTGTCTTATCAACCACTTAATTAGTTCGTTAATGAGTCCAGACAGAAAGTGCTCAGTCTCTCTGAGGGCTGCCCCTCTCTATTTAGGACAGAGGATATTTGACTAGGACAAATATCTAGGAGAGAGG
>CM052895.1:128460962-128480633 GCA_028534135.1 Potos flavus
GGGACCTAAGTTACAGAAGGGAAAGAGAGCATGAAGAATTCTCTGGATGTGGTGACTTGATATGCAGGGAAATGCTGAATCAAAATTTAACTCCCATGAAGGCAAACCCTGGTCATGTGCCAAATCCTGACACCCAGAGAGGAAATGACTACGCAGCGGCAGATGGGGGCTGGTAGGAGCAGCTGAATTTGGCCTCCGACACATGATGTGAGGAGGGGCTGAGGGTCTGGGCATTCGCCCTGCAGGACTGAGCTGGACCCCGCTGGGGTCAGGAGTGTGCCGGAACCCATGATTCTGTGCACATGGATAAACTGCCCTAGGGGGAGAAACAGAAAGAGGAGGGGTCTCGTCTCTACCACAGAGATGTGCAAATACGCAAGGCCAGGGTTCAAAAACCATTTATAGAATGATTACATACTTGCAGTTATTCCTAAATTCAAAGTCCTTCAATGTATTAGGTTTGAATAAACATCAGTTGGGACTAGTGGGTTTCCCCCTTTTGTACACTTATGGTCATAAACGCCACAAAGACCAGTCATATCACTTGTAATTTCTAGCTTCCACCATAGTCATTCCTCTGGAACTTCTCATGCCATGCAAGGCAGCTTTCCAAAAGGTAGGAGGGAAAAACAACTAGGAGGCCATGGGAAAAAAAAAAAAAAAAGTCTATTTTAAAAACTTGAGCCGCAGTGGAATTTGACAATTGAACTTTATAGAAAAACAATGAGTCAACTTTATCTGGGAAAGTTATTACCTGTAAAGGTTGATTCGGCCACAGTCCTTTATCAAAATGGCAGTTGGTAAGGTTGCAATATTGAAAATAAATTAGGTGAAGTGTGTGCTCTTTGAAAGGACACAGCAGAGACAAAGCCTGGGAGCCCAAGGTACCGCTGGGCCTGGCCCAGATCTTAACCTTTCCCAGATCTTCTGCAGGGGCCTCCCTTCCAGAGAGGGAACCCCCCTGCAGCTGGACGGGCAGGGCCTGCAGGCTGAGAGGAGGACTGGGAACACTGCGGGCTGAGGACACAGCTGGCCAGGGACCCTGTGGGCTGTGGGCATCTCGGGGTCCAGAGGAGAGGGTTCAGAGGAATGTGGAGACTGAACTACTGGAATCAAGACACACATCGGCCCCTGCACAGCTTTCTCTGTGCAATTAAAATGCATAAAAGGGACCTGGCAGCCATTCCCACAGCTGAGAGCCCTACAAATCCCCTTTCTCTCCAGTTCTGGGGACCCGGTCTCCGGTCTTTGGGCAATGCACTGCAGCCACAGCTGAGTCAGAAAGAGACTGGCCTTCCGACAAGGCCACACCTGGCCTAGGGAGAGAAGCAGCTGTTAAGTTGACGGGATCTGAATGTCAACTCTGCAAGTGTGCACACGTGGTAAAAATCAGGCTATCTACGAAGGTTCAAGTCCCCCTTCCATATGTCTGCTCTCCCGTTTGGCCAGGCAAGGCCCAGTGTATTTCAAACCAATAGAGAATCTTCAGGTTTGTACTCAGAGCTGGAGGTCTGTGTCTACACCTGCCTGTAGGCGGTCCAGTGCAGAGCCTCGGCTGGTTTCAGCAAAGTGTGATACCCAATGTTCTCTAAAGAGGGCGCAGTCCTCCAGAGCGGCACCAAGATGGCGCAACAGGACATCTTGACGTGTTTTCTACATACATTTATGTAAACCTTAGTCACCAACTTACTTCTCTGGTTCTATTTTTAAAAAAGAAATAAAAAGTTTTGTTGAGTGACTACTACATTCACAGAAATCGAATAGAGATTTATAATTCAGCCAATGAGATGAGTCATATGAAGGTTGACAAGAAAATAATCAGATGTGGACTGACCCGCACATATGAAGTCCATACTGTTATTAGTATTGACTTGTTCATTCATGAAACAAATAGAAGTTCAGTATACATTAACTTGTAAGAGCAGGTATTGGTTAGGATGGGGGAAATTATATGCATATTAGGGAAACCTGATAAGAGTAAAAATTTCAGCCATGCTCCATATTACCATATTGATAAGATAATAGAATTAAAACACTAAGCACAATTCCTGAAACATAATTAGCACAGAGTAATTGTTAATGTTTTGTCGGTAATCTGCTCCAATGTCTTATCGATGCCATTGTAGAAATTTAAGAAAATGTTCTAGGAGAGGGGAGAGATTATAAGAGACAATGACAAAAAAGAAAATTCAGTAAAGGTCAATATGCCCTTGGGAAAAAAAAGTTAACCCCCTAGTAAAATGTTACAAATTTTAAACAATAAAATATCAGTTTCTTCTTATTCAGTGGGCAATTTTTTTAAATTACAACATGCATAATGAATTAGAGAACATATAAGGACATGGGTACACTCACACAGAGCCCGTGTGAGGCAAACCGTCTAAATTACCTGTGGGCCATTTACCACCATACACCCAAATTCTCAAACAGTATGTATCTTTCATCCTACCATTCAAGCTGTAATAATCTATGCTAATAAAATTATTAGGAAGTTTTAAAGGTATTATGTCCACCTATAGTCTTCAACAGAAGGCAGTTATGGGATCTAGAGTCCTGAGGAGGGATCGTGTTTATTTATTTATTTATTTATTTATTTATTTATTTATTTATTTATTTAAGACTTTAGAGAGAAAGAGAGAGAGAGAGAGCAGAGAGCAGTGGCAGAGGGAGAGGGAGAAGCAGGCACCCCACTGACCAGGAAGCCCAATGTGGGGCTCAATCCCAGGACCCCAGCATCATGACTTGAGTGGAAGGCAGATGCTTAACTGACTGAGCCACCCAGGCCCCCCAGGGATTGTGTTTAGTGGCAGGAAACACACATGTTTCATGTACCCAGAGGGAGAGGCGCAGGTAAGGGGCAGCGGCAGTGGGGGAGGGGGTGGGGGAACAGAACAACTGAGTGTGTTCACTTCAGGTAGTTTCTGGTTTCTCTCTGGGCTGAGAGTGAGGGGAACAGAGGAGATTGGAAACATTTGGACATAGATTCCCAGGGAAGGAGAAGAGAGAAACTGAATACTATGCAGAGTAAGTTTATGCGGTGGTGGTGATGGCTTTGGTGAGCAAGCATGGTGGGGGCATCCCAGGGGTCAGGGGTTTCCTTACGGAACCCCTCTTTAAAGAAAGACCACTCGAAGCAGAAGGGCTTGTTGCCCATGTGTACAAATCCTTTGTGAAATTGAAACAATTCAGAGGATTTTTATTTGTTTCTACAAATGGACAAAACAAGAGGCACTGTTTGTAATGTATTTCCATTGAATGGCGGCCCATCACGCCAAGGCTTTCTGTCTGTGCAGTACAATGTGCCCGCGCTGGAAACGAGTGAACCCTGGAGCAGGCCAGAGGATTCACTCTCCTTTGTGCTCATGTGAGAACATTATGAGGAGCAGCAGGTTAACAGGCTTGTATTTTCCCGTTGGTCTCAGATCACCTGAGTTGTCCAGGGATTGGCTGGAAAGGCAATAACAGGAGATGAAGAAGAAAATTGCAAATGTATGTCTAAGCAAGTTTAAGTCATGTGCATGTTCAGTTCCAAGGGTCAGAGCCTGGGACGAATGAGGCTCTGAAATCTGGATCCCATATGGATCAGTTAATTTCTCAGATGCTCAGTAGTCCAAGTGCTGACAGAGAAAGGGGCTCCTTCAATGTTGGGGTTGGCAGGCAGGCACTGCCAAAGGACAAGGGCCACTGGGAAAGGAATGGAAAAAGCAAGCATGGGCTTGCAGAGAAAGGTAGAGGGGCCCCAAGGCCTGAGCCCTCCACGGTGGTAAAGGACTAGACCATGGGGAGTAATGGAAAATGTGAGCCGTCCGCCATATTACGTGCAGCCTGTCCTGTATCTAGCTTAGAACTAAGCCCTGAGAGATCCCAGGTGGACGCCACAGTCCTACAGGAACTCAGAACTCGCGACAAAGAGACAGGCGGGCGCCATGTTTGTCCATCTTATAGTCGTGTTCCATTGTGAACAATCCAGGAGAATTTTCAACAGAAGAAAAATACCATGTTGCTAATATATCACTTCAAGAAATTATACCTCTGGTTCTTTTTTTTCTTTTCTTTTCTTTTTTTTTTAATACCTCTGGTTCTTATTAAGGTAGTGTGATGGATCAGCTTTCTCCAACTCAGCAGCTCTGAGGAGGCATTTCTGGGAAGGACAGCTTGCATCTGTGCTGCCTTCTGGAGACAGTCACCAGAACTTGCATCTCTGAGAAGTTCATCGATCCATATAAGGTTCTGATTTCAGAGCCCTGTCAGTGCCAGGCTCTGACCCACGATGCAATGATATGACTAACTTGCTCAGAACTGTGCTTGGAATGCATTTCTCTATCTCATTCCATTTCATTTCCTGTCAGCCCCTGCCAATTCAGGGGATCTGAGACCAATAGAAAAATACAAGCTTGTTCATCTGCTGCTGGGCATGATGTTCCTACATGAGCACAAATGAGATTGAACCCTACAGTCCGATTTCCAGCGTGATACTGCACAAGCAGAAAGGCCTTGGCATGAGGGGAATTACAGACTGAAATGTGCCCCCCGCTCTTCCCCGGCCAAATTCAGAGGTCGAAGCCTAACCCGCAACCTGATCATATTTGGGGACGGAGCCATTAGAGATGTAATTAAGGCTAAATAAGGACACGAGGGTGAAGCCAGTAGGACTAGTGTCATTACAAGAGGAGGAACAGGTACCAGGAGTGTGTGCTCAGAGTAAGGGCCACATGAGGGCTCAGAAAGCAAAGTGGCCATCGATAAGCCAAGAGGAGAGGCCTCAGGAGAAACCTTGAACCTGGACTTCCAGTCCCCAGACCTATAAGAAAACAAATGTCTGCTGTTTAAGCCGCCTGTGTGTGGGATTCTGTCATGGTTACCCCGAGCAGACTAAGACCCGGTGCCATGATTGTACGGGGCATACATCAAACTTGATTTTCTCCCTTTGTTAATTTACATAAATGAGTAAAAACCCTCCAATTTTTCTCAATTTCATAAAGGATTTGTACACATCTGAAATGAGTCATCCTGGCCTAGCATTTTCTTAAAGGGATTTTCATAAGAAGATGCATACAATTTACCCTGGGATGGCTCACCCATCCTGAATCATATGAAGCTTGCTCTTTGTGAAGATTGAAAGTACCCCTGCATCCATTTTTTCGAAGGCATTGGTGATAGAATGCATCATCTGGACACTGGTGAGAAGAGGAAGTCTTTATTTCAGTAAAACACTCTCATGATCTCAAAACACCAATGGCACTAAACTCTCAGGGTCCTGGTCTAGGCGCAGAACCCAAAAGTCTCCATGGACCACTTGGGGTCCATCTCTCTGTGCCCGGGGGGGCGGGGGTTGATGCCGCTCGGATCTGGGCTGGCTATAGTCAACAGGAGGTTTAAGGTTCAGAACGGCCCCACGTGCTGATTACTAGGGACTGGGTTCCCATCCTTGGTGGGATTCCAGAGGATTAGCCTAGAGAAAAACTGGGAAATTTTACAGTGACTTTTTAAAAAAAATGATTCTTTTGAAGATTAAAAAGTAGACCACTATGGGTTGTGTTTCACAATGACTACACTGTAATAACTGTCAATATCAATAGGCTCAGTTATTACTGCATGCTGACTGATTATCGAGGTTAATAAACTATGAATATTGATTGATTGATTGATTGATTGATTTTTAGTCATCTGTACACCCAACATGGGGCTTGAACCCACAACCCTGAGAACAAGAGCTGCATGCTCTCCGACTGAACCAGCCAGGTGCCCCCTATGAATATTTACGTTGCTTTGCTAATGTGGCCAAGAGGATATGGGTGATTGGGAAATTGGTGACAATTTATTGAAAGGATCCCATATCTTGGTTCCAAGGCCAGTTTAGTCACACGCAAATTCATATCTGTATAGTACCCCAGTTGTCCAGCAATGTGACTGCCTTCCAGAAAGTACTGTGACCTGCCACCAAATGGGACTCCAGAGCTCTTCATTCTTCTTAACTGGATCACAGGTAAAATTTGATAGTACTATAACAAAAGTTGTCTCATATTAGCTTCAAACAATTCAGGGAAACAAAACTCTTTATTACCAAATTCCATAGCTATTCTCTCCAAATGTGATTTTGTCCTTCTGTGTACCTGCTGTACAAAGAAGCAAATAAAGCAACATAAACTCATGAAGTCTTATTTTAACTTACATTGCAACTCTCTTTTATGTCTCATGTCAGATGTTATCTGTAGTCTTTGAAATCACTTTTATAAGGAAACAATTTAATATGAAACCATCGGCATTCTCTGTCCAACCTCTCACACTTTCCTACATAATGACGTTAGTTGAATTCCCTCCTGTATGAAGCTGTAATGTTCCCTGGAACATTTCTAGCAGTTTCACCTGCCCTCGAAACCCAAGTGTTTTGGGGTACATTTTAGGTTAATTGACTGACACAGTATACACAATTGCTTGCATAAATTAGAGAATGTGAACCTGTAACAAGCAAAGAAACTGATGGGGATTTGAGATCACATCCCAGCTTTGGAGCCTTTTCCACCAGAGGGGACTCTTGCAGGGATGGCGACTGTACCCTATTACTTTGTGGACTAACAGCAATTGTGTATGACTATCTCATCTCTGCAGGCAGCTTGCTCCTGGACAAGGTGGGGTGGGGAGCTACCGGAGACTATATCTTCGATGGGATAGCAAAATGGGCCTCTTAATATTGAACTCCTGAATTAGGTAGAATTTCCCACCCAGTTGTGAGCAGAACTGAGCCTCCTTATGGTTGTGGGTTGCAGGAGAAGGGTAGAAGGGCTTATCTTTTAAGCATTTCAACCAAGCGGTCTTGTCTTAGGTACACCTGCTAACTAAGCCCTCTGGGGGCCACCAGGGTCTATTCAGGTTCCCTGTGGGCCAATGCTTTTGCCCTTGTAGTTCACAGTTAGGCAACGACTTGCATTTCCACCTTGCTTATGGCCACCCTCAAGATACACCCAAGGGTCATTTTGATTTTACTGAGAGTAAGTGGTCTATGCTTGGCCCCACACCTTGTTGCAGCCTGTGAACCATGGTTCTGACCCAAATACATTGACCCAGAGCCTGTGGAGACCTTTGAAATAAAATATGTGGCCTATGGCTTTGGATCTCTTTCTCAGAGGTTCTAAGCCAGCATGGTCAAAAGATCTACATGGCCTGGCCCCACCAAGAACCTTCATCCCAAGCATGGTTAATATTGGTCCTCTGTGGGACACCTGGAAATGTTTAGAGATATTTTGGCTGTCATAATGCCTGAGTGGGACAAAATGTACAATGACAGAAAGGAGGTAGGCTTACTGAAAGACTTACAGCATGAGGGACAGTAATCTACAATGAAGAATGTACCTCCCCAAATGCCAATTGCACTCTCCCTGATTCCCAGGATATCCTAACAGGCCTACAAATTGAAATCCCCCCTCTCCTGAACAAGTTACAGTTAGAACTAATACCTTTTCCCTCTGAGTATCATATAAGGGTAGCCTTTTCTAGAAGGTAACAGAAAACAGCTATCAAGAAATATTAGCCCCTCAGCATGGAGAATAAGGACCACTCAAGGCTGAGCCTCTCCAGTTATGCCTGCAGTGTGCTATCTTTTCCCAAAGGAGAAAATAACCAAACTGATTCCCTGCTCCCGTTCTCTTGGTGGATTTATGAAACCATCTACTCTGAATTGAATACTATGGCAACAGAGCTAAGATTGCTTCACATTGAAATGTAAGGGTAATCAAAACAGGAAATGTCTGCTTAAGGAAGTTCAAAATAAAAATAAGTTTTTAAAAAATTGCCAAATAACCGAAAAATCAGGAGTTCAGGGCTAGATAATAAATCTTGTGATCTGATGGTGTCCAAGATTTATAAAGGGTCTTTTTTTCTCCTTCCTCCCTCCCTCCCTCCCTCCCTTCCTCCCTCCCTTCCTCCCTTCTTTCCTTCCTTCCTTCCTCCCTCCCTCCCTCCCTTCCTTCCTCCCTTCCTTCCATCCTTCCTTCCTTCCTTCCTTTTCCTTCCTCCTTCCCTCCCTCCCTTCCTTCTTTCCTTCCTTCCTCCTCCCCCCCACCCCTTTTTAAAAAGTCTACAGTTTGAGACAGGTCTTTTGTACCTATTTAGATTAAAATCTCTTACTCAATTCAGTGTTTGTTCCCTTTTGGATTAGCGGCATTTGGCACAGACTATAACTACTATTGGTTTTCTGTTGGTTCCGTCTTACTTTTCCATTTGTTATATCTTAATGTCAACTCTGACCAAAGATGGTTAATAAATACTCTACCAAATTTGATCATTAAGAATTGTATCAAGTATTAGTGTTAGCAGCATCAGAGGACAATACATCCAAATGAGAAGGCCATTTTCCCAATTGCTTCAAAATCCAAATGAGCCAAACAACTCCTATTCCTTCTGACTCACAGCACTGTTGGCAGCTGCTGGACTCTCTCCAGACAACACCCAGGACCCCCTGAGCAACACAGCGCTCCGTCCCAAATGGCCGATGGCCTCACCAAAGGAATGTGTGACCAGAAGAAGGATCTGCCAAGTGGACACTGGTGACCAAACGCATGGTCCCACTTTCCACAAGCGCAAGCCTGAGAAGGAGGCCCAGCTCCTGTCTGAATCTGATTAGAAGATGACCTTTTGGACTTTAATTTATGAGCCGATTTAATCTGTTTTCCCTCATAAAGTTCTAGAAAGGATCTAGAGCTAGCTTTTAGATAGACGTTCAAGCAGGAAAAATCGTGTCCTGGTACTTCCTGTGTGCATTCTTTCTTCCCTGACCTCCACCTCGGACATATCCTCAGTGAAGGGTCTGGCTGTTCTCCAGCACTGATCATGTTTATTAAAAATGCCATCTCAGAGGGATGAGGATTACCCAACCACAGTAAAATCTGCTAAAAAAAGTCCTGGGTCCTACCCTAAACTTCGCAAATAATCCACACCAACATGGCCTTTTGTAAATTATAGGATTACATTGTTGAGACAGAAAGGATTCAGGGGATGGAGAAAGGAGAGATTGGGAGGAGGGTGGCACAGGCTGCCAGGGCTGGGATCACACCCACGAGATGGCTGTTGGGCTCAAGGCCAGCCCTGACACGGAAGTGTGACATTCGCAGAGGCACAGACCCCAAGCCCATCACCTCCACATCTGAAACAGCTGTGGAGCCAAGCAGGAAATGAATTCCATGTGCTCTCATCCAGAATGTGTTAGAACTTTCTGCCTGACTTTTTCTTTACTCCAAGATGGTGCTGGCTGGCAGGGATCTAATTCTTGGCAGGCACTTTTACGGGGGTAACAGCAATCCTGAGTTTCTGCAAAATATATCACTGCAGCTCAAGAAAAGAAGAAGAAGGAAAAAGCCACATGAGCATGTGGGATATTTAAATTTGAATTTGAATTTAATTTTGAATTTGTATGTTTCAATTCCCTAGACCTAGACTTGTGATATTTTTATTTTCATCAAGCAGGAAGGCTCCCAGTTTTGTGGAACCTAGCCCTCATTGTCTTAGGACAGTAATGACACATGTTTAGCCCTATGTGAAATTCCCAACTTGAGAAAAGTTAGAGTCAATCTTAACTGTAGTTCACAATTTATTTGGTGTGTGCATTCAAGTACACTGGGGGGATGTTTGAAATGCTCTAAATTATACACATGCTTCGTATCTCTCTCTCTCTTCCTCATCCAATATGAGAAATTGTTTATGTTAGAGGTAGAGAATGTGATATATATATGTAAGAATATATAAATACATGAACATAAAGCATCCATTATTTTATGATGATTGAAGTTATAAAGACAGTCATCTCAGGAATCAGGAGACGCTGTTTAAAGTGGTCACTTTAAACATGATGGGGGCCGATGGGATCAGGACAAATATCTAGACAGTTAAACACACAAAAATACTTTTTAATTAAGATTCTGAGTTATGGTTTGAATCTCAATGTAGTAAGTGTACGTTTTAGACGTTGGCTTGCCTTTTAGAAAGCTGTGATTTCTTGCGGGCCTATTTTTGAAACTGCTGCTTTTGAGTGTCTCTGAGCCATGTCAAAGTCTTAATTGAGTCAAGTTTTCTCTTACTTTAATTGCAGATCGTTTTATGATTACTAATGTCAGAAGACTCCCTGGGTTTTCAGATCAGTATCCAAATGTCAGGATTTCCCAGTTTCATGACTCTCTGCATGCCTTGATTACCTGGGAAATGATCTTGCCGGTCATACCTCCCTGCCCTTTTAGGACATCATGGTTTACCAGGGCACCTGGGTTGCTCAGCCACTTGAGCGCCTGACTCTCAATTTCGGCTCAGGTCATGATCTCAGGCTCTTGAGATTTGAGCCCTGCCTCGGGTTCCGCGCTCACTTGGGGTCTGCTTAAGATTCTCTCTCTCCTTCTGCCTCTCCCCCTGCTTTCATGCTCCCTCTCTCTCTAAAATAAATAAATAATTAAATTTATTTTAAAAATAAATTAAAAAAAAGAACATTACCATCTATCAAGATAAACTGCACTCTTTAGCAAACCACCTAACACTTGGTCTGGAAATTTTATTCAAAGAACAGAATTCTTTCATCTCTTATGAAATTCATCAGACCTTATGCCTGAGGCTTCTGCTGGAAAATGCTCAGATAAAATAAAAGAATTTATCATTTCTTTAAAAATAGACCATCAAGCTTGCACCCAGCACAGTACCACTTGCTAGGGAACAAGGTTTTTCTGTCCCCCAGCTACCTGTGCAAGCCCTCTTTTTTTGCATAAAATGTCCTCCCTAACCTGCCTTCACCTTGCTCAGTTAAGTATTTCCTGCTGCTTTCATCTAGGGCGATAGCTCATTTTATAGATGTAAAGAGAATCCTCTTCACTCTACCCGGTTTTCTGCCTTTGAGACAGAGGCACCATATTATCTTTCACTGTTTAGACTCAAGCACACAGCAGAAAGGAGGATTTAAGCCCAGAGGAAACCATGGGCTTCTATTCTGCCTGCAAAGTAGCTATGTTTATAAGAGGAAGGGGCTGAATCTAGAAGAAGATAAGGCTTTTCAAGTCTGTTGGGGGCAGAAGCCAATGCCATGCAGGTGAAGGGACAAATCTTCCCCCAGTGAACCTGACCCTGAACCACATCTGCCGGCTGTGTGGGCTAGTTGAGGATGCTGTTCCATACCCTGGCCCTCTCCCCTACACTGTTGCTCACTAATGAACTTCTGTCCAGAAGGTGTCCATCTGGGTGGGGTGGGCCCTGTCAGTCACCTGAGGCCCAGGGATCCATTGCCTTCCCAACAGGAAGCCCCACTGAAACCCCGCATTGGCATAGGGGATTATACGCCCGCAGAGAAGCCTTTCCCGTATTATTCTGAAGAAAACCATTGTCCAAGATGCACCCTAAAGAAAAGAATCTTGGGTCCAGAGACTCTAGGTAACTATGAATATTGTGTCCTGCCCCTCAGAAGTTGATTCAGTTTTCTGACTAAAATCATAACAAATACTTTAATAATTTCCCAAATATCTTTAATATTTTGGGTGCTGACAATGCCTATGAATGGCCTGATAAAGTAGGATTTTATAGAACTAATGTGGGGAAATAGCTTGCAAATGGAAACTCCTGACCAGATTTATAAAAGCTTCTATTGGGTAAAATGATTTCAAATACTATCTAGGGTTCTAGATATGGAGGAAATCCTACTTATCCTTTTAACCTAGAGAATATCACAGATTACATTACAGGGAGCAACTCTGTATTTACTAGCATCTGATGTGTTTTAGAGCTCCGTGAAGTGGTCATTTCTTCTACATTTTCCCCTGATATAACCATTCTAGAACACATCTTTGCTCAAGGTTATGAGAATAGGGTTGGATAATTTTGATCTGTGTTTTGGCAGTCATTCGAAATCTATTGGTGATTTTTCACTACCCATGGTTTGTTGATAGTTTAAATTGGGTGAGTCCCTACAACATGAGAATCAAGTTATTAGCACCTACTTTGACAGAAGGTCAGGTAGCTACCCATCACCATCTCTCCCTACCCCCAAAAACATGTTTATACTAGTGTATCCAGATGCATTAGGCCACATCAGAAATAAACTACAGAGAATTAAATTGAAAAGATCAAATCCAATACACTGTGAAGGGTAAAATTACTGTGGAATTTTTGATGTCTTGAAGAAGCCAGGCACAGTACGCATTTTGGAAGACTCCTGTCTAGTTGCTAAAGAGAGAACACGTTTGAGATGAGTTTGGTGCTTATAGTCAAAGAAGCCCAGATTCCTGCTTACTACCCATTGATCAGGGTAGTCATTTCAGAATCGAACCTGTAGTCATACTCCAGAGTGGCCGATCAGATTACTTGTCTCTATTCACTACTGTCCCATTATAGTAGGATTATGTGTAGAAATAACAGTGCAGTGTCTTTCCCTGTGGTGGAGCGTACTTCTCTACCCAATTGGTAGTGGAGTTGGCCATGTGGCTTACATTAGCCAAGGAACAGTTAGTGGACCTGACTGAACGAGGCTTTAAACATACATGTGAAGTTTGGCTTGGCTCTTGTGCACCTCTTTCCACTCTAGTGTCCCCTGCCCCATTCAACCTGTGCTCCAGAATGAAGAAAGGGAAAGCATACCTGAAAATTTCTGGAAGTTTGGAGCACATGACACAGCCAAACTCAGCCCAGATCAGTTTAACCACAGCTTACCTGCAGACCTATGAGCCTTGCAAACTATTGACATTTTGAGGGTGTTTCTTATGTGGAAAAAAAAAAAAGACTAGTATAGTCGTTAACTTATTTTTGAAGCTTAAGAAAAACCTGAAATTTAATAGCACCACAAGAAGAAAGATGAGTAGGAGCAGCTGTTGATTTCCAACAGGACGATGGGTCTCTGAGATTCGGGATGCATATACATATCCATGTCTGTCCACCATGGAGAATGGGCACCCACCTCGCTTGTGGTTCCTCAATTTCCAAAGAAGATGCCCAGGCCATTCCAAGCTCAGGTAACGGTAAAGAGGCCTGAAATTAAACAACATAGAATATCTGCCCTTCATTATGTGCCAGAGAGCATAACCTTGAACTTGTTGCCACTCGATAGTCTACAAAACTGAGATATCCCTCACCATCATTACTTTCAAGACCCTCCCTGCCACCACCTCCCTCACAAGGGCTGCTACAGATTAATACAAAACAAAACACACGTGTGATTCAAAATTGTTAAACACTATGCAAGGTACCCATTGTTTTTCTCAACAGCTGAGTAAACTGAAACTCAGAAATATGAAGGGGCCTGGACAGTTTATCCAAGGGAGTGACATAGCTGACATTTGAAGAGATCTGAGGGCAAACATTGGTTCTAGGAGGCCACCAGAGCTGTGAGTCTCTAATGCATTGTCTAGGCCCATTTTTGGTACTGCCGATATGGAAATGCCCTTCTCCTTTACCCTGGAAGAGAGAAATTGTGTCAGGTACTTGCAGCATAAACACTGACAGTTAGGTTTTCTTTTTTTATAAGGCAAGTCAAGGGCTTGACTTAATAAGCTTTGACTGTCAAGGCATCCACTTCAAAAAGGGTGATCTTGAGTAAATATTGCCAGCCACAGGACTGGATAAAGAGTCAGGCCACCCCCCTCCCCTCCATTAGGCTCCTCTGTTTTAGAGATCTTGGTTGATTTCAATAAATGACCATTTGGGCCACTTGTCTTTCTCTTTGTCCAACTTTAACCCTCCCACCCTTTATTTTGTTTTTGTTTTTGTTTTTTAAGTAGGCTCCATGCCTAGCATGGAGCCCAACTTTGGGCTTGAACTCATGACTCTGAGATTAAGACCTGAGCTGAGATCAAGAGTAGGATGTTTAACCGACTGAGCCACCCAGGCGCCCCACCCCCCCATCGCTCCTGTTATGTTTTAAATTCACCAATAAAGAGCAAGTTCATGAAACTTTAAGCTCCCACCCTCAACCCCCAAAAAAGCAGAGCCCGGGCCCTCTCCCTTCCAACCTCCATGACCTCTCCGTGTGGCCCCAGGTGTGCCATGCAATTTCTAGGACTTAAAAGTAATAAACATTTGTTATCTTGCAATCCTGAGAACCATAAGGGCCAGTCCAGCTGCTACAGTAGTTACGGACAGGTTGAGACCAGCACTCAACAGGATTTACTGCAGCGGTATCATTGAGCACTTTATTCATGACCCTGAACCCTTGGGAGAAAAGACTCTCAGGATTAAGTACCAGAAATAGACATGTTTCTATTACATAAATTATCTTTCTTTCTTAGGGCCATTATAAAATGGGTCTCATCTCCCTCTCTATTGAAGTTGCTAAGAAGCTCAGAAAACTATTCTCAACCCACCTTTAATGAACTGTGTTTGTGTCATGGTTGCATAAGATGTTAACATTGGGGAAAATTGGATGAAACTTATACTGGAACTCTCTGTATGATCTTTACAACTTTTCTGTAAATCTAAAATTATTCTGAAGTAAAAAGTTAATTTTCTAAAGAGTTCAGATTTCACATTAAAAAAACAGCAACTAAAAACACAGGTGCACAGACACACATCTCAAGGTGATAACATTGATGAGCAGAACAAGTGCAAAAGGAAATGTAGATAAAATTAAATTTCCATATAACTGGCAGCCCACTGACAAATACTTGAGACAAGCAGGATATGAGGTTCCTCCAGGAACTCTCAAATCTTAATGCTTTGCTAGAGGGAAAAACAACCTTAGCTTGACAAAGGCAAGGCCTCCAGGATCCTGTAAGTCTTCTTTAACATATGGAAAACCTTCTGGAAACTTCCCTATGTCTTTACCTCTTCCATCTCCAAAGTCATAATCAGTTGCTCCTCACAAGCCCAGTGCAGCCCTTTCTTCCGAGGGTCCTACCACTGTGCTATAATAAAAACACCCTTTTTGCACTGAAGACATCTCAAGAATTCTTTCTTGACCATTTTCTCCCAAACCCCAATATTTCCACATCAACATGATTGTGGATTACTCCTTGTTTCCATGTTGGAATCACCCACAAACTTCCGATCTGACCACACTCCCCAGAACAACAGCCCCCACGCGCAGGTTTGTTCCCACCATTTGCTCCTTCCTGGGCCATGCAGAACTCTTCTGAACTTCTAGAAGCACAACGGGCAGTGGTAGAAAATCTCCTGTGTTCTTCACTCTTGTGATGCAGTCCTCATGCCTTCGTGCAGTCCAAGCTCACCCTGAATCAGAGCCAACTTTGCGTGATCAGTAAGCTCTCTGGAAGTTGTGGCGAGGCCATAAAAGGCAGGGAAGCCTTTTACATTGCTTGCTGTCTTAAAGCAATTGCCCTGGGATAAATCAGATCCTTTTCTGTAAGGACATTCACACAGTCCCCTGAGAGGCCTCTGTGCAGAGCAATGGAGGTCCCTGGCCAGTAGCCAGTGGCCATTGTACAGCAGGGTCAAGGAGACATCTCCAAAGAGGATTCTCCAGCTCCAGCCACACCTTCAGAGAACTTCACCCCCGGCCAGCACCTGATTGGAGCCTCACAGAAGCCTCCAAGTCACAAGTTCGCTACCACACTGTTCCTGAATTTTTGACCAACAGAGACCACAGGGTAACAAATGATACGAATTTAGGGTAGCTTGTTACACAAAAATAGGTAACTAATACAGATTTGGGTACAAACAAATGAAGTGATGTGATAAGAAAAATTCCAGAACAAGTGGGATTGGCAGTGGGACCAGTAGAGAGTGGAAGCTAGAAGTACATTGGGAAGAGTGTTAATGAAATCCAGAACTGCTTTGAGGAGCCTATTAGCAGAGCCTTCAAGAAGTCTGCCAGCAGGTGTTTCACATAATTTGAAGAAAATATGTAATTTTTCCATACATTAAAATCAGTCGATTGCATGGTGCATGAGAGAGTTCGTGTCAAGAGTATATTATTTTTTAGCATGAATTTGTTTACACACCCATATCATTAGGTTTTCCTGCTTTCTTGAATTATAGCAATGATTTTCTAGCACTGTATTTTCTGTTAACAAACTTGAATCCATGAGACAATACAAATAATATCAGGTACTCTAGCTTGTCCAATTTGAATCAACTCAGCATACAATTAAGTCATGGTATTCTATCAATTCGAGAAGAATTGTGTGCCTACAGAAAAGTGGGGAAGCAAAAGGTCTATCTTCAGCCAAGTTTTTGTGTGTTTTTTTTCAATGTATTTGAAAGAAGTCATCTTACTAGTTTAATGTTTTACTGCACATGTCACATCCTAGGAAAGATCCAAGGAGGCTCCTGAGTGTGTGGTTTACATTGTTCTTTGGCTGTTTATCGAGTATAAAGCAACCCACTCACAGAGCAACCCTGGGAAGGACACTCAAACTGTCTGGCAATGAACGGTCCTGATAATGAATGCAACTTTACCGTGAACATGATGGCAATTATGTTTAATTGAATTAGAATTTTGCAGATGATTTCCATCAATAATTAATATGTCATTGGGTCAATAAGGTAGCTGGATTATGATCAATATTACATCATGAGAAAGTAATTGCTCAGCATTTCAATATCATTTTGAAAAAATCTGAAATGGTTTACAATATTTTATTTTTCTAAGGAGCTAAGTCAGCATTTTGTCAAAGAGATGAAGTCGTATTTGGAAATGCTTACTGCTTTACTCAGGACCATATAGAAAATTAATAGCAAAACTGGGAATACAATCCTTATCTTTTTGAATGTAGTTAGGCTTTCAATCAACAGAGTCACACTTTTCCAGTTTAAAGTCCCGAGTCCATCATCTTCTGGGAGGGGGTGCTGATGAAATGCCTATCAGGAAGCAATGAAATCACTGGGAAAGAAGGAGCTTCCCCATTATTTTGACTAGCCATTGCTTCTAACATCACTTGAAAAACAGTTTCCTTTCCCAGATAACACTCTTGAGAATGCAATCTAGTCCAGGTCTTTTCAAGTATTCAGTCAACAAGACTGCCATGGCCTCTCCTCTCACTCCCTATTGTGCTGCAGTAGAACTTAGGGTCTAAAAGCAAAACATATGAAACACTTAGTCACACAAGATTTTAACTAATATCATAATAAATTTTGTGAAGTAAAACTAGAAAATTTTATCAGAATCAATAATGGCCTCAGGGAATTCATATGTGGGAAAACGAAGAAAGTGACCTTTAGCTGACAAAGGAAGGCCGAGTAGGAGGTAACTGGGTGGAGCACGTCAGAGAGCAATCTCGGTAGTGGGCAGGTATGAAGGCACTGGGACATGAGAGGCCATATTGGATTTTCGGGAAATAGAAGATCCATGTGGAGTAGAGTGAACAAATAACTGAGTGGTAGGAGATGAACCAGTAGATAAATGTCATTAACAAGGCCAATTCGATAATGTAAGTGATTTGGGGTTTTAATTTCTGAAGAAGCTACTTCATAGAGATAAGACAGGAACTGATCCATTTGATTACTTGTTTGCCCTTGTCAACATCAAGAACACTTAATAGTAATAGGAGAGAAAGAGTTTTATCAACATAATCATATTAGTTTTAATTTTCCAAATTGAAAATCGGAAATTGCAATTCCAAATTGTGGTTAATAAATTTGAAATTGTTGACAACTTTAATGGACTCTTTTCTGTAGATCATAATGCTTAAATAGAGAAAATATGATTTCTCTAAGTGCTTTCGTACCTGCTAACCAGAAAGCAAAGTCCATTAAATGGAAAATATTTTCAACATGAGAATATTTTAAAGTGAAATGTATAAATGTTTTCTATGTACTGATAGCATCTTCAGTTCTCCAGGTCCTAGTTTTAGTCCTCATGATTCTTTTGAAAATCTTGTCAAATCTCAATGCTGAAAATTCACAGGTATTTTTATACAGTTCTATTGTGACACAAAGTATAAATATATCAAATTAAATACAGGAGTGCGACCAAAAGTTTCTTCCCACAAGGTATTGTATTCCAAAGTGTATTCCAAAGTGCAATTAAGAACTTAAGCCATGTACACTTGAATTCCTATTGTATGTTTTAGTTTCTCTCTTATTTTTGCAGGGATAAATGTTTTCTGCATGCAAGTTTTTTTATCACTAGCTGGAACTCACTCACTTTTTTCAAAAGATCATAGGGGGAAAAAATGACAGAGGCAAACCAAGAAACAGACTCTTAACTATAGAGAACAAACTGATGGTTACCAGAGGGGAGGTAGGTTGGGGGAAAGGCTAAATAGGTGATGGGGATTAAGAAGTGCACTTGTTGTGACGAGTACCACGTGTTGTACAGAAGCGTTGAATCACTAAATTGTACACCTGAAACTAATATCGCACTGTCTGTTAACTAACTGGAATTTAAATACAAACTTAAAAGAAAATTTAAAAAATAAGTTTATGTTTTTTAATCCACCAGTTAATTTAATGGTTGATCAAATATTTCCAATTAGGTTTTAACAAAAACAAACAAAACCTATAGGACTTGTGCCTTAAAAAATGTCTAGTGTTACTATGAGATATATAGGTTTATTTACATGGTCAGATGATGGCCAAAGGATGAGCTGATGTACAATGTGGAAATCTGGTTCAAACACTCCAACTTATTTTCACACAATGATTAATAACACTTTTCCGAAAAATGAAAAACTCAAGGCAAATCCAAAATTGGACAAGTTTTTTGGACATTAGGCGAAATAAGCCTGTACTGGGTAAATCAGGATGAAAGGCCACTCTGTTCTGACTTAATAAGAAGATGTGACATATATGTTCACTGTTGCCTCTCAGGTATGAAGTAGTCTAACTTATTAGCTAAGAAGTTATCCCCACTTCCTTCTTCTCATGCCAAACTACAGAACGTGGATTAGACTAATTTCCATTAAGTTTTCTCTGAGACAGTCATATTCCTAAAATCCATGGGGTAATGTGGAGTTGCTTTTCTCCTCTCGATGATCTCGAATCCTTTCAGATAATGAGAATCAAGAGTGAAACTTATACATTATGAATCTGCTATCACTGAAAACAAATCTAATATATCCCATCAAAGATTTCTAGTAAAGTACCTCAAACAAGTGCTTCTGGCTTTGGAATTGGCAAAATAATACCAATTTTGCACAATTTCTTCCAAAAAAAAGAAGCAGACAGAACACTTTCTAACTCACTAAGTATAGCATTACTCTAATAACAAAATTAGATAAAGACATTATAAAAAAAAGAAAACTACAAAATAATATCTCTCATGAATAGGGACAAAATGTTTCTTAAAAAATATTAGCAAATGTTTTTCAATGACATGTAAAAAATATTATATATATTATGAGCAATGAGATTTTTTTTCCCAAGTGTGCAAGTCTTCTTCAACATACAAAATCAGTCATTGTAATCTACCACACATAAAAAAAATCATATGACCTTAAAAATGGATGCAGAAAAAGCATATAACAAAGTCCAGTACCCACTCATTATAACGACTATCAGCAAACTTGGACTAAAGAGGAATTTCTTTTTTTTTTTTTTTAAAGATTTTATTTATTTATTTGACAGAGAGAGAGAGAGATCACAAGTAGGCAGAGAGGCAGGCAGAAAGAGAGGGAAGCAGGCTCCCCGCCGAGCAGAGAGCCTGATGCGGGGCTCGATCCCAGGACCCTGAGATCATGACCTGAGCTGAAGGCAGAGGCTTAACCCACTGAGCCACCCAGGCGCCCCTAAAGAGGAATTTCTTCAACTCAATAAGAAGAA
>CM052895.1:128481133-128526062 GCA_028534135.1 Potos flavus
AAAAAAAAAAAAGAGAACTGAAGATCTTATGAGGAAGCAAAAACTTTCTTTCCTTTGTAGAAGAAGTAAGCTGTCATGTCACAGCTTCCTGTACAAAGGGCCATGTGGCAAAGAAATTGGGGGCAGCCTCCCTTCGGCACCCAGTAGAACGCCAGAGTTCTCAGTAAGACAGTCTCTCCCAAACTGACCAATAAGAGGCGTTCCTCCTTTACCTGGTGGCAGGATGCTGCACAGGTGGTTTTAGGCTCATGGCACGCATTCTTGGCAGGAAGAAAATGGGTCCCCCAGCCATCCCCATTTGTTTAGATCACATTTAATAAACTCTCTCTTAAGAAGCCCAGACTTGGGGCGCCTGGGTGGCTCAGTGGGTTAAAGCCTCTGCCTTCAGCTCAGGTCATGATCTCGGGGTCCTGGGATCGAGCCCCGCGTCGGGCTCTCTGCTCGGCGGGGAGCCTGCTTCCTCCTCTCTCTCTGCCTGCCTCTCTGCCTACTTGTGATCTCTCTCTGTCAAATAAATAAATAAATAAAATCTTTAAAAAAAAAAAAAAAAAAAAAAAAAAAAAAAAGAAGCCCAGACTTAAAGTGATTAGTAGATGGAGAGACTCTGTTATCAGCTTAGAGAGCTGAGTCAAAGATATTGTCAGACATCTTATGTCATAAATCAAAGCTAAGCAAGATAATAAGAGATGATATGAGAGATTTGTTACAAATAAATTATGCATGGTGTGTAGTCAAGGAAAGGCATTGGCACTTCTTAGCTAAAAATCTGAAGTTAATCATCCAGTGCAGAAAAGAGTGGCAGTTATGTCTTCGGAAAATACAGAGATTTGTGAGCAGACTGCCAAATCATGTCTGGGAGGAAGGCCGGCCTCATGCTGAGCAAACACTGTATGATCGTGTTGAGACCTCCATCTCTGCTGGGCTGCCAAGGAGGTGCAAGGTTCTTCTTGGGGGCCTGGCCCCAGAACCTTCCACATCACAGAATGCCAGGAACCTACACTTCTGTCTCCAGCCCTCCCACCAGTCCTCTTCCCCAGGATAGGTTCTAGAATTTCTGTACAGGAGGGGCTTAGGACAGTAGTCTGGATGGAAGGAGAGGCCATTCTCTGCTTTTTATTTTCTTCTATCACAGGTTTCTTTGGTAGGACTGGGGTAGGGAATGAGTGTGAGACATGGAGAGACTCCGTTCCCTCAAGCCACTCTTAGCACCATCTCTCTTCCTCCCCCTCTAAACTGTTGTACAGTTTAGATTCCGAGATTGCTGCCCATTCAAGAAAGTTCTATACCACATAGCAATGCATCTCTCCTCTTCTCTTAAAATAATAACAACAGTAACTTATCAGAATTTATATTAACTCACACTCTGAAAGGTTGGTTGTGGAATCCTACCCATGGAGTTTCTGCATGCCTCCTGGAACAGCCGTGTCGCTCAGCTTGTGGAAAGTTCTCTCACAATTCAAAGGGACAGTGGTGTGTTCTAAGGATGGCAGAAGCCTGTCGTGAATTAGAAGGTCCATAACTGGCATCTGCTGTGGCCAGGGGACAACTGAAATCAAAGTGGTATTCAGAGAGGTTCTCTGTTTCTCGGCCCACAGACTTCAGAGGAGAACTCATTCAGGGCGCCCGAGATCCAGTCCCGGGGATGGACCAGAGCCACCCCTCTGCAAGCTCATTTATCGACTGGGAATTAGGCCACACTCACCTCAGGGTGATGGGCTCAGAGCCCCTCTATGGACCGCGAGGGAGAGAGAGTCACAAACATTAACAAATTAAACGGTGACAGTTTCCATTAGGGCTGGTAAAGCACATAGGAGGCTGGAGGAAGTTTACAAATCATTAAACGTGTGTACTCCACAAGCTTATGCAATCAATTCAGAGTAATTAATCCGAAAGAGAATATTAGTTAGAATATATTAGTTATGTGAAGAAAGCCAAGCAGCTTAAAAGAACCTTCTAAAGGAAAAGAAAATAGATTTGAGATAAACAAATACCTACATTCTGTGGACTCAATACACTTACAAACACAATCGGCTACGTAATTCGTGGAGCTGAGGCAAAAATGAAAATGTGAGCCACTGTTCAGAAGACAGGCGAAAAAAGTGAAGTTAAAAGTACTAAGAAATAGACCTTTCTTATTTAGAAATATATTATTATTAATGAACTAGTATAAGAGTAATTTTATACATGAGTAACAACTCAAACTTATAAATTGCAAAAATTATTCCTGTGCAATAATTTTATATAATAAATAAATAAATAAATAAATAAATAAAATTTCATGAATGTGATGTCTTGGTTGAGCATAGGATTTCTAGGGCTCACTTTTCTGAAAATTCATATCCTAAATCACTGAAACGTGAACCCACAGCAATTCCATCTTCTACTGATACGATCAAAACCAACATCACTCGCTCTTGGCAAATGTAAGATCACAAATAATATTTGATAAATTTAATTTTGAGTAGACTCTTTCTACTTTCTAATGAAGAGTATTATGTATACCATGACAACATTGGGATACATTTCTATTCAATTATGTTGAAGTATAAGTTTTACTACATCTAAAGGTAATGATTCTTACAGAACAATTTTTCTAAAAATATTTAACTCTTTATACTAGTGAAGAGTTGTGTCTGAATTTGTTTTGATATATTTTTAAATAGGCATTATATACTATAGCAATTACAGATTCACAGCAAAATTGAACAGAATGTTCGCATAGACCCAGACCCTGAACATGCACTAGCATTCCCCCCCAGAGTGGTGCATTTATTACCATCGGTGAATCTGCATTAACACCTCATAGTCACCCAAAGTCCACATTTAACAATAGGGCTCACTATTATATTTTCTATGGATTTGGACAAATGTATAATGATGTGTTTCCACCATTATAGTATCATACAGAATTGTTTCGCTGCCCCAAACATTGTCTATGCTCCTCCTGTTTATCTGTTTCTTCCCTCGACCCGTGGAAACCACTGACCTTTTTTACTACATCTATGGTTTTGCCTTTTCCGGAATGTCGTAGAGTTGAAATCCTATGGTGGGTAGCCTTTTCAGATTGGCTTCTTCCACTTAGTAAAATGCATTTAAGGTTCCTCCATGTCTTGATGATTGATAGCTCATTTCTTTTTAGTGACTACATTCCACTGTCTGGATGGACCACAGTTCATGTATTCATTCTCCTACTGAAGGATATCTTGGTTGCTTCTAAGTCTTGGCAGTTATGAATAAAACTGCTATAAACATCCATGTACGATTTCTTGTGTGGACTGATTTAGTTTTAAAGGTAAAATGTTCATGATCCTGTTTTAATGTGCCCCTTGACATTTCCTACAACTTGTGGATATAATACAAGGACTCAAAAGTGGATTCGTGATTTGCACACAATTTAAAACTACTGCTTTTGTAGTTGATCACTGTATCTTTGATAAGTTGGCCATTAATTTTAAAAATTCCTCCTCGTTAATAATAGATTCATCCAAAGCTTCATGCGAATATAATGTTCTTTACCATCAGATGGGATGATCTTCAAATTTAATTTCTATTTGTAAGCTTGTGGGTATTCTCTTTGAAGATTTGTAAGAATTCCCTGATGTGGTTTTTCACGATGTCTGTATGAATGCCTAGACTTTGTAATAATTTACTGACACTCTCTCCTGCCTGAGCTCCGGCAGTTTCAGTCTCGGGCTGGAGATTGTACAGATGCTTGTAAGCACATGCTTCAGGCATCAGCTCCCCTGCAAATCCCAGCCCTGCCCCGCCGTGAGGACCTGGGCTCGCCCGAAGCCGTCACCTCTGCCCCCAAAGCTACGGCTTCTGCTGCCCCCTCATAGGCACGTGCGGTACCTTGTCTGCTCTTGTCTCTTTGCTCAGCCAAGTGTCACTCTCTCCCCTCTCTTCTCTTTCCAGGCAGTGTGGATTTGGGGGAACTGTCTTTGTATGCCTTTGTTCAAGGGCCCCCGAAGTGAAAGCTGGATTCTGATCCTCTCAGAGGGGAAATTGAACATCACTCTGCTTTGCTGCCTTTGTCTGCATAGGATGCTCGGTCCGTCAGCCCATTTCCCTGTGTGCCCTCTGAAATCCTAATGATCTGTGCACCAGCTCTGCCCAGTGAAGACTGTGAGGTGTGTGAACCCCAGGTGCCCCCCACCCCATGCATGCGCCCGATCCTTCCAGCCCACACATTGGTTCATCGAAAGTATTTAAACTTCGAAAGAGGGGAGCAAAGGAAAAGAGCCGTGCATGCATATGTTTGTGTGCACGTGCAAATTAGCCAGATTGGCTCACAAACGTAATAAAAATTGTTTTCTAGGTCTTCTTCCTTCTTACTTCTTTTTACTTTAACAATGAGAGGGGTGACAAAGAGAAAACACCAGCTCACCAGTCTTGTGACTGAAGGGGCAGAGATTGGTTACAAAGAAGAAGCAAAAACTACAGAGTAAGAAAAAAATGTTGTCTGTATCTTGCATATTTACCATTTCCAAGCCTTCAACCTATTATAAGTGGTCTTTCCTAAAATACACAAGAAATCTTGAGTCTTTTCATTTTTACATTATTTCACGTCGCCACAAGCTCGAGGTGATTTGTGGAGAATATTTAAGGGAGGTTAGCCATTGGCAGACACTAATTCTCTTTACCAAGTAAAATGAGGAGAAATTGATGATGCTGATAATTATCTTAGGAATGTAGTTGAGCTTCTTGGAAGTTTAGAAGCCTGGGGAAATTTGGGGCCAATTTGCAAGGCTTTTTTAATTGACTAACGATCTCTCTGTCTCTTTCTCTGTCTCTCTCTCTCTCACACCTACTTTTTGGTGGTTGACATCTTTGCTGCTTGGGAGGTGGGGGGACAGGTGCTCAGGAGCTCTTGGCGGGGGCAGGCCGCTCGCTCTCCGTCATCACAGGCTTAACGTCCTCGATCAACGCATATGATGCTGTGTAACTCTTGCCCTCTCGGGAACTCTGATGCCCCTTCTCCCCTGCCCCCTATTCTGACTTAGGATTCAATGGAGCAGTTATAAAGATATAACCCTTCCTGATTAGAAAAACAGCTGAGGCATGAATCAGCAAAGGGCAGTATTATTGGCCTTCAGCAAAAGCCAATAAAAAGAAACTGTGATGAAAGGATAAGGGAAGGGACATCTGGGTCGGTTACGTGCCCGACTCTAGGTTTCAGCTCCGGTCATGAGCTCAGGATCGTGAGATCGAGCCCCGCATGGACTCCATGCTCAAAGGGAGTCGGCTTGGGTTTCTCTCTCCCTCTCCCTCAACCCCTCTGCCCCTCCCCCACTTTCTCTAAAATAAATAAATCATTAAAAAAAAAGGATGAGGGAAGACACGAACCCCACCACCGAGACATCTAAGTTACTGTGAGTGACAAATTAGGTAAAGCAAAGACGCCTCTATGTCTCCTTTTAAAAGTGGAGACACAGTGTTGCTGAGGCCAGCAGGGGGTGTGTTTGAGGAGAGGGGAGATGGGAAGAAGGCTTTTGTGCATTTAGAGAATTTCGGCTGAGACTAATTGTCAGTGTCCTGGCTTCGCTGGCTTTTCTGCAACTCTGTCCCCTGTTAGTCCGGAAACCCATGAAGAGTAGGGCAGGGCCAATATATTAAAGCCTGACTTCCCCGATGTGGCAGATGGTGTTCACAGAGGGACCACAATGATATCTCTCATCACGTATGTCCTTTTGCAACGGTTTCTTGTCTCTCCCAACCCCCATCAAAAGGCGGGATTCATTTCCTTTTTCTGGGGCATTGCACCTGCCCTGAGTGCTCTAAACAACAGAGCGGGGCAGCAATGATATTCTGGGACTTTCGAGCGTAGGCATTAAGCATATCTGGCAACTTTCACTCGTGCTCTGGGGTAAGTCAGCTCCCAGGCAAGATGTCCAGTTTCCTCAAGATCGCCCTGCTATATTCAACGGGGAGAGGCACGCAGAGGGAAACCAAGGCTCCATCAATATCGGAAGCCAAAAGGCAGAACCAACTTGCTAGCCATGTGAATAAGACCACCTTGGAAGTAAATACTAAAGACCATCAAACCAGCCAGGCGACCCCACACAGAGCAGAGAACTGTCTTCCCCTCTAAGCCCCATCCACACTGCAAAATCATCTGTAAGTAGTGTTTTAAACCATTAAGGTATTGTTCTGTTTAGTTTGGTGTTTCTTGTTTTTTGAGGGATGGAGGAGGGGCAGAGCGAGAGGGAGAAAGAGAGAATCTCAAGGAAGCTCCACGCCCAGTGCAGAGCCCCACGAGGGGCTCGATCTCACAATCCTGAGATCATGACCTGAGCTGAAATCAAGAGTTGGACACTTAACCGACTGAGCCACGCAGATGCTCCTTAAGCAATTAAGTTAACTTTTCTAAGAGCGATAGATAATCAAAGCCTGATCTCTTACACGTTGAGGTTCCCTACACTCATCATACTGTCTGTACCGAGGGGGGCACATTCCCAGGAAGTGCCAAGATTCCACTGGCTCCGACCTCCCCTTGATTAGTAAGTGAGTCCTCAGTAGGGCACGCTGTACCAATCAGAACCGCAGCAGCCGAACATAAACACTCTGGATATTCTAAATTTAGCCAGTTTAATGGAAGGATTTGTTGCTTAGGTGATGGAAGGGTCCGTAGGCATAGAGCTTAGTGTGGCCATTTAACTGCATGAAGGTGCTACCATCGCAACCGTGGGAAGGGGTGGTGTTTGCAGTAACCGAAAGCAAGGGGGAGGTTGATGAGTTAGAACTAGAGCGGGACAGCCCAGTAGAACGTGGCGTCGTGGTGCTAAGGGCCGTCAGCAGGAGCTAGGGGAGTGAAGGAGATGCGGCCAGGGCTGGAAACACTGTCTAAGCCAGAAAGGGGGTTGGGGGAGGACAGAAATACTCTGGTGTCTCCATTCCTTCTCCTGTTTCATCTCCTGACAGTTCCTTCCGTCGGACAAACCGAAACGGAAGCCAGATGACCAGGGAACCCTGGAAACAGAACCGCTGTTGCAGAGGAGCGAGAGAAGGAGCAAGGAGAGAGGAGATCTGAAAGCAAACATCTCTGCAGCCAGCACAGCCCCTCAGGCATTTGTGTGCATTCGCGGGGAAGCAAAACATCCTCGTGACACAAGCAAGCCTGCTTCCCCATCACCGTACCGTTCATCAGAGAGACACATTCGTGTCTCGAGAGCCTCACAGTATTTTGAGGAATAGGACTTTGTTATGGGCTGGCGGGTGTCCTCCCAAAGTTCAGATATTGACGTCTTAATTAACCCCTAGACTTCAGAATCCAACTGCATTTGGAGATTGTGTCTTTAAAGAGGTGATTACGTTACAGAGGTGATTAGGGTGGGCCCTAACCCACTGATGATCGGCAATGTCATAAGGAGAGAGGATTTGGACACAGGCATGCACCCGGGGGAGACTGTGAACATGCAAGGAGAAGACAGCTGTCAACGAGCCAAGGAGAGAGGCCTCAGAAGAAACCAACCGTGCCGACGCCTTGATCTTGGCCTTCTAGCCAAGTGCGGACAACTAAATTTCTGTGGTTTAAACTACCCAGTTGTTAATACTTTCTTGCAGCAACAGGGGCAAAATAAGGGATTCTTTTTTTCTAATTGTCTGTTTTAAATCGATTTTGTTTTCTTTACCCCCACACTGTGGTCTGGGGACTGAGAGAGCTCTGCAATGATTGTTATGTGGACAGACACACCCGCGGGCCCACCGTCACACCGTGAGCAGTGTCACCCTTCCCGGAGCTAAACCAAAGCTGGGCCTCTCGGTGCCCGTGCAAATGCGGGTCCTCAGGAAGGGCCCCGATCATCCAAAATGCAGATGAGGTCGGCTAACCCTGTCAGGCTAGAGTGTCTGTGGGGGGCCAGGGCAAGGCGATCCTGAGAGGGAGGCCCCGTGACCAGATTCACAGACTCCTCCTTGAGGACATTTGAGCCCCGTCAATTCTCAGGACGGAGCTTTCTTCCTGTTGTTCCTCAGGCCTCATTTCTTTGCTGCCACATGTCCTCCCCAACTCGCCTTTTTAAACTCCCTACCTCAACTCAACTTCAAAGGATATTCCTTAAAAACCGCCTCTTCTGTCCAGCGCGTACAACTTTTTCATGTTGATTCCCAGGGCATGGATATACGTCGTGGCTGGGAAGACAGCAGATGGAGGAGAGAGGTGGTGTAACTTGACCCCAGGAGTAATTTCACAGCACCCACGGAGGGGGGTAGCCTCTTTGCTACATTCAGGGTCTAACGATCTCAGCGAAGACCCTCCAGTGAATGAGAAACATGCCAGGAGCAGACCTTGTAAACCTTGACTGCCCTAAAACACAGTTCCTAAAACGCCCCTCCCAGCGGTAGATTACTGATGCTTGCATGCGCCGCCCCCATGTGTACATCGCATGTAAATATAGGTCAGTCAATGAGAAGAGCCTTCCAGAACGATTAAGTCCTCTAGTCTGAAGTCTGTTGGGGTATCAGAATCTTCAAGAGCACATATTTCATTGTTGGCTTGTAGCAGTAAGGAGAAAGAGGAAAAGTTATGAATCTAAAGTATAGAAATGCAAAATGACAAACAATGGGTTCGGTGACCTTATTAAGATGGAGTGAGTTAATTTAAAGCAACTTCTGCCTCGGCCTATTTTCTGTTTCGGTGGGAAAATGACATCGTGTCAAGAATTGTAATTTTTTCAAGATTTTGTTATGAAATTTTTCAAAAGCCCAGAAAACTGAAAGACATGTATGAGGAATACCCAAATATCCCACCACCTAGATTTTGCCATTATATTGTTACATCTGCTTTATCACACATCCATACACCCATCCATCTGCATATTCATTCCTTAATCTGTTTTCTGAAGCACCTGAAAGTGAATTGCAAACATCAGTATACAACCTTTTAAATGCTTAGGAATGTAATCATTAATTAGATTTACAAATTTGTTGACAGGTGCCATGTAAAATGTATACACGATACAAGGCACAAATAATAAGTATACTATTGATGTTTTTCTAAATGTTTACACCGTAACCCAAACCACTATCAAAATATGAAGCATTAATCTTACCGTGGGAAGTTCCCCAACTCCCTCCCAGTCTGTATTCCCCCAAACTGGCAACTGTTGCGTGCATTTGTTTTCCAGGTCAGTTCTGCTCGTGTAGAATTTCATGTAAATGGAATGAAACCATATAGTCTATTGTGTGTAAGGCTTTTTGCCCAGCGAGTTTTGTGATTCATCCATGTTCTTGCATGAATCACACATTCGTTCCTGTTTATTATGGTGCTCTGTTGTAGGAATACACCAAATTTGTTTACCCATTCATCTATTCAATGATACCGGGGATGTTTTCTAGTTTTTAACCTTCATAAATAAAGCTGCTATGGGCATTCTCGGGCAAGTCTTTTTGTGAACATGTTTTTATTTATCTCGAATAAATAAATAGGAGCAGAATTCGTTGTATGTTGTTTATTTTTTGAGCATTTGCTGGTTTTCCTTTCATCTTTCTGGTACTGATATCTGACCAAATCATATTATGATTAGAGAACATATTTTTATGATTTCTAGTAATTTATAACCTGTTTAGGTTTGTCTTATGACCCAGAATAAAGTGCATCTTGCTGACTATCACTTGAGCACATGGAAGAAATGTGTATTTTGCTGTTGTTAATTGGAGGGTTCTATAAATGTCAGTTTGATCCCTTTTGTCAATGCTGGTGTTGTTCTTCTGTATACTTTCTGATACTCAGTCTAATAGTTACATATATCAGTTATGGGGGTCTTATTAATGTGCCCAAATATAACTGTGAATTCATCTATGTCTCCTTTCAGTTCTGTTAGTTTTTCCTTAATGTATTTTAAATCTCCATTGTTTATGTATAAACTTTAAGGCTGGTTACATCTTCTTAGTGGAAAGCACTTTCATTGTCATTTAATGTCCTTTCTTAGAACATTTTTTTCTCAAAAGCCTAATTGGTCTTAACCTCAGCTTTTGTTTGGTTTCTTTTTGTATGACATTTTAAAAAATTATTTTCTCGGGTGCCTGGGTGGCTCAGTTGGTTGAGCATCTGCCTTTGGCTCAGGTCATGATCCCAGGGTCTTGGGATCGAGTCCCACGTCAGACTCCCTGCTCAGTGAGGAGTCTGCTTCTCCCTCTGCCCCACCCCCTCCCCACTTGTGCTTGAACTCTCTTTCTCAAAAATAAAAATAAATTAAATCTTTAAAAAAATTATTTTCTCTTTTTCTTACATGTGTCTTTATATTTGAAATGAGTTTCTTATAGATGGCATACAGGTGGGTCATTTGTTTAAATAATTCTGACAATTTCTGTGTGCCTAGACAATTTACTTTTAATGTAATTACCAGCATGCTAGCATTCAGGACTATCATTTTATTATTTGTTTGGACCATTGATGTTTGAATAGTTTTTTGCTGGTATATCCAGAACCTATATTATACTAATAGAATTAATGGATAATATCTTCTTCCATGGATCTTAAAATACGTATTTTAGTAACGGGACAAGTGCTTACAGTAATGAGTACAATTGGAATAAAATATTAAGAGAACCTGGTAGACTACTGATGAGTACAGAGTTTCTTTTGGATTGATGAAAATATTTTAAAGTTTTGGGATGCCTGGTTGGGTGGCTTAGTCAGTTAAGTGTCTGCCTTCAGCTCAGGTCATGATCCCAGTGTCTGGAGATCGAGTCCCACATCGGGCTCCTTGCTCAGCAGGAGCCTGCTTCTCCCTCTGCTTGCTGCTCCCCTTGTTGTGCTCTCTCTCTCTCTCTGACAAATAAACAAATAAGATCTTAAAAAAAATATATTCTAGAGTTTGATATTAGTGATGGCTGCACAACACTGTGAAAATATTAAAAACCATTTAATTGTCTATTTTAAATGAGTGAATTGTATAATATATGTAAATTATTTATTAATTATCCTATTAAAATCCACAGGTAAAAACAAACAGAAAAGCTTTGGTAGAGCATTTTGGTGGTCCAGTTTTACTAGTTTTATTACTGAAAATTGACCCACTCCCCGAACACACACACAAAGTCTCGCTCTAAATTTGAAAACAGATATGAAAGAACTTTAATAAAATGACAAGTTCCCTTTCAACTTCCACAAATTAATTTCACAAAAATAGCTCCAGGTGGCATTCAGCCTCAATAAAGTCTTCTTAGAGGATCTTCAGTTTTCAGGGGTTTTGAAAACATCCCCACTTGAATTCTCCTCTGTGTAAATAAAAGTGAGAGAACAAAGAGAATTTGGTAATACAGAGAGATAAAGATATAAGAAATATGCAAACTACCACGGAACTGAATCATGTTGGATTCTCCACTGAAATGTTCTGTAGGCCACTTAGACTGAGTATGTCCAAAATGTACTCCAGAGCAATGGCCACTTCTACAACTGCTCCTCCCTTCATCTGTTAGTGGCACCCATTTGCTCAAGCCAAAAGCTTGCATCATCCCTGAGTCCTCCCTCTCTCACCCCAACAAAGGACTGCGTTGTTGTTTTTTTTTAAAGATTTTATTTATTTGACACAGAGAGAAAGATCACAAGTAGCAGAGAGGCAGGCAGAGAGAGAGAAGGAGAAGCAGGCTCCCTGCTGAGCAGAGAGCCCGATGCGGGGCTCGATCCCAGGACCCTGAGATCATGACCTGAGCCGAAGGCAGAGGCTTTAACCCACTGAGCCACCCAGGCGCCCCAGGACTGTGTTTTTGAATTATCTCTTGGCCATAATCCAAGTTCATGATAACTCCATTTACCTCTAACTACTGACCACTCCTAGTTTGCAAGACTTTATGTCCTTCATGCTGAGATCAGCTCACACTGCCACTCCTGCACTTCAAGCCACGCCACACAATCCCTTGATCACACCATGCATTTTCTACAAACAGCACTTTCTTCTTGGCACATGTGTTCCTATCTTCCTTACAAACTTTATTCACCTTCTCTCTGAAGCCTTAGCTGGCCAGCTTGGCTCACCCAGTTTTTTGCCGCTTAACATGTTTAATACTGAATTGCAATAAACCCAGCTTCCTTTTCTTTTTTTTTTTTTGTCTTTTCTTGTCTTTTCTCTCCCTTCTCCTCCTCCTCTTTTCCTCCCCCTCCCCCTTCCCTTTCCTCCTCCTCCTCCTCCTCCTCCTCCTTCTCCTCCTTCTCCTCCTCCTTCTCCTCCTTCTCCTCCTCCTTCTCCTCCTCCTCCTCCTCCCCCTCCTCCTCCTTCTTCTTCTTCTTCTTCTTCTTCTTCTTCTTCTTCTTCTTCTCTTTCTCCTCCTCCTCCTCCTTGTCCTCTTCCTCCTCCTCCTCCTCCTTCTTCTTCTTCTTCTTCTTCTTCTCCTCCTCCTCCTCCTCCTCCTCCTCCTCCTCCTTCTTCTTCTTCTCTTCTTCTTCTTCTTCTTCTTCTTCTTCTTCTTCTTCTTCTTCTTCTTCTTCTTCTTCCTCTTCTTCTCCTTCTTCATTTTCCATCTCTTCCACTAAATGGTGAGGTCCTTGAGGGCATACTTCATGGCTTGTCCATCTCTGAATCCCTACTTAGTCCAATTTCCAGTAACTGTTGGCCCTAGTAAATGTGTGTTAAATTTGATTTAATTTGTTTTAGTATCCATATGTCCTTCTTGGCTATAGAATCCTTGAGGCAAGAACTTTTCCTAAACATTGTGCATCTCCAAGACTGGTATGCAGTGCCTGATAGACAACAGTTTCATAAAGAAAAGCTTAATGTATATTAATAGGTAAACTGATTAATAAACACCAATGAAGTATCTAAGTCAGTAGAAGGAGCACTAAAATGGAATGAGACACCTGGATTCAAGTACCATAACTGTGACATAAGTTTTTAACAAGCTACTTTTCCTCTTAGGTAGTCTAACGCATGTTAGGTGCCTAGATTCCAGAATCCAAATGTCTGGGTTTAAATCCTGGTTCTGCCACTTAGCAGACACACGACCTTAGAAAGTAACTTAGTATAGGAGACGTTACTACAGTTTGATGATTTCCAGTGCTCTCTATTTGGGGCACACCGAAGATTACAATCCTTAGCCTCATGCAATTAGACAGGGGCTTGAGACAAGTTCTGGCCAATGGACTGCATATAGAAGTTTGTTTTGGTCCAAAACATTTAAGAATTGGTGCATGACATTTAACTCTTTTTTTCCACAGTGATAAGAAAGACATGAAGAAAAAAAAGAACAGAGAGAAATTTACACAAATCATAAATGTTCAGGTTTCTGAATTGTCACCAAATAAACGCAACTGTGTAACCATGAAGCAGATCAAGAAATAGAATATCACCAGCATCTGAAAAAATTCCTTATGCGAATCTCCAATCTTACCCCCTTTCTCCACTCTGGGTTCATTATTATCCCAGCTTCTAACACTTGTGGATTCACTTTGCCGACTCACCTCAATAGTCCATGTGTGCCCTTTCATATTTGGCTTTTTTCACTCAGCATCACATTTGTGAGATGGACCCACATTGCTGTACATAGCAGTAACTCGCTCATTTCCGTCGATGTGGGGTGTGCCGTTGTATAGAACATCAACATTTTTATATCCAGTCAGCCATTGGTGGACATTTGAATATTTCTAATTTGAGAGATGTGGCTGTCCTTCAAAATTATTGTTCTCTTAAGGCTGTTGCTGTATTCAGGCCAGAGGTCACTCAGTTCCTCCTGAGGCTGTCCTCTCCATCAGCGTGAACGTGATAGAGCAGCTAGACAGAGAGCGCCAGCAAGACAGAGGTCACAGTCTTTTATCACCTAAGTTTGGAAGTGACATCCTATGGCTTTTGTAGTGCCCTAGATACTCAGCCCAGCCCACATTCGAGGGGACTGGAATACCTGGTGCATGGCTACCAGGAGGTGGGGATCATTGGGAACCATGCCAAAAGGAGCTTACCACGTTATCGAGACTGTAAGTCAAAGAATTTAAGAAACCACTAAGTATGAGATATGCTATTATTTTATGTACCACTAAGAAAGCAAGACTGCCAACAACCATATTTTAAGATACAATTGGTTGGAGGATCACCTTAATTTTGAAATTTAAAATGTGAGAAAGTAGACATTTTATATTCAGTCAACTATGACAACCGTGATAATCTTGGCAGCTCAGTATGAAACAAAGTTTTAATTTCCTTACACCATCAATGTGGCTCCTTAATCATGCGAGTCAGGGGGATCAATATGAAATCTCTATGATGTGGAGCTAAGTTCAAGGAATTACTTATTAAGCCTCTGACTCATACAACTGCACATCAGTGGTAATAGTGATGCTTTTTAAAAAATCACTGTGCAAGGAAACTAAGCTAGATTAACATTTTCCTGATTGATCATAAAATTGGCCAAATAAAGCATCCAAATGGTTTTGAATTTCCTATGACACCAAACTTGATCCCATTGACTAGGATATTAATCCTTCAGCCAAAGGACATGGAAAATGTGCGTCCATGTGTGTGTGTGCATGTGTGCATGTATGTGTCATCTTTGAAAAATGAAACGTGAAATTATTGTAATAATTTGAGAATGGGAAATAAAGATGGTATCCAGAGAATATCATAGAAAAAAGTAGGAATGAAAACATATCCTAGATGAGGCACTCACGAGGGACTTTTAGTATTACTGCTATTTTTTCAGCAAGGAATGAGAATATGATTATTGTCTTTTTTTCACCCTTCTGAAAGTGGTGATCCAAATATGAGATATGTGTATAGAAAATTGAGGAACTGTTAACTAAATTGTCCTATAACCACATAATGGAATGCTATGCAGTCATTTAAATTACTGTTGCAAAATAATGTTTGATGGTGTAGAAAAAAATGTGCATCATGTTATATTGAGTGGAAAAATTTGGCAAAATAGTCTGCACAAATATTCACATTTAAAATATAAGATGTTTACATGTACATAAAGAGGAATGAAAATATCTATAAAATACTAATACTGATTTCCTGGTTTGGGAGATGATTATTAATTTTTATTTTTTACTTTGAATACAGAAAATTTTAATATACATTTTATGTTTATAACTTCAAAAAATGAATTAACTTACTAATAAGACTTGTTAGCAATATCCCATGAATGATGAAGACATAGCCAATAGCATCAATGTGTGAAAGGTAACTCACTGTTATGACTCACTTGCTGTTTTCATTTTAAAAAAGGAAAGGAGTCTCTCTTTGAAATAATGCAATGACTTAGAAATTATTATGAATACATTTTACTTAAATATATCACTCAAATCCAGATATTTCCTATCAAATTCAAAATGCCATTATGCACAAATTGCATTTCCTGTACAGTTCAGATTTTTGTTTTTGGTTTTGTTTTCATATTTTGAGGTATGCATTTTGTCATATCCAGAAATTCAATTTAATCAAGAACTCCTGGGAAAACGGATAGATAATTCATAGATGAGAAAACTTTCATGTCTAATTAATAGATGTGAAGATCTCGAACTTTAATGGGCTTTGGAGACTTACAAATGCAGTTGAGAAACGATTTCTCATCCATCACTTTGGCAGCATTTTAGACATCTGACAATATCAGGCATTGAGAAGGTGTTAGGAAATGCAAGTAAGGGTGTAAATCAGTGTTGCCAAAGAGGCAAACGGTCATGATGTCTCATTTACACATGTGTTTTCTGTGCCCCAGCCATGCTCTACAGTACAAAAGCTGTGCACACGGGCCCAAGAGCCCATGCTTGAAGATATTCTTTCTAGTATTGCTTGCAAAAACTCAAAAGAGAAACAGTCTGAATGTCTATTAACATTAAATTAAAACATATGTATACAGCTCTATGTTATACTGTAGTCAAGATACATTGACCAGTTCTAAAGGTAGCTCCAAAGGAGATCTCAAAAATATTATTAGGAATGAAACAGAATCGTAGATTTTCAAATAAAGGTGGCTGAATGAACAGAAAAAACAGGAGAAAATTAGTAGTAAGATGCCTTAAAAAAATTGCTCAGATTTGAAAGACAAGAGTCTCCAAATTTAAATACACCACTGCTTGCTGAGCATGGTGGCTGAAAATAAAACCATATCAGGGATAACATTGTGCATTTTCAGAACACTGAGTGTAACCAAGAGAATTTCAATAAGCTTCCACAGAGGAAAACAGCAATTTTTAAATAAAGAATTAAACAAAAAACTAAAAGATATGAAAAGAATGCTGTCTAGATTGTGAGGAAAAGTTATTTGCATCTTAGAATTTTTTTTTTTTTTTTTTTTTTTTTTTTTTTTTTTTTTTTTTTGGTGAAGTAGGCTCTGCACCCGGCATGGAGCCCAACACAGGGCTTGAGCTCACGACCTTGAGATCAAGACCAGAGCTGAGATCAAGAGTGGGTTGCTTAATCAACTGAGCCACCCAGATGCCCCACATCTTAGAATTCTGCAGCAAGTCAAATTTGTAATAAGTGCAAGGATAGAATAAAGATACTTTAGACAAGCAAGTTTTCAAAGATTTTATGTCCCTTGCACCTCGTCTCAGGAGCATACTGGTAAACATGGTCCACAAAATGGAGGCAGTAATCCAAGAAAACAGAAGGATGGACAAGGAAATTCAGGAAATGAGGTGTCTACTATTAAGGAGAGGTGAAGGAGGTCCCAGGATGGGGACACCTGGAGGATACCCACGTGTACCCAGGATAGCACACCTGGAGAGAAAGCAGGCCAGATGGGCTGCAATCCATCAGAAGGCTAGAAGAATGACGCCGATAGTGGCTCAGAACATACTGACAGCACATTTCTGCAATGGGAGATGAGTCTGGGGTTGAAATAGTGATTAATGTGTAAGGAAGAAGGGAAAACTAAATCATATGCAAGAAAGAAAACATAATTGTAATGTACTGTACAAATACCTGTGAATAGCAAGCATGTAATGTGATGGAAATATTAAATTTCGATCTAAGCACAATTATGACAGAAGCATATTTGGAGGGTTAAAGCAAGGAGAACACATGTGTGCAGGAACAGAGAGGTCCCTGCGAGGACACACGCAGGACAGCCCAGCTCATCCATCACAGTGGGCATCAACAGATCGTGACACAAACCAAAGACTAAAGAGCAGAGATAGCAGCCTAATTCTTAGTGACATGGAAACCAATGCCATAAAAACCAGTTCAATGTGCTGAATGTATCCGCCTCTGGGGAAGCGGGTTTGGGGTGTCCATTGCAGTGGGGAGCTCCCAATGTTTACAACTAACTTTATAAGAATTATTGGACTCTTTAAGTGTTATGCAGTATGACTATTTTGAATACGGCAAATAATTGAAACATTAAACATCAATAAATATAAATAAAATACATTTTAAAAATAAAATATTTTAAATAGTAAATTTGAATTATTAAAATACATTTCAATATTAAATATTTTAATATTTTAAGTATTAAAATATATTTAAGGTAAATGTAAGTAAAATAGAAGTAAAGGTTTTATGTGTAATTTTTAATTATTAATAATAAATTACTAATATAACTCAGCGTACAAGTGGACTCTCACACAGGCACACACATAGGTATGACTCACGGTGCAACATGAAGTAAAGACATAGCACAAAAAGCAAGGCACACACCGGCTCTAGGAGAGTGACTGGCTCTGAGTGGGAAGAGTACTGGGATAGGGAAGAAGGGCACATGGTATGTCTTTTCCAGATGAGCTGGTTTTTAAAACAATCTTGTACGTCTTGCCCTTGGGCAGAGAGTGGATAAATCATGGTGGGGTTGGAGCCATGGCCGAGTGGCCTGTGCCTGCCCACTTGGACATGATGGTAGAAAAGGATCTACTACTATCTCCAGAACAGAAATCTCTTTATACCCAAGCCTAGCATGATCACAGACACCTTTCCACTGGAGTTACATCATTTCTATAGAGTCCTTTGAGGTCTGTCTAGGAGAAATCGGTAGTCACTGGGCAAATTTAAGAGTCTCTATCTTTAGCAATGATGACTCGTGCTAGACCTTTGGCCCTCCCTCTATCCTCAGGACTGTTAGGGTACAGACATAGCTCAGAGGATGTTTATTTTCTATCTACCACTGCCTCTCTGAAATAGGCAAACACCCTTTTTTCAAACCAGGGTCTTCACCCAAACTTTAACATGAAAATGTACGAAAAATGTCCACAAACTGAATGCCTATGAAGAAGCCTCTATGACTTTATAAAT
The DNA here is from genome assembly GCA_028534135.1 of Potos flavus. Classification (NCBI taxonomy): domain Eukaryota; kingdom Metazoa; phylum Chordata; class Mammalia; order Carnivora; family Procyonidae; genus Potos; species Potos flavus. The sequence goes on from CM052895.1 coordinate 128,499,289, forward strand.
AAAAATGTAGGATGTGTAGCCAAAATATCAAGTATCCCCTTCTATGCTCAGTGGATGGCCACAGGCATCCGGAAGGTCCATCCTTTCTTGGGAAGTTTTCTAGAACGTCCCCTGGCCCCTCGCACAGACACTGCAGGGACAAGAATACCAGTTTTGACAGACTGAAATTATTGGAATTGTTCACATTAGTATTCCTATCGGAATGGTTCTATCTGCCAGCCAGCCCCAGCCACTAGCATTCCTCATACTCACAGGTTCTGGACTATTTACTGGGGACGTCAGCGTCGGTGGCTATGGTTGAATCATTCGCCTCCAAGATGATGGTGATAAACTATATCCTTTTAGGAAAATAAATAAATAAATAAACAAATAAACAAACAAACAAACAAATAAATAAATAAATAGGACAGGCTTAGACTAGATGCTTTTTAATATCCACCAACAGATGGGGTCTTATAAGAGAAATTCACCCTAAATCTCTGACTCAATTTCAGATGTTTGCTGATGGTTCTCAAGCCCCACCTTCTTATTTTCCCTCTTGCACCAAACCTGGGTAAGCCAATGAGAAGCCCATGACCCTCACGCGGTGCTTGCTGGGAAGCTCATGCTACTGGAGACTTAGCTGCCCTATCCTCAGCCCATAACCCCCATTCATCCCAAGACTACTATCTCTCCTGCTTTGTCAACCTATTTTAGACCTGAGGGAGAGCCTGTCCTTCTCTCCCCAGAAAACATCACTACTACGGGTAGTAAGTCCTTGCATCTCCTCTTAGCACATGTACAGAATCATCCATCTTGGCATCTTAACCAACTTTTCTTGGGGAGGGTTGTTTCTTAGCCCCTACACAGGTGAACACAAAGCTTTCTCCTTCACTGGACCTGCTCTCCAGCAGGGCAGGAATGATGCTCTTCACCCACATGGAGCCAGAACATGGGCCATGGAGGGGGGAGGCACGTCTCCACCTGGCCAGGGGAGGAGGCCCTAGGCTGGCATGTCCACCACTTGACAAGTCAGACCTGCGGAGACAGGCTTCTCAGGAATCGGCAGTCCATTTGAACTTGACCTTTGGGAATAAAGGGACATACAAGCACTGGCAGCATTTTAGAGGAGGGGTCTCTACTCCGCTGAGCACATCTGGAGTCCCTCATTTAACAACCACAAAATAGCCATCAGGAAGCAGGTGTTCTGAGAAACTGCCACCCTGGACAGAATCAAATGGAGGCTTTGTGGGAGTGGAACCCACAGCCCTTCCTGGGCCAAGTACAATTCCTTGGCACCACTCCTTTGCTTTATCTTAAAGCACAAATTCAAATTCAAATGGGGCATATTGCAGTTTTGCTGAAATCTAAGCAAGGGGCATTCATTTTGGGGACACTAGTTACCTTGGTATTTTTATTAGCTTTTTGAATTTCCAGTTAAGGTTAAAAAAGTCTGGAACCATGTTCACAACAAGCACCTTACCTCAACTTCTAAATATAAAGAAAGGCAAATCTATAAATAAACCTACATGAGAAAGTGTATTCCCTAAACTCAAAGAATTTTATCTTTGCGTGCGCACATGCACACACAAACACACACATACCCCACCATAACCAAAAAAAAAAAAAAAGAAAGAAAAAAAGTTTGGAAAAAATTCTGAAAAGTAGAAACACCTAGAGTGATTCCATTGTTTTTTTGGAGAATATACTGACAAGTGTAAATCCCAGGAAAGACTTACCTGCTTCTGTTCCAGGTGGGGGTTATGTCTAAGGATAGGAGTCAGCTCTTCTCATCGGTATTTTTTTTTAAAAAAGCATCTTTTTTTTAACTTTCAGAGGTAGAATTTAGTGATTCATCAGTTACATACAACACCCAGTGCTCATTACTACAAGTGCCCTCCTTAATGCCCATCACCCAGGTACCCCACCCCCCACCTATCCCCCTAAATTCATATTTTTCAATAATTACTCTGAATGTAAATGGACTAAATGTTCCAATCAAAAGACACAGTGTATCAGATGGGATAAAAAAAACAAGACCTATCGATATACTGTCTATAAGAGACTCATTTTAGACCCAAAGACACCTCCAGATTGAAAGTGAGGGGGTGGAGAACCATCTATCATGCTAATGGACATCAAAAGAAAGCTGCAGTAGCAATCCTTTTTTCAGACAAACTTGATTTTAAACCAAAGACTGTAATAAGAAATGGAGAAGGACACTACATCATAATAAAAGAGTCTACCCAACAAGAAGATCTAACAATTGTAAATACTTATGCCCCTAACTTGGGAGCAGCCAAATATGTAAACCAATTAATAACAAAATTAAAGAAACACAATGATAATAATACAATAACAGTAGGGGACTTTAACACCCCACTTACAGCAATAGACAGATCGTTTAAGCAGAAGATCAACAAGGTAGCAAGGGCTTTGAATGACACGCTGGACCCGATGGACATCACAGATACATTCAGAACATTCCATCCTAAAGCAACAGAATACACATTCTTCTCGAGCGCACATGGAACATTCTCCAGAATAGATCACATACTGGGTCACGAATCAGGTCTCAACTGGTACAAAAAGATTGAGATTACGCCATGCATATTTTCAGACCACAATGCTTTAAAACTTGAACTCAGTCATAAGGCTTTCCGAATTGTAAGAATGGATTTATATCCTTGGCTTCACCCACTGGAGGTCAAGATCAACCAGAGACTGTGTGATTATAGTCCCTCCTCACCTAGATGTCTAGAATGGCTATATATTTTGCCTTCAATTTAAATTATACTCTCCTATTTTGCCAATACAATATTTCCCTACTGATATTAATAAATTAAGCTTTCCACTGATCATAAAACAATATGAGAGTATTTAAAATATAACAAGAATGAAAAACAACACTTAAATAGTTTTTGACAATTAACAAAAAAAAAAAAAGCATATTAAAAAGACAGTGGAGCTCAACAAATGAAAAAAAAAAACAAAAAAAAAAAAACCCGCCCATGCCAGATTTGATATGAATGGAATTACATGGTTTACCTAGCTGGGAAAGTTTAATTAAATAAAAGATAAAAGTGACGGGATGCTGCATGCCTTTTAAATTCTATTTTTATTGCAGCTTATTAAAGAAACATATGGACAATCCAAATGTAGAATATGAATTTTTAAAATTCCATAATAAGGTTGCAAATCAAAATGATGTATTTAATAAAATTTCCCATTAAATTTTTAGTTTTCCAAAGAACTCCTTTCTTTTGTAATACAGTTATTGTCAGTTCAATTAATTACACTTCAGCAGAACATCCAAAATAACTTTCAGGATTAGTGTTGAAATGGCATGACTCCCCCATAGCATGTAGCACAGGGACTCAACCTATTTTGGGGCCCAACGTGGGCGCCCCTGGCTGGTTGGACCTTGACATGCTGGGGTATATCTGATGTTCAGTATATAGGTGAATTTCTCAAGTGCACTCAGGCTTTTATATAGGCATACAATGCAGTAGTTGAGATTAATTTGTCAGTAGTGGTACACTGCAAAAAGGTTTTGTTCTTTCCTCAAGTTTAGTGGATTTTAAAACTTAAGAAATAAATCAGAGTGAAAGCCCCTGACATAGTAAATTCAAAATGGCCCAAAACGGCCCAAAATATTGCAGAATAACTTATTTTACAACGGTAATAGAACACACCTTCACTTTGAGACCTGCCTTGTGGAAAAGCCACTTGGTTTCAGTACAAAATCCCTTGGGAGACCTAAGACATCATCATTTTGGATGACTTTTACATCTATTGAAATTATATATATTTTAACATACATAAAATATTTTTTATAAATTTGTAATAAAATCTTAAAATAAGAATTGTATATATTTAAGGTGTACAGCATGATAGTTTGATATACACATATACAGTGAGAGAATGACTAGAGTGAAGCTCATTAACATATCCACCTCCTAGCATAGTTACCCTGTGTGTGTGTGTGTGTGTGTGTGTGTGTGGTGAGAGCACCCAACCAATGTCTACTCTTTTTTTTTTAAGATTTTATTTATTTATTTGACAGAGAAAGAGAGAGAGCACAAGCAGGGGGACTGGTAGGCAGAGGGAGAGGGAAAAGCAGGCTCTCCACTGAGCAAGGAACCTGATGTGGGACTCGACCCCAGGACCCTGGGATCATGACATGAAGCGAAGGCAAACACCTAACTGACTGAGCCACCCAGGCACCCCCCAAAGTCTACTCTTAACAGTGGATTATGACCAGGGGCCCTTTGAGGATGTATAGCAACTCCTACATGATCGAACATCACAGTGTGTGGTGGTATTGTGTTTTTCTCTCACATATTAGCCTGTCCTTCCAAAATCTTAGTTGTTCCTAGTGTCATTTAGCAAGCTTTATTGACTACATCCATTAGCAATGGTTCCTGCAAACATCCGACAGATACAAGCCATTTTGCATAGATCAGGGAGGAATGTTCGTCTGTTTGAATAGACTACCTCTGACCATTCAACTCCCTGCTTCATAATTATATTTATCCTGCGTCATAGGATTGGGTATGTCATTTAAACGGAAAAAAGTGAATCGTACCTTATTACACCATGGGGGTCCTCACATATTCAGACTAAATAAAACACTGTATTCAAACTTCAAAGTGCTCTTCTAGTAGCTGTAGCTGTAGAAAAAGGTCTTATAAAAACAAATCTAGTGGTAGAACATATGAAAACCTGTGACTCTTAGCACCTACGAGAGTCACAGCTCGGAGATGGCTAGAGCACGGGACTGAGCCTAAACATGGCACGTGGGCTCCAGTGCTGACCGAAGATTCCAGATCTTATGGCAGACTCCAAGAACTGGAGTGAATAAGAGTACACCTGACATTTCCTTTTGTCATAAAGCTGAAGGTTAAAATACACCTCACATGGGCTTTCAGGGGCTAAATTACACACAAAACACATCATATCTGAGTGTGAAAAAAGATGTACAATAATGACACCTCTACGGTTTTATATTCAAATCTATTATTGCCTGGGCTTCAATCCTAACATTTTCAAAATAGAATTTTTTTTCACCTGAAATTTGATGCTTTATGAATGACGTTAATAAAAACATTTATTTTCGAAATTGTATTTAAATTGTGTTTCCTTCCTTGTGAGTTCAAAAAAAATTTGGAAGTTTAGAAGTATGAGAAAATGTCTTTCTTTTTTTTAAAAAAATATTTATTTATTTGTCAGAGACAGAGAGAGAGTAAAAAAGAGAGAGAGAGAGAGGCAGGCAGAGGGAGAAGCAGGCTCCCTGCTGAGCAAGGAACCTGATGCAGGACTCGATCCCAGGATCCTGACATCATGACCTGAGCGAAAGGCAGACACTTAACTGACTGAGCCACCCAGGTGTCCCATGGGAAAATATTTTTCTTGAGTCAATCTTTTTTCCTTCTAAACAAAACTGAACTTTTATATTGAATATTGGTTCCTTGGATTGAGAGAGGAAAATGTGAATTTATCCTTGTTGTCGTTTGTCGTAGAGTGTCAGTAATTAATACCTCAGTCTTTTGGGTAGAGAAGTCAATCAGCAGGGAAAAAAAAAATGGGAGAATCTAAGGTAACTTTAGGATCTGCTTGCAGTTCCTCGAAGCAATGTTGAGGTCCCCCCTCGCTAGCCCGTACGCGCCCCACAAAGAAAGCCATGCCTGGTTGCTGCCCACCAACCAGCACAGGACACAGAATATGGCAGAAGCAGCACAACATTGAACAGAAGTATGAATAAATAAATTAGTGGACACACAACAGAATGAACATTAATGATAATTCTTGTATATCAAATGAATAACTTTCAGCTAGCTCTTAGAGACTCCTCTTCTAAACCAAAAATCACAAAAGAAAATGCACCTTCAAACAGAATTTTAGTTAGTCAATTTTTAAAAATGTGAACATCAATGTGAATTGACGGCATGTGGCATGGACGTTAGGCTCTCAATAAATGTATTTCTTTTTTAATTTCAATAAGCCTCTCTCATATGCTATTTTCGCTCTTTTATGAAGTTGGAACACAGTAAAAGGCCATTTTCCACATATATGTGTATAAAATCTCGCTGTCGCCCCGATAATGGCAGTCACTGCTGTCACAGAGGAAACCCCTTGAAACTCTCTTCTGATTGGCTGCAGGAGGACCGCGGTGGGGGGCCTCAGGGTGTGCGAGCTGGGCAGATTAGCATGCAAGTTCGCTGCTCCCTGGAGAGAAGCATGGACCATGACACAGGGCTCCGGTGTTTCCAACAGCAGCCCTCAGGCACTCCCCGTGGTTTTGGAATTAGGGTCTAGATGCGCAGTGTCCTGGCTCTCGCTGGGAAAATCCCGTGCTCCCCGATGTCCGCTGTGACCTTGCAGCTTGGCGTATTGATCCAACAACTTGAAGCAATTGCTTTTACTTAGGTCTCAGAAGCCAGACAGCAGGTCGGCCACGGTTTGCATCGCTCTATGTTCATTTATACTCATATCAACCCTCCCTTTGTCCGTGTTTTATCAAAACGGATCTCCCCTCTGCTTCAGCTTCCCAGGGGGGATGTATGGGACAGAATCGGCTGCACCGTGCCCAGGGGGGCTGGGGAAATGCTCGGCAGTCTAGACCTTGTTTGCAGGACTCCTCCGAGTGTTTGCTTCATCTGGATTCAGAAAAGATGTCCCCAATCAATGACGCAGGATCAAAGCTCACAGCCATTTGGTCAGACGAGACTTGGCAGGACCACAGATCTTCACTCCAAGTGAGGGAGCCTGGATGCACAACTCTGCTTTGCAAAAGGACGTGGGCTGTGCAGGGGACTGGAAGCCCAGGGATGCAAACGGTCTCCCTTCTTCTTGCTGCAGACCCAGCTCTCGTCCTCGGGCGGGGGGGCGGCAGCTTCCTTCCCAACGTGTCTTGTTTCTTGGTGACTTTCCTGTCTCATAGATAAGAACTAGGTAATAATCAATGTCTGGAGGAAGGTGGGAAGTTTGGGATCTCTATATTTTTACTCTTGTTTCTGTGAAGCTGAGAAGATTGGCGTTTCTTTAAATCTTTGACACTCTATACCAAAAGAAGACTCAAAAATGATGAGGAACAAGTTACGTCACTGTACTGAAATCACTACGTTCCCGTTCTGCAGGGATTAAGAAGCAAAGTATAACTTGATTATTATCTAGGTGATGCTGTTGTGTATTTCGGATTTACTCACTCCTTCCAATGAGTCGACACCCCAGGTGCTGTCAGGAGGGACCCGGATTCACTCCACTCCAAGTTTCATAGGAACAAACGACAGGAATACGACTGCATTCCCCAGTTCTATAACTACATAGATGGTGGTGAGCCTGGCCAGATTTGTGAGTGGAATAAAATCCACGCAACTGTACACTTCAGAAGGGCAATTTTACGATATACGAACTATCCCTCTGGTCTGAAAGGATATTAAATTAAATTGCTCTCACAAAGCCCCTCCCCCAAAAAAACTTTTTAAAAATTTCAAGTAAACTGAAATATATTAGAACATGATGGGGGGTGAGGGAGAAAAGAGGGAAAGTTCCAGAAATATCAAACCCTTAACAGATAGGAAATGAGGGGGGAAATCATTAAAAGTCATAAATAAGAGAGAGCCTAGTGAATATATATAACGTCACCATGACAAACATTAGTCCACGAGCTCCTTTCCAATCCCAGTCTCGTCAACCAGACGGCTAAAATCCTTGAATTCATGTCCCCTTAGTCTGTGTGGGATTAAAATGATCTTTCTCATGCCCCACTTCTCAGTGGAAAGGCGATCCCCAGAGTAAAGTCCTGCAAAATCATGGTGTTTTTTTGAACAATGTGATGATTTTCAATGAATTACTCCCTCTCGCTCTTCATACCCATTTTCTTTATGCCTTGAAATGTTTCCCAGGGCATCGCAGTGCAGATACTAATATTCTTATTGTGAAGAAGGTGTCGGTGTGGCCCTGGGAGCTACAGTAACAGACAAATTAGAAAAGCAAGAAGCCCTTAGAAGTGTGAATTATAAATGTATCAGGTCTGGTTCTATGATATTTTCCTTCTCACATAAATGGCTTGAAAATGGACAGGATGTAGGGCCTTGCTGCTCCAGCGAGAGCAGGTGTCAGCAACACCAGGGGCTTGTTAACACAGATCCCTGAGAGACTCTCCTGAGCATCTCATCCCAATGGCCTGGGGCAGAGGCACAGAGTTCGCATTTCGAATATGTTCCCAAGTGATGTCATTCTGGGGACCGCACGCCGGAACCACTAATTTAGGGAATGAAGGGCATAAAATGATATGCTGTTCCTTTCAAGAGACATGCTTAAAAGAGATACGTTGCTCCTTTCAAGAGGGCACCTGGGTGGCTCAGTTGGTTAAGCAACTGCCTTCGGCTCAGGTCATGATCCTGGAGTCCCGCATTGGGCTCCCTGCTCAGTGGGGACTCCGCTTCTCCCTTTGACCCTCCCCCTCCTCATGCTCTCCCTCTCGAATAAATAAATAAAATCGTTAAAAAGAGAGAGAGACATGGAGAAAGAGAATTGCTATTTATTAAAGGACGGTATCATGCTTTGCTCTGTAGATTTGTTTCATTAGTTCACAGTTTACAAAGATGATGAAAGCATCCCTGATGAGAAGGGTACCATTTGCTTGCTAATCTGGACAACAGCTAGGAAGAAAATAGCACGTAGGGAACGCTGTCTCACTTCTCTTTTGGAATTGCTTCATCTTTATCTTTCAGTAAAACCACTAAATCACTATTTGGAGGTTGCATTATTCTTATTCTATTACTATTACAGAAGAGGGAAAAATCGATGTCTTGTTTTTTTCTTTCCTTTTTATTTCTTTTCTGCAGCCATCTGCTGTGTGCCGGCCTCAGCCTGTCGATAACCAATGTTGGGGTCGGACCAGCCCCTGTGGTTCCTGTTATGACTGCAAGATGCCCCCAGCAACGACCACCAGGAAACTTTGACAAAATAGAGGTTTATTGCTTACAAGACCTAGAAATTATCTGGCATGCTTGGGGCCACACAGTGAGGTCACAGGGGAAGAAAGGGGGTGTGGCCCTGGGGTTCTGCATTCATTGCGGTCTAGAATGGGGGCCGAGGGTCTCACTCTTTACTGGTGAATTTAAAACAGAAGAACGGGGATGGAATGTGCTGGAAGAGAAAAAAGCAAGTAATCCGAACGGTCAGTTACTAAAATTAACCAAGATCTCTGAAACAAAGGGGCCTCAGTAGCAGGAGGCTGTGTTTATTGGGGACAGTTGGGGACAGTCCTGTTTGAAATGGTCGCCTTAGGCATCGAAGCTTAAGTCAGTCACTGGCATTACAAAAAGCAAACACAACACAACACAGCACAAAACAAAACAAAAAACTGTCAGGACTGAAACTACACCATCTAAGTGTTCCTCTTGAGGGAACGCTTCAGCCTACCTAAAATCCTTCCTCTGTCATGTCCAGCAGGGTGGCATTTAGTTTCCTTTTTAAGTGGTCAATTTGTGATGTATTCTCTCTATAGAGCAGCACTTCACCCCCCCCCCTCCAATTTGATGTGCTCTGAGTTGCTTTATCCAACTCACCAGGCCTCGTCCACAGGCAGAAAGGAGTCTTTATTTAGTCCCAGAGCATAGCTTGGAACATATTCAAAGTCAGCTCTGGAAATGAACACTCGCCGATTTATCTAGGTCTTCTGAGGAGGCTGCTCCTGGTGCTCAAGGAGATAATAGCACCTTATAAATGTATATATAGTATCCACTCTGCAGAAACCACAGATGACTGCCTGCAAATACACAGTCATCCCCATTTATATCAGGCCAATAATAGTTGGAGGCCAATGACAAATCTTTGAGAAACATAATGGACAATTGTGATCATTTAGGGTCTGAGAAAACTCTGTGACCATGAAGATGGAGATGGAAATGAGACGGAAGTCTGCCCCCTGCTGGGCGGCCGCGGAAGGGCACCCAGTGAAGAGCGCTTTTGTACAACCTCCTCTCTTCCTCACTGGTCTTTTAACTCACACTTCCTCTCCTTTTTCTCTTGCTTTTGTCTTTGCTCTCTCTGCTTCCATGTTCCTTTTATTTCCTTCTCCCCATTGCTATCGGCACATATTCTCTTGAACTCATTACAGTCTTTCTTTGTATGTAAATTCTACAATAAAGCCAAACGATCAAGTATTTTCTGAGAATATCTAAAAAGGGAAAATGACAATGTTTAGATGGAAAATCCCAGGAAAACAACTATGAAAATCTAAAAGAAAGAACTACTTTTTCTCACCAGAATCCCATTTAGATGCACCTTCTGGTTGCCTTTTCAAAATCATTTCCAGGTTCAGGGTTGCTCTGAACGTCCTCCTGGGATCAGCCCTTGCTTGACTGGGGAATGGAATCTAATTTGACAATATAGGAATAATTTTCTAGTTTTACAGATAGAAGAAAGAACGCATTCTTTTTTGTATTTCTCTTTTCCCCCCAAGTGTGCCTTTGTACTCAGAAAACAGGCTCAGTGTTTCTGTGGTAAATCAGGTAAGCTTTAGCCCCACCTCCCAGCTACCCCCACACCTCACGGTTACGTCATCAACTTGGGATGCTTGCCCTGCACTTTCTCCAAACCCTCGAATCCAGGAAATATGTTCTACTCACCTGTGAATGGGAGCACAATGGAAGAAGGAATGACAGTTTACGAGAAGATGCCCGGACAACATGGTGGCCTGGGCAGCTCACCTCCTGTCCACCTTCTTTATCTCAGGGCACAGGCATGGTATCATTTACCCCCACGTCCTCAGTGTTCCTTATTCCTCATCTTTTGATGTTCCCTTTGCTGTTGGAAGAACTCTGTAAATAGTTCTCATCGATGGGATATACCCTGCCCAGGCTGAGGTATTTAAAAGCAGCCTACTCTCATACGGTTTCACTCATATGTGGAATATAAGAAACAACGCAGAAGGTCATAGGAAAAGGGAGGGAAAACTGAATGGGAAGCCATCAGAGAGGGAGAAAAACCATGAGAGAGACTCTTAACTCTAGGAAACAAACTGAGGGTTGCTGGAGGAGAGGTGGGTGGGGGATGGGGTAACCGAGTGATGGGCATTAAGGATGACACGTGCTGTGATGAGCACTGGGTATTATACGTAACTGATAAATTATTGAACACTATATCTGAAACAGATGATGTACTATAAGTTGGCTAATTGAATATAAATTTTTAAAATACTTTAAATTAAAAAAAAGCAGGCTACTGTCTCCATGCGCTCTTTCCTGACCCCGAGCTGGACGACAGTGTCCAGTGGGGCCTTAGAAACCACCTATTAAAGAGGCAGAGCCTCCAACAGCTTGCATCCATAAACCCTCACCTCCCTCCCAAAAGACCATTTATCATTCTGTGGCTGAAATGTGGGGGCGCTCTGTTACCACAGCCAGCACTACCTTACCTGACACGGATTTCAGTTCAAGTCCTAATTAATAGTGACATACATCCTTGAATGCTCTACTCAGTGACTTTAGGACTCGCTGAGTAGATGAAAGAGGAGTTACAGGAGAGAGAACAGGAAAGGAGAGAGAAGGTCCATCCCGTGCTTCTGGACTTACCCTGCTCCTCCCCACAGGAAACGTGATGCTTAACAGACGGTTTTGTGGTTCCATTTTTGGTCTTTATCAGGACGTGGTGGGCACGTTATCCAACTGACTCTTTCCTTTTCTCCTATCCAGGTGCATCCTGGAGGATGGAAAGAGGGGGCAATTTGATGGAGAAATTTGGAAGTAGAAGTCTGGGAATCGTCAGTCTTCTCCTGAGGAATGAATTGTGGCCAACATGATACAGAGGCATACTTTGCCTTTCCCACACTACATCTGCCTCGAAGAAATGTATTTCCATCCTGAAGGCACATAAAGTAGATTGTGTGAATGTATCATGGTACAGAATCAAAATCTGATTCCCTCCAACGCTATTCAGGAGATTCAGGAGGATGTAATCTATCTCTCACAAATGGTATATTTCTTTATAACTTGCTACACCCTCTTTACTGATGTCTATACCATCATTCATGCCAGACTTTTAATAAACTCATGGAAAATACAGTCTGTATCACCTACGACATGTTCTGAGGACTCTCAGGGTCATATATTCCACAGGAAACTTTCCCTTTAGCCCAAGATTTGCAAATTGAACCGCCTGCTTGACTCTCCTCCTGATGGCTGAGACAGAAAAAGTTCTAAATGGAGCTCTCAATCTTCCTCAGCAAACCTTCCCCACTCCAGACCTCCTGTATCTGTGAATGATAATTCCACTCTCTTACTTCCTCAGGCATCCCAAACACTTGGTGTCATCCTAAACACTCAGATTTTTCTCAGATTGAACATCCAAACTTTTACCCAATCCTGCCAGCACTATCTTCCAAACACATTGCGAACCTCACCACTTCTCACTGCCTCCACTACTGCCACGCTGGACCAAGCCGCCAGCATCTCTCACTGGATTATAACCACACCAGGATGACTGGCGTCTCTGCTTCAGTTCTTCCACCCCGCACTCTATTCCCAACAAAACTAAGACTCACCCATGGTTTCCACCTCAGTCTGAATAAAACAAGGCCTGATAACGGCCTCAGAGGCCCCTTCACCTTGGAGTTACACTGCGCTCCCTCTTGCTCTGCTGAGCTAGACGCACTCCTGATTCATGACCCCGGTCCTGGCTGTTCCCTCCATCTGGAATATTCCTCCTCCAGACGTCCACACATTACTCCTCTTCCTCCTTCAAGTCTTTGCTCCAATGCTGACTTCATAGGTCATACCTTCTGACCACCTTCTTTGGGTCTCGTCTTCCTACCCAAACACACAGAGTCCTAACCCCTGCCCCACTTCATCTTCCTCCTTACACTATCATCCCACATACAACATATTTCATGTTTCTTTCATTTACTTTTTTAATTTTTTTTAAATTTTATTTATTTATTTGACAGAGAGAGATACAAGTAGGCAGAGAGGCAGGCAGAGAGAGAGGGGGAAGCAGGCTCCCCGCCGAGCAGAGAGCCCGATGCGGGGCTCGATCCCAGGACCCTGAGATCATGACCTGAGCCGAAGGCAGAGGCTTAACCCACTGAGTCACCCAGGCACCCCGCTGTCTTTCTTTTGCTTTACCTTTTGCACACTGTCTGGCAATGCAAGTTGTGTGGTGGCAGGAATTTTTATCTGTGCGGTTATTAATGTATCTCTAGGGCTGGAAACAATGCCCGGAACATAACATATGCTCAGTAACTAACTGAATAAGCATGATTTTGCTCACAAAGGACATGTTAGTGGCATCAGTCTCAGGCTTAGGAACATTTCAAATTAATAGTAGTGATAGAAGAGTCAGCTTTGTATACTTTATATATTAAATATCGATCTATAGTTCCCTTAGACCAAAGGATAAGCTGCTTATGTTTTTTGATGAAGACACTGGGTCTGGGTAAGGTTGTGTTTGCTCCAAGGTTTCAGTGAAAACTGATGGCTGCTGTCACCAATCAACATGGATTACTGCGCTGCTCCCTTTTCCGAAGAAGTCTGAAAGCTTGGAAAACACATATTTTGAAGTCTTATCTTTTCTTCTGTTTCTCATCTTGGATTTGTTTGGTCCTGTTCTCTCAGTCATTGGATTTGTTGGTCATCTTTTCACATCAGCCACTGTGCAGGACCCAGATGGAATTAAGAGTAGACGCCAGGGCTGACATGCTTCCTGGACTCCATGAAATTCTGGTTGGAGAGACTACCTTGTAGACATGTCCCAGGAAGGGCAGAGGTAGAGAGCAAATAGATCTTTGTCTGAGAATACTTATCAACAAATAGTCCCCCATACGTTAGTCAGCAACCTTCCGAAACTGGGTCATGAGGTGGCGGCAGATGCGGGATGAAATTTCATTTCTGTCAGCAAGTCAGTGACTCTCAAGTCAAGAACTAGGTAGATGATAAAGGGAAAATCCATTCCAGGAGACCCCGCCTGAATGTGTAATCACCAATATGGATTTAACAAATAGATTATTTAATTATTTACCAGATTATTCAGGAAATAACTGTCATCTGATGGGATGAAAACCCAAGATACACATTAGCTTTTATTTACTTATTTATTTATTTATTTGTAAAAACTAAAACAAAAACAAAACAGGATGAAAATCCTGGAGGGCAAAGGATTCCTAAAACCGAGTTGGGATGACCCATTCTCCAAGTTTGAGGAAGCAGAGAGGGAACAATTTGTTCAGAGAATAAGGTAACTATAAAAGTAACTTATCCATATGTCCCCACCCAGGGAATTTTCACTGCCACCTCTGAATGTAACTTTTAGAAAGTAGAAAGCTCATCTCTTCACCGGCATAGGGGCTCATTTACAATTGTCCTCAGGTGTAATTCTAATATCTTGGGTTTTTTTCCAGCTTTATTGGGGTATAATTGACAGATAAAATTGCAAGATATGGCAAGTGTAGAACATGATGATGTGATGTATGTATTCATTGTGAAAGAATCCCACCCAAGTTACTGAACACATTCATCACCTTGCCTATTTACCATTCCATGTGTGAGAACGTTTAGAAAATTTCAGTTACATAATACAGTGGTATCAACTATCATCACTAAGTTTTACATTAGATTCTTGGACCTTATTCATCTTATAACTGAGAATACATTCCCTTTTACCAACCTCTCCCTAACTCCGCCACCCTCAGCCTCTGGCAACCACATTTACGCTCTCTGTTTCCATGAGTTTGACTTTGTCTTAGATTCCACATATGAGTGATGCCCGGCAGAATTTGTCTTTTCTGTCTGGCTTACTTCACTTCACATAACGCCCTCCACGTCTAGCCACATAGCCACAAATAGGAGCATTTTCTTCATTTTTAAGGCTCACCAATATTTCATTACATATATTCCACGTTGTCTTGATCCCTCCGTTCTCTGGTGGACACTTCAGTTGTTTTCATGTCTTGGCCATCGTGAGTGGTGCTGCTACGTTTGCCCTGAGGCAGGAGACGTCATTTGTGAAGAGTCAAACTGAATCTGTTGACTGGTCTTTGTGTGGAGATGAAGTCAAAGACACGGCTTCCACCTCTCCTCCAGCTCTGTTCCCCCCCCCCACGCCAGAAAGCAAACACTGAGGGCCCTCCTCCCTGAGGCAGCTCAGCTGAGGTTGCCGACAACCTAGGGCATGAATACAATGTGCCCTCACCGAGGATACGAAGAGGGAGAAAAACGTACATGATATTTACTAAGGGTCTCATCACGTGAGAGTCTGTTAATGCACACAGAGCAAACAAAGAAAAACAGTACTGACATCATGCAAATATAAAAGGCAAGGACCTTTGTTTCTATTTTTTTCCAATTTTGAGTCATGGAATACGTAAAACCATCTTAACAAAGAGAAGAAAAGTGGGAGGAATCATTCCACCTGATTTCAAGACTTCTTATAGAGCTATAGCAATCAACAGCACGGTATTGGTGGAAGGAAGACACGTAGATCAATGGAACAGAATAGAGAACACAGGAATAGATCCCCACAAGTATGCGAACTGATCATTTAATTTTTTTTTTAAATCATGGTTAAAAAAACACAACATAAATTTATCGTCTTAACCATTTCTTTTTTAAAAAGATTTATTTCTTTGAGAGAGAAAGAGAATGAGTGAACAGGGGGAGGAGCAGAGGGAGAAGGAGAATCTCAACAGATTCCCTGCTGAGCGTGGAGCCTGATGCAGGGCTGGATCTCATGACCCTGAGATCATGACCTGAGCCAAAGTCAAAAGTCAGATGCTCAACTCAACAAGCCACCCAGGCAGCACTTTCTTAACCATTTTTAAGTGTATAGTTGGGTAACGTTAAGGATACTCAAGTTATTGCGCAACCAACCTTGAAGCTTTCATCTTGTAGAACTGAATCTCTAAACCCCTTAAACAAGAGCTGCCTATTTCCCCGTCCTCAGCTTCCGGCAACCACTGTTATCTTCTATTTCTATGGAGCTGACTACCGTGGATACCTCGTCTAGGTGGAATCCTACAGTATTTGTCTTTCTCTGACAGGCTTATTTCGCTTAACATGCTGCCCTTGAGGTTCCGTTTTTAAAATGGCAAAATTCTAGAAGTAGAGAATAGATCAGTGATTGTCACAGATTAGGGACAATGGTGCAGGGATCATTAGAGGAAACCCGAAAGCTCCTCAGGACGATGGAACTGTTTAGAATCTTGACTGCGGTACACATTATACACATGATTAAATTGTATAGAAATAAATTAACATGCACATGCACACTCGTACACACACACACACGAGTACGTACAAAATTGAGAAAATCCAAATAAGATCAGTGACTTATATCAGTGTTAATACCTGATGTACCTGGATGTATTTCGTAAATCACATACATCTCTTTGCGTCTCTTTCTCAGGGCTACCTGTACAAGCTATTATACTCACTGATAGCTTGTCTTTGTAGGACAATAAAGCTTTACTCGTATTTAAAGATTTATTGATTGATTAGAGAGAGAGAGAGAATGAGCAGGGGGGAGGGGCAAAAGGAGAGGGAGAGACTCTCAAGCAGACTCCATGCGGAACGAGGAGCCTGACACAGGGCTCAACCCCACGACCCTGAGATCATGACCTGAGCTGATATCAAGAGTCGAACACTTAACCTACTGAGCCACCCAGGCACCCCACAGGTTTTTTTGTTTTTTTGTCTTTTTAAAGTAAGTTCCACACCCAGCATGGAGCCCAATGCAGGGCTCAAGCTCACTACCCTGAGATCAAGTCCTGAACTGAGATCAAGAGTCAGATGCTTAATGGACTGAGCCACCCAGACACTCCAAACCTTACTCATTTTTAATTCAGAAAGTATTGTTGTTACTCAAGTTTCAATCATGTTTGACTACTCTGTATGGAAAATAGAAACACACAGGTTTCTACTGAAAACGAACGTGAATGGACAGATTAAAAATTAGAAACAACAGAGCTTTGATCTTTTTAAAATCCCCTGTAGCTTATTCACTGGGTTTCCAGATTGGCTTTGTTCATGTCAAATGAATGTAGGAGCTCTAAAGATTGCCTCTGGGGCATAAGCATCACAAAGAATACAGTAGGCCCCACACATGGGCCCTTTGCAGTTGAGCGTAGTCATCTGAAGGACACCCACCGCAGTGGTCTGAACCATTTGTTTCCTCCCTGGAAGGCAAATCTTACGTTCATTGGTATTGATTTCTCTGTCTAAAAAGGGCAGCCACTAATTTTAATCACTGCTTGACATGTAGTTTTTTGCGACTCACAGCTGCTTTTCTTTGGGTCCACTGCCCTGAGAATGTCATTACCATTAGGCATCGCACATCCTGACATACATTACGTTCCCTTGTATGGAAAGAAGTGCTCCTTAATTTGACTTTGCAATTGGTTTATTTGCCTCATTTGCTATGATTTTAGGTTCTCTGGTCGAGAGGTCCTAAGTCCAAAGGGGAAAATGATTTGAACAGGGGACACAAAATGTAAGTCCATTGAATTGGAAGTTGAGACTGTCTCCTGGGTACTTTGAGCTCCTCTTGCCTCTGAATCAAGTGGCAAAGAAGGGAGTCACGCTGTGCTGGCTGGGGTAATGTCCTGGCCATGCCGCAGAAGGGAGGTGGGTTATTAACATGCAAGGCAGGGAGGGAGGAGAATGTCTGGAATGCTGACTGTCCAGGGCGTCTTCCAGTACTCTCATGGACTGAACAAACTCCGCAGAAAACTGTGACTACCCATTCAAGTGGGACTGTTGGATGGCCCGGACCCTTTCGGAATCAGGCTTGGGTGACTCCGCCAGGCAGGCAATCACGACAAGCGGAAGTGCTCAGTAAGGGAATGTAGAGTGTCCCCAAATCACTCCCAAGTGGTTTCAAAAAATAAATATAAATATATATGTGTATATACATATGAGAGATTGAGAAGGAGGGAAAGCAAATGGGGCAAAACAAACAATTCCTGGATCTGAACTGAAGGTCCTTGCGTGAATCTTGAAATGTTTCCATAAATTTGAAATCATAGAATAAAAAGTTACACAAATAAAATGATAAAATCAGTGGCTTGAAATAGGTTTGAAGAGCATTTCAGACTCCTTGAAACAAAGTTGTTTTCTATGGGAAATTACTTGATAATGTTTTTAGTAGCTATAAATGTATAACTATAAAAGCTAACTATGACTGTGCACACGCAGGTTTTTATTAAATCTAGCCTTCCCGGGATGTCGATGGCTCTTACAGCCTTTCCCTCTTGATTACTGCAGAACTATTATTTCTGATCCCATCTTTCACGTTATGCTTTACACTTTAGAGATCTACCCAGATGCCACTCACAAGCAGCAGCTGCAATGCACGTAACAAGTTTCATTTCCTCCCGTTAGTTAGACGCACAATCTCCTCCGCAGTCCTGCTATAGAACCAACAACGTGGGGGTCGGCTGCGCCCCGCTCCTTCATCGGCGGTTCTTGCCTTATTTTTGTTTCCTTTTCCACTCTGGTTGTGTCTGCACTGTCAGATTACACTGGTTTGGGTTCATGGAAAAGAAAATCTCATCTGTGACTCTAGAGGAGCGGTGTGCTAGGCGTAAAATGGGTAATAGTGAGAATGAAGGGAAAGGAGAGTTTTTAGCAGGAGTAGCCAGGCTCTCTGAGGAGGAGGTCCAGGAAACAGGATGGAGAGTGTGGGGCCTCCCGCTGACTTGGGAAGCAGCTTCCAGGCAGAAAGGGCCCAAGTGCAGCCCCCCACCCCCTGTTCCCCCAACATGTCCTAACCCTCTCCTTCGATTTAAGAAATCCAAGGGAGACCCAGTTGGTTGCAACCCTAAGAACTTTTTGCATTCTCTTCCTCTGTCCCTTACATGGTTTAAATGTAAAATAGACATATTTTGGGGGAAAAAAATGACAGTCTTTTGATGAATAAAGTTTTGCTATCTCTAAAGTTCAATTGCAAGAGTTTAACATTTGCATTTCTCATAATTTCTACTAACTGGGTTGTGACTGTATCTGCCTGGGCCGGTCTTATTTTCATCATTTACATCATGGCTGTGTGATTTCAACACAACAGGCAGCGCCCCCACACCCAACAAAATATGCTTTCAGAGAGACATCAGTCCTGGGCTATGTCTGGCACGCATACTCTGCCTGACCCCCTTCCCTATTTTCAATCCGTGTGGTTCAGGCGGTAATGACCTCAAACTTCTGTCCCATTAGTGCTTCTCAGCTGCATCATTATCAGGAGACAGATGGTTTTTCTCCATCCCACTTTAGTGATACGACAATTAACGAGCATATTTCGGTGCTTTGGTATGTCCCCTACATAGATAACCATTGGCTGTTCACCAAATGCTGCAAGTGGCTACTGATGATCAGTTGCCTACTGTTGTTTTAGTAGGAGTTTTGAAATGATGGCCAGCAGCCTCCACCATTCCTCCTGTGCTCATGTAGCCCAGTCTCTTGGGTATCAGCCAGTGAAGCCTTCTGATAAGCGTCTCTTATTCCAACTGATACTAATTTTTAGTTTCTCAAGGTTCAATTTGTGACTATGATGGCCTTCAACTGCCTACTCTAAAAAGTCCAAATTCTATTCAGTGAAAACCGCTGGAAAAGAAACATCTGGGAAGGGCGACCTACATTAAATTTCAATTTTTTTTTCACAGTTGAAAATAAAACATAAGGGGGACACTTTATAGGATAAATCATTTGCTGTTGTGTGTCATTTTGTTTTAAAAACTAACATGAAAAAAAAGTCATCCTGATCCTGTTAGAAATGCTTGGCTGGAAAATCATTAGGATCCAGGGCCCTTGAGCTAGTCAATAACTACATTTAATTGGGCTCAACATTTTAAAAACTAGTGTGCACATAATGTCAGACATCTGTCAGGTTTTACTTTCTTTACCTCCTTTGCTCCTCAGGGGAATAAGGTGAAAAGTCCAGGAGAAAAACAAATATCTTAGACATATCTTGGAAGGCTGATTGCAGCTATCTTGACGTTACAAGCTAAAAACAAAACAAAACAAAAAATTAGAGGCTCCTGGAGACATGAAATCAATGAACTGGAGCTTTTATACCAGTAGCATTTATTAACTGTATATTGATGCTATCTTCACAGTATCCAGTAAATGTTTAGCTGATATGACTACGACTGGATATCAGAAGTTTTTAGAGTTAACTGCTTTGGATCTACATGGTATTTCCTTTGAAGTTACCAAAAGCCATTTATTTAAACCACTCTAACTTTGGTGAAGCATGTTATACTACTGAGTATGCCATGAATGAGAATCTCTTTATTACATTTTAATATGATGCTATTGAGAGCAGCATAGACGACTAGACACACAAAGGACATGATATGACCTTTAAGTGAAATTACTCCACAAACCACATGGCATTTGGGCTTTTTTTTTTTTAAAGATTTTATTTATTTATTTGACAGAGAGAGAGATCACAAGTAGGCAGAGAGGCAGGCAGAGAGAGAGGGGGAAGCAGGCTCCCTGCTGAGCAGAGAGCCTGATGCGGGGCTCGATCCCAGGACCCTGAGATCATGACCTGAGCAGAAGGCAGAGGCTTTAATCCACTGAGCCACCCAGGTGCCCCATGAGCTTTTTTTCCATTTGCAACCTTTGATAAAGCTTGAAATATAGATAATCCTTTGTTTGCCAAAAACTTTTGAGTTAATATGTATATTCTTCATTATTGCAAATCTTTAGAATTTCTATTTCAAAACCTGTACTTGTTAAGAAGTATTACTATTAGAAGTCCCACAGAAATAGAGAGTAAAAACTCTGGAATCAGCTTCACCAAATATTACAACAATCCTCTAGTTAAAGGTCAGCTTAATGTTTGAAAGTAGGAAACAGAAGTAATATTTTTGAACAGCCTCAAAAACATTATGGTATTATGTAGTTTTATAGAGGTATTCCCAGCTAGGTAGGATGATATCACTAGGTTCTGGAAAATGGTAAGGAAGCAAAGAGTCAGTGGAAGCTCCTGGGAATCTTCCTCAAAAGACAGCACGTGCAGACTTATTTCTCTCCTACTAATCTCTTTCCATCCCCCTGCTTCTATGAAAGCTGACATATAACTGCTGAGCCTCCAATGACCACCATGGACCATGCAATTCAGGGCAAATTCCTTTGGGATACCAGAGCATAACAACAGAAGAAATCTGGGACTCTGATAGAGTCATGAAAATGTAAAGACATACCTGCTTCCAACAACCTGATAAACTTTTTTCCTGTATATTTAAGCCACTGTGAAATTTAGATCCACGCAGTTAAAAACCTAACCGCTATTAATTTGCAGATAGAGACTAGTAAGTAAAACATCTTCTTTTCCTACCTTTTAATGTAGCAGCATGAGAACTTGATCCCAAGAGAGGTGGCAGCCATTTTGTAGCCATGAGGAGTCACACCTGAAATGGCAGTATTCGTACTGAAATAGGTAAAGAGGACATAGCCCATGAAAGAGTTACATAGCCATGAGCAGCAAATGCCCATTATCCCAGGCGCTCCTGAGAAACATTTTTATGCCAGCTGTTGTAGTCTCAGAAACAGATCTATGTATCTAACATAGCACTGTCTCTAAAGTTGGGGGTTATTTAAAGGACATTTATAATTCTCATCCCTCCTTGCAATTGGTCTTGGAACTAGCAACAGCCATTGAAATTTGAGCAGGTGTGCCATGCTTCCTGACTGCTTCCTGGCTACCTAGCAAGGAGCCTGTGCTGAGTCCAATCTCTGCTCTCTCCTTCTGCCATTGGGATGAGAGGGCCACGTGGTCAGAGGGCAGCTCTTCCATGGTGAGGGCCAAGCCCTCCTGCCAATCCACACGGAATATGGTCTGTGAAAAAAGTGAAATACACTTTTGTACTATGACCCCCTTGAGAAGTTAGGGCTGTATCAGCATAATGAAGACCTGGATGGATATATTAAGTAACCATATTGATGTTAATAAAAAAGTTACCTGTGCTAATAATCACAATTTCAAATAGTTCAAAAAACTATAGTTCATAAAATAAAACCCCATGTTAAATCTCTTCATACAATTAACCCCTACCAGGTTTCTACTGTCTCCCCCCAGAAAAATAGTTCATGCAAAATCAAATCTATGTAATTTTTTTTTCTTTTCAAAATGGTTACAAAGGTAGAATCAAACTCCACACACTTCTGCACTTTTTTCTGTGTGGTCCAATCCACATCTCAGAGCAGCGTCCAGATAACCTGCCAGGGGATCTGGCCCTGAAATGAGTGTCTCTACAGGCTTTTGAATCAATTATTTTAAATTATTTTTCTTAGCTCCTGGCAAATGTTTAAA
The DNA here is from genome assembly GCA_028534135.1 of Potos flavus. Lineage (NCBI taxonomy): Eukaryota > Metazoa > Chordata > Mammalia > Carnivora > Procyonidae > Potos > Potos flavus. The sequence continues at coordinate 128,521,579 of CM052895.1, forward strand.
CAGTTTCTTCTATTAATCTTCAGCATTAAAAATTAATCACTATAATTGAAGGACTCATTACTGGAACTGAAGTAGACTATTTTATCAGGAATCAGACAATCTGAGATGATTGTACAGAGTTGTAAATGTCAAGGCAAGACCATGGAGTTTCTTTGGGAGATACCCATTCTCTGCACTGTATTTAAATGTAGGGGCATGGAGATGACGTGTTTCCGCTTTGAATATTATGATCTGAACCTGCAGAAAGTATTCTTTGGTTCAGATGTCCTTTCCTCAACCATTGACATCATCTGGACAGAAGATGCTTCCTCCCAAGTTAATATAAATAGGTCATAACTAGAAACCAGGGCAGGTGGGAGCGCTTTCTCAAGACCCATCTGAAAAGGGAATATGTCTTGACCGAGATGCAACAGCCACGTGAGTATGCCATGAGAAGCAAATTGAAAATAACTTCTAGTCCCAGGTGCAAGTTCCAAGGCAAGTGCATCTATCCCAAGCGATGCATGAGCCTTACGGACACATAAGCATTTTCATAGGATGCGTCTGCAGAATGCGAAGGATTCTACCCGAGCATCCCAGCGAGATGGCCAAAGCCACATTTACAGACAGATGAATGAGGATGGAGAGCAGGCACTTCCTCTCCCCTTGAATATGAAAGGGACAACTTTTTTACCCAGAAGCCCAGAGGAAGAAGAGACAGAAGGGGGTGACTAGAGGAGAAGAGAAACTGAGTGAGAGCAGAAGCAGCATGGGGAGGGGTCCTAAATGTTCAGAGGAGGAGACACCAGCACTTTTCAGAAGCCAGAGCTCCTCTCTTGATTTCTCCCTAAAGTCCGTGTAGACATCAACTCACTTCCGTGTCTGCAGAGTAGCCTGATCGTGGAGCATTTTATTTATTTATTTTAAGTATCCAGGAGCTCACGAGCATGACGGATGGGCTGAGGATGTGGGCAGGAGGAAGAGAGACCAGGGGAGAAAGAGCCTAGTGAGGGAGTGGTACTGATCCAGTGGGTATTTGCTAAATGTCTTGTCAGTTACCACTATGGGTCACACGTTTTCCTCCTAACAAAATACCATGGGACATCTGAAGTTCCAGAAGTAGTCCCCATCAGTCACAGGTCTTTCCAGGCTCAGGCGTCATACAGGGGAGATGTCACCATCTTAGCTAGCAAGCCCATTCCCGAGACTCCTCTGTCTGAGTGCCACCCTTCCAGCTCATGCCACCCAAAGGAGGTGGAAATCCAGAGAAATCAAGACATGAGTTCCAGAGGGAAAGCCACTGAGAAACTCAAAGATTCCTGCAAAGTCAAAAGGAGGAAGAAATGATTAGGACTAACTCTAAGCTTCAGAAGTTTGCCTGGGCCCGGACTCCAGGCAGAACCAGCTACGGACTCTGTGGGGCCCAGGGCAAAAACGAAAATGCAGAATCCCTTCTTTAAAAATTGTTGACTCGAGCCAGCTACAGCAGAGCATTAACAGCTCGGAGTCCTTCTGGGTTCGAAGAAACACAGAAACAAAACAAGAGAAGGCCTCATGAGTAGCTTTAATGTTTTACCTAGATGGAGCAGAGGCAGATCTCTGCCAGCAGCCCTGCATTTCCTACCCTAAAGTGAAAGCTGATGGAGGACATTAATGCCAGGGAGGAGAGAGAATTGCTCCTTACAATACCAGTAATCTCCAAGGGCGGAGTATCTCATTAACCTGGTTGTTTAAGGATGCTAAACTAGAGGAGCCCTTAAGAAAAGGGGCAGGGAAATTAAGGAATTAAATAACTACACCTAATAGCATTTGGACCTTAGTAAGCCACAGGGACACAGCCTTTTTATAGGCTACGTACACGGGAGGGAAGGAGCTCTAAGCAAGCTCTCGACATCCCAAAGAGCAGATGTGATCCCCTACAGAATATTTAAGGCAAAAGGTACAAAACTGTAACGAAGACATAATTTCCAAATGGGAAGAGTCCGATTTTATCACTGCAAATGTTATAGTTATGTCATTTAGTCATTTAGGCTTCTCCAATGTAACTGTGTAACCGACCCTCCATCCACCGTGGGTTCCTCCAGGGTTCTTGCAGCAAGTGGCTTACACAGAGATACCTAGTATTTAATTCACCTGCTTGTATACAACAGATCTCAGAAAAATAAATCCCCAATTAGCAATTGGGTTGATTTCACAGTCTTTCCTGTCTAAAAGGAAAGTTATCATCATCTCTTGGCATTATTCGCTTTAGCTTTACAAATCTTTCTGTATTTTCCAGTAATATTGGCAAAGATGCTTGATGGAAATATACCTTCTCCATTAGAAGATCAACAAAATGGCAGTAAGCAAGCTTAAATCTGAATCTTGAACTAAAGCCACTCACTTTTACATCGTAAGGTTAGCATTGCCCCTTGTTACAGAGACACATGACACTGGCTTCCAGGGGCTAATGGTGGTGCTATTTCCCCAGGAGGTCCGTGGAGTGGGACCTGGAAGTAGAGGAAGAATAAGGACACTGCTTTGTCTCCTGATGCTTGCAAGATGGGCCACTCATCACCATGATGGGACTCTTAAGGAGAGGCTCCTTTTCCTTGCCAGAGTCAGTTCTCATGCTGCATCCGGATTTGTCCATGGAAAAAACGTCTGTTTTTTCCACCAATGATCCTCTGGACACTGGGCTCCAAATAGGCCACGTCTGCTACTCTCGTGGGCAAGAAGAGCTCAGTGGAGTCTGATGCGTGCCCACCTGGGATGTCCAGGAGCTTCAGTGTCCAATTTCAAGAGACTGCATCACACAAGAGAGACTGAGATCTGAAGATCGCATAACGTGTCATGAAGATGGTGGCCCACAGCCTTTCAAAGAGGGTTGGAAGTCATGGAACAGATACTCGAGGTGCTGCAGACAACCGGGTGGCTTGAAAGCAGAAGAGGGACACTCTCCTCTCTCCCAAATGTCACGGCAAGTTGCAAGTCAAGATGGGAAGGCAGGTCCCTTGGAATAAAGGAGACAGAGCAGACAACTGTGTGGTATGGAGTTGAGAAAATAAGAGTAAAGCAGTGCAGGACAGAAGAGTAAATGGACTTTGACTCATTCCATGATAAGGTGGCTATTAAAAGCAATCTTCTCAGGAGAGGTGTTAGTGGAATTGAAAACTCACATACTCATTCATTCTTCAATATGGCTTGAGCCTCCCTAGGTCCCAGAGCTCCTACCATATGTGGGGACACAGTGGGGAAAAGGTCACTCATGATGGGGCCCAAGTCTAGTGGAAATAATGTTCATTAAAAACATAGTTACGTGAGATTCAATCATGGAGGCACAATGTCCACTAGCCCCTCAGTTCCTTAGCGCCCCGTCTTTAGTTAGACCCAGGGCCGTGGGGGGAAGCGTAGTGACTCAGAGTGAGCCTTTGCCAATTATTTCATCCTGTCCCTTTCTGTGAAATGGATCTACTCGCACTTGTTTCACTGGACTCTGGTGAACATGAAACATACGGAAAGTGCCCAGAACGCTGCCTGACAGGGTCCACACTGCAAAAATTTCCGTTGTTATTATGCAGAGCACTTTGATTTCATTCCATTGTTTTATCCACCATGTCTGCCAAGCCGATCGGACCTGCTTTCACCAACAGACATGAAGAGATAATGAGAAGAAAGGGACCAGGTACCGGACATATTTGCTTAAGTCATTTACCAGTAAGTTTCCCCACCAGCAAAGTCTGGAGAGGTGCACGGTCTGTCCTTCAGGAAGAACTTGAGAGCCGCCCTATTTTCTGTACGTCTCTGTCATCAGGAGAATGGGTATTAATTGTACTGCATGACTGTACATGGAAACCTGAAGCGACTCAGGCCTAATAAGTAGTTAAAGATGTTTCCAGAATCAGAACACTCGTTCAGACCTGGCTCCTGGTGCTTCCTATTCTACCGTCTATACCGCAGGAGAGAAGCGTGTATTTCTGGTCATACTGCCTACACTGGGTGCTGCTCACTGATCTGAATGCTTGTTTATTAAAAGGATTCCCGACCTCCTTGTTTGGAGAAATAGTGCCTAAGGAAGCATGGCTTTACATTCTTTCTTATGAACTCATGAAAGGAGCAAAGGATGACACATGAGCCACAAATCAAAAATTGAGTAAAAATCCAGGCATTTGGCCTGATAATTTACGGAGAGGTGAGATTCCGCAGGGAAAAGATGGTATTTTCTTTCCCATTAAGGTGGTCTCTTTTTCTCCCCAATCTCCTTCTTAACACTCATGTACTTCAGTACGTACTGAAATTTTTAAAATATATCAACTTATATTTAAAGAGTGCTTTGAATTTTGTATGCTTTTGTAAACTGTAGATTCTTCTAGAAGTGTTGGCAAAAACATCACCCACCTAAACCCTCAGGAAATAATTATGAGAGAAATTACAGAAAACTTAAAATACAGCCTTATATGGTTATGCATACATTTTTTCCCCCAAATACTTTTATTTTTTCAGTGTTCCAAGATTCATTGTTCATG
>CM052895.1:128526562-128592830 GCA_028534135.1 Potos flavus
TCTAAACGAAACCTCATCATTTTTTCAGAAATGACCCCCAATAAATTTGTTCCAAAGGGAAATCGCAACACTAAACAGGCCTTCGGTAAGGACAGATTTGTATGCAACATTGCCGAGAAGTTAGTCTTGAGATGGAACAGTCATGTAACTATTTTTCTATTATTTGTAAGGCACTGAAGCCCTTGATAAAATCTCTCAGAAGTTTGAGTGCGGAGTCACTCAGAGTTCATAGAGGATTCAGACTTTTTCAGTTGAGATTCTATGGGAAAATCAGAACCAGATGATTCTCTAAAGGTAGGAGAGTTCCAAACAGCCTTCTTCTTCTAATAGTATGTACACTAGGATTTATTATCACGCTGGTGTTTTGAAAGCCAAATGATAGATAATTGGATTCTCCGGCTAAAGTATTTCTTCCTCGCTGACTACACATTTCAGAACAACCCTCATCTGTGAATTGAGGATATGTGAAACTTAAACCTAAGAGAAACAGATGATTTTTATTTAGTATTTTAATAGTGCACATTAGTGACTAGTGCCAGACATCGTTCCAGAAATTTCCACCTCTGGAGGAATGGGGCTCACCATGGGGTGAGTAGTTTTCCTTTAAGTAGTTTCCATCTGACAGTTTCAGAGTGGTCAGCATCTGCTTTAATAATTGAGTCTGACTTAAAATGTTTCAAAACAGACATAAGTTCTTTAAAATTGGATCCAAAAGAGGAGCTATCAAACTATCGACTTCTGTGAAAAGAAACAGAAAGAAAACAAATCTATTTGGTACAGAATAAAGGAAAATAGTCTCTCACCGGGCTTCATGCCTGTGCTTGCTTTTCCAAGACTTCCTAAAATAATGACTTGTAAGACTTTTCTCCCTTCCATTCTTGGTGAAACAGGCCCCTAGCTGACACATCTTAATACACCCAGGTTATCTGGCGGGGGACATGGTCCTTTCCCCTCCAAGATCAGGAATCGCCCTTATCCTGAAGGCACACACAGAACACTTCTGTTGGGATTTCCCACGGAACAGAAAAGGGGATGCGTTTGCCAAAATAACTGTTGAAGAAAAAAAAAAAAAAAACACTTAGGAGTCTCTGTTTTGTCTTTTTTATTATTATTGCTGTCATTGAGGACAAATGGGGATATTGTGTTGCGTGGAAGAAAAAGGTTAGCAAATTAAAAAAAAGAACAACAGGCAGATAAAATCACATGAATTTAACTCATTCTTTGCGGTGCTGGCTGCTGCGCTCCATTTTAGTGTTCCAGAAATGGAGAGAAGGAGCGAATCTTGCCATCGGTGTCCAGTAGAGATCAGAATAAGTCATGGCCACGTGTGCATATTTTTCAGGTGGCATGCACTCTTTTCTTTATTGTCACTGTCTTAATCCCTGCCATATGGGTGTGAGGGAAAATAAAGGTTACCACTCCAGGATTATAGGGACCCAGTACCGGGGTTCCTGCCTTCCTTATTCCCCAGGTTTGTTGCAGGCTATTTCTTTCTTTCCTCTTTCTTTCTTTCTTTATCTTTCTTTCTTTGTCTTTCTTTCTTTGTCTTTCTTTCTTTCTTTCTTTCTTTCTTTCTTTCTTTCTTTCTTTCTTTCTCTCTCTCTCTTCCTTCCTTCCTTCCTTTCCTCCCTCCCTCTTCTCTGTCTCTCGCCCTCCCTTCCTCCCTTTCTTCCTTCTTTCTTAAAAAATATTTATTTATTTTAGAAAGAGAGAGAGAGAGCAGGGGAGGGGCAGAGGGGAGAGAGTCTTAAGCCGACTCCCTCCTGAGCACGGAGCCCTACACAGGGCTTGATCTTAAACCCTGAGACCAGGACCTGAGCCGAAATCAAGAGTCAGATGCTTAAGCAACTGCACCCCCCAGGCGTCCCTGTGGCAGGCCATTTCTGTGGGGACTCTGTAATTATATGTGAGGGGTAGGGGGCAGTCTGGGCTGAGTATTATTGTTGATGTCAGGAGAACGCAAGGAAACACAAAATCTCCTCCCAACCCATACAAATACCCCCTCCAGAAAGGTCGTAGAATAAAAAGTTTTATTGTTGAATTAGCATTAAACCAGAATGTGGTGCACATCACAGGCAATCTGCTAAGAGATCGCAAAGAAAGAATCTCACCCGTTTACGTCGCTAAGCAGATACAACCAATTACATACTTGTTCTCAAGATAAACAGTAACTAGTCCTCAGATGGACAGTACTATTTGTCACAAAAATTCATCCTAAATACACTTGGTATTGGGGGTGACCATCTATTTTAGTTAATTGGCTTTATCCGGAGGTAAAATAAATTTCTCATTTCTTTTTTTTTTAAAGATTTTATTTATTTATTTGACAGAGAGAGAGATCACAAGTAGGCAGAGAGGCAGGCAGAGGGAGAGGGGGAAGCAGGCTCCCTGCTGAGCAGAGAGCCCGATGCGGGGCTCGATCCCAGGACTCTGGGATCATGACCTGAGCCGAAGGCAGAGGCTTTAACCCACTGAGCCACCCGGGTGCCCCAAATTTCTCATTTCTTTATGACAGCAAGCAGTTTTGTAACTTGGGGTCAGGTGCCCACCAGTTAGGGTCCTACCCTAGCACTGAAACTAGGAGGTAGGCACCTACCTTCCCAGATGATTGCATCTAAGATGTGGCTCTCAAGTCCTTGAGAAAGACAGTTCAGGGTTGGAAAGCTGCCTAAGAAACTTACTCAGCTTTTAAAAAGATTTACATACATTTCAAAGAGACAGAAAAAGGGGTAGCAGTTCCGCATTTTCTTAAGTAAATGACCTAAGAAAAAAGGGGAGATGTCTCTTTCCTTATTTCCAACAAGGAGAATTAAATTTCTTAATTTTCATTTGTGTCACCCTTACATTGAGGATGGGGTAGGGACAACACTTCAACAAAGATATTTCAAGGATGTTTAAAAGTTAAATTGGAATTAAAATGTTTTTAGACATGTAACCTATTTAACATACAAGGTTTGCTCTTGCAGAAGTTTCAAAACTAAGTAGCCTATAATTTACTTGTCTCCAGGGTCTAAAAATAATGGCAATGGATAGTACCAGAGTAAAAGTAGCACCTAAATGGTCTCAAACCATTTTTGGGGGGCCATTCTTGGAACCAGCCATTTCTACATGACCGATAAAATATTATACTATAAAAAGCATTTAAAAGAACACTTAAACCATTCTTCTGTTAAGCAGATACAAAAGCTAGCTATAATTCAAGCTCGAAATGAGCATGAAGCAGAATTCAGTTAGGGTTAGGGTTAGGGTCAGGGTTAGATTAACTTCCAAGTTTAGATGATCCATGAAAGTGTCTAAATAACAGAGAACTCAGTAAGTTCCGTGCCTACTCTTCAGTTTCTATTGTGAATACTTATTCCCTTCTGGCCTTTTGAAATGAACCACTGGAAAGTTTGATTAATTATTCGGCAAGCCAGAAATGCCCTTTGCCTGTTATCTTTATGAAATGCAAATTACAGATTCCAAAAAAGTAAATGGTGACTCAAAATAAAGTATAGAACAATGGTTACTGTTAATGGAAATAACGTTAAAAGTCATGACATCCGGAAGAATAGGGATGGGGAGGACTTTTTCTTTTAAAATGAAACTTTCTCACTGCTAAGGCCCCAGTGGAACTTTTCCCCCCTTCATTTAAAGGAATAATTTCTTAATCAATAATACTTGCATGAAAGCAGCTTTGAGCTTTCGGAAGAGAACAAAACTGTTTCAAAGCAGGGCCTGCTGCTCAGAAATACAATATTTCCTCATTAAAATGAGAATCTCCAGCTGAGCAGGGGAGGTAGCCAAGGTCAAAAGAAGAGTGAGCATTCATTAAGGTTTTCTCACTAAATACCCACTTTTAAATCATTCTCTTAAAAATCTTATCTAAATTGGAGAACTATGATTGTCTACTCTTGAAAAGCCAAAGATCCACTTTATCTTGTCTGGGTTTGAAGAAAAGGCCAAAACTTTTTTTCTCTTCCAAAGGCGGGGTGGGGGGTTTCAGAGATCAGTAGGAGGTCTTCTGAGGTTGTGGAGAGTCTGGATAGAAACCTATGGAGTTCAATTGATAGGTCATAACAAAGGTTTTTATGTTTTGTCTTTTTTGAATTTCAAATCTCAGTGTAAGGGGACGGCTGGGTGGCTCAGTGGGTTAAGCCTCTGCCTTTGGCTCAGGTCATGATCTCAGGGTCCTGGGATCGAGTCCCGCATCGGGCTCTCTGCTCAGCAGGGAGCCTGCTTCCCCCTCTCCCTCTCTGCCTGCCTCTCTGCCTACTTGTGATCTCTGTCTCTCTGTCAAATAAATAAATAAAATCTTAAAAAATAAATATCTCAGTGTAGGTAATTAAGAACATTTCATGGAATGGAATTCATGTATTGTACCTTTTGTACGATTTATATTTACATTAACATGTGTTTAGCAGTATGTAGCAAAGGATATTTTTTCCAGAATTAAAGTTGCATTTTAAAATACGATTCTTATGTGTTCACTTCTGTGCATATCAGCACAGATTAATTAGCCTTAACAAAATAAAATGTTTCCGTGCTTATGTGCCAGAATAAGTAATGAGCCGAATAGATACTAAGCACTCTATACGACTATCTGTTAATTCTCTGAACGGTGTGCAAAAACCACTCTCTTCCAAAATGCTTTGAAAATATTCATGATGATTTGTCAAAAATACATAAAATGCTTAAAAATGTGTCTATTCGCTCAAAGCAATAACAAAAGTTAGGGTTGAATCGGATTTTTTTTCCCAAGAACTGAAGTTCTCTCATTTTCTGTCTTGTATCTTTGTAAAAATACATCAATGTTTTAAAATGTCTTTCCTACCAGAAGGTAGAACAGCACCTGGCACATGGTAATAGCTCAGTTAACATACTGTAACACCCGATGAAGCGAAGATTCTGTGGACCGTCTTTGCTAGGTGTGCGTGCAGAGAATGGGAGCATCTCAAGGGTTAGCTGTGGAGTTATCAGTCTTCTCATCTGAAATACAAACCAAGTCAAATAAATATTGAATAAATGCAAGTTTCCAATGCTGAGAGGCCCAATACGTAGTATTCAACTTTTCTAGTCTTCCTTCTGGCTATTGTGTTACTCATTAGCCTTTCTTCCTACTGGAGAGTAGTAAAAGAAAAAAAAGGAAGTTCTAATTATTTTTTTCTACCTTCAGGGCTTTGATAAAGTGTTTTTTTCAGTCACTGTAACCATAAAATAGAACACAACAGAGGTGTTTTTCCCCCCTTCTCAGGTTGCTTTCCTTATTTATAATTTTGCTTTCTATTTATTTGCCATGGTAGGCAGTAAATTTATAAGGACAGGATTGATAAGATTTGTGGGGTGCAGTGAAAAATCCCCCTTCTACTCTTGTCTCTCAGTCTGGGTGTTCCAGACGACCCATGGTATTGGTTTCACATACCTTTCAAAGATGTCCTTGGACGATTCGTGGCAGGAGATGGCAGGAGATGGCAGATTTGTGACTGTAACAGGACTCTGAGTCAGTAAGTGAGGCAGCATCATCTTGAGGAAAAGCTGGCCATTGAGTCAGTGGTCCTGGAAGAAAGGCTAGGGATTCGTCTCACAAACGAGAATGTTGAAACCTGGAGAACCGAAAAAATAGTCTTGTCCACTGTCGCGGAAAGCGTGAGCATTTACGAGCCAGAATTCAAATATAGGTCATGTGATTCCACATGGAAGGCTCTCTTACCAATGCATGAAACTGAATTAAGTTGCTTTAAAGTTACCAAAATCTTAAACTTAATCATTATCAATGCCTCTATCATTTGCCATGACCCCGAGTTATTGAGGTCGCTAAGGTAAGAGGAGTAGAATTGAGCCTTTAATGTAAATGTGGCAATTTACGGGATAAGAAGATTCTGTGAGGGCACATACATACCTACCCACACTAAGTGAATTTACTGTTGGCTCACACATCTCTATGAGGTCGGCAGAGAGAATGACAAGCCCGCCCTGCAACACTGAGCAAAAGAAGACACTGTTGTTTATTTATAAGGTGGGCCAGTGTCTATGGGGCCACTTAGACATGGTAGTAAGGATGGTCGTGATGATAAAAAATAGCCTCCCCCAAATGCAAACATGGATAAGAAAGAAATATTAAAAACAAAACAAAACAAAACATTTTTTTTAAGAATGAAAACAAGCTGAGCTCTTACAAAGCCGAATAAACCGTAACTGGCAGAAATTAAAGAACTTTAAAGAAAATTAAAGAACTTTAAAGCATAAAGCATTAAGGAAATTAAAACAAAAAAAGAAAGAAAAAATCTCGGGACCCCTAGGTAGCTCAGTCAGCTGGTGCTACGTGGTTGGAGTCCCGTTTGATGGTGAGAGGAAACCGCCAAATCTCTGAGTTTTCATTCTAGAAGCATCATAGGCTGTTTGTGAGGACTGAGGGAAATAATTCACAAAAACTGTTGCACAGAGTGTGTAGGATTTTACGCAAGATTTGTGTGAATGTGCGTTTTCTTTCTGGCATCGTTTCATACTTTGAATAAAAAGCAGACAGTGTTCAAATCATGCCTTAGACAGGAACACGATCTTTTCCAAGAGCCATGGGAGCCTGCAAGACGTCGTCTGGCCATCACGGATGTACTGGAATTGTCAGTGCACTTGGAGAGAACGGTGTGCAATAGCCAGCAGCATCAACCATGAGAAAGAATATGCAGTATATAGTATATATCAAAGTATATAGTATATATCAGACTATATGCAGCCTTCGAAAGTCTCTGTAATTGTGAATATCATCGATGCTACCAAGCTCACAGTACAGCAAACAGCATGTCTGTGATGCCCTGCCTTGAGGTCTTGACAAGGCTCACTCTCTGACTCTAATCTTTGCTCAAATGGTGTCTTCTCAGAGAAGTCTTTCCTAGCAATCCTATTTAAAATAAATTCCAAACTCATCATTCCCAGACTCTCTTTCTCTCATCCTTTTTTTATATTATACACACAAATTGTTATTTGCTTACACATTTGTCTCTGACTAAAATGTAAATTTGAAGGAAGATGGGGACTTTGTGTTTTTATTCTCCCCCCTTCAGGTGCATAATACATGGCAGACAACATCTTCATGGGCATGCCTTTTCCTTGAGTAAATGAATGAATGGATAGAGAAAAAAAAAGTCACAGTTACTAATGCAAATCCCAGAAATTAACCTAGGTTTGTATCCTATCTCTGCCACTTACTGCTGTGTAACCCAGGGCAGCGGGAGAAGATCAACGCCAATCTCAAAGAGTTGCTTTGGAGAGGAGGCTAATCCATGAAATGACTTTAGAACAGTGCACTACATGATAAAGGTTCAGCAAATGAGAGTTACTATGTCATAGGCAAGAACTGGGCCAAACATTCATTTCTAAATCAGTTTCTCTTCCGGGTAGTTGAATTGTTAAAACTGACCCATACTAATCACAATTCACTCTGTCATGAGAATCCAGTCTTTTGAAGCATATAAGGTGATTGCTGTTAAGACCAAAGACAGCATCCAACTCCTGCTCAGCCTGCACTGGTTGGGGGTCAATCCCAGAAACACACTGCACCCATGTTCTGTGTCACTTGCAATTTTCTGCATGTGTAATTATGTAAGTTATTAATAAGCGGTTTATTACATCATTTGATGTGTAGGTTAAGGTCTTTCCAGCTGACTTTTTGTTATATTAATGAAGGGGCATACATCATTGCAGGAAGCAGGATCAGGTTTTTTTTTTCCTGTTTCTAGCAGATACTATGAAGTCTCCTTCCTTGCTAAAATAATCTACACCCTAGATAAAATATATTTTTAATGATTTGCTCGGTATATCAGCCAGGTATGTGCACAACTGCGGTATTTAACAAGCCATCCCAATTTCAGTGGCTGAAAAGAATTCTCTATTCTCATGTTCTTAGATCCATGAATTGGTTACCCCTTGGCCAGGGAAGACTGGACTCCAGGTTCTAGGTTCTAAGATCCAGGCTGAGGTAAGGGTCAACTTTACTGCATATATTTCTTACCTTTCTTGGACCAGCTTCTCCTCACAGCAACTGGCCTAAGACACGACTCTCACTCTGGGGTCCAGACTGAAGGGACAATGGCTGCCTGGGGTGTGTACTCTTCTCATGGAAGATCATCGGAGCTCAAGAGGGCCAGTGTGACCACACCAGTGTCATCCAACCTCTTCTGTATCAGAGCTACTACTATCCCATTGGCCAAAGTCAAGGATTGTGGAAATGCACCCTGCCTATTCTGAGGCCGTTCTCCAGAGAGAGGAATTGGGACCCAAAATTCAATCTCCCGCACTAAATCTGCCATAAGTAAGAGCAAGTCTCCTGCCAAAATTACTCCCGCTTTCTTTCAGGAAAGGAAAAAGGAAAAGTGAGCCTAAACTTCAGAAGAGTGTGCATATGTGGGGGGGGGGGGGAAGGAGGAAGGGAGGTAAATAAATGCAAAATCCAGTGTTTCCCTGAGGGCCAATCCGGTGTCAGTGATGTTCTTGGGAGATAAACTTCTGGGCACAGACAAACTATAGAGATTTAAAAAAATACACTATTACAGTGGGAAATAGAACATGTACTTTAATCACTTATAGATTAAGTAGTCCAAAAATTAGACAAATTACAGATTTCAAAAATGTACTTAATATTTGACTTAATAGGTATATACAGAACTATCCCTTGACTAATAATGAATATTCATAAAAAACTTGAACCTTAAAAAAAAGATTGACAATAAACTAGATTATAGAAAATTTCAGAGAACTGGTCTTATATACATTATATTCTCTAAAATTTTTGTAAATCAAATCAGAGGTTATGACATAAAATATACAAAAAATATCTCATATATGTAGACACTAGAATATACGCCTCTAAATATTTCCTGGGTCCAGGAAGAAAGAGTAATGCGAACTTTAATAACTCAACAATAATAATATCACAAATCAACCTGGTGGAAAACATTAAAAGAAACACCAAGAGGCAAATGTATAGTTTAAAATCCTCATGTTAGAAAAGAAAAGTCTGACAATTAATGAGTTAAGTGTAAGTCTTTAAGCTAGATTAAAAAAACCAGAAGAATTAGGCCGAAGAAAAGGGAAGAAAATGGAAAATACGAGCAAAGTGCAATGAAACAGGAGACAAAGACCCCATAGCGAGGGCCAAGGAAGCCCAAAGAAGTTTCTTTAAAGAAACTGTGGAAATGATCAAACTGTTGCAGACTAATTAGGGAACAAAACAAAACAAAAAAAGCCCAAATCAATAATTTTAAATAAGAAACATTTAATACAAAAGGAGCAACATTTTTATATAAGGAGGAATTAAAAAGATCACATATGAGAGCTATGAACATTTGCACGGCAGTAAATGAGAAACTGTAGATTAAATGGAAAGCTTTCTAGGACGATATTATACCGTTCTGGGGGCCCCAAGACCCCCCTCAGGGTTGATGTTTTGCTAGAAGGATTCACAGGGCTCAGCACACAGCCATACTCCCGGCTAGGATTTATTTCAGCGAAATCAGCAGAAGGAAGAGGCCTGGGAGTGAAGTCGGGAAACAGGAGGACCCAAGCTTCCGAGAGTCCTCTCCCAGGACAGCCACGCAGGATACCATCCTAGGAACGAGCTGTGATAACACGGGTGGAGTGTTGCGCACCAGACTAGCTCAGGAGAGATCCTGTACCCAAAGTTTGCAGTGGTCCTTGTCACGTTGGCACTCTGCCTAGCGTGTACCAAAATTCCAGACTCCCCAAAGGAGGGCAGGAGTGCAAGGGAAACCACAGTTTCAACAAACAGCTTAGCCACAATGAGCCACTCTGAACAGTTTGTGGAATCATAGAAACCCTTCCCAAATCCGTGTTTCAGATGCCAGCCAAGGTCAGTCTTGCAGGAGGGCCTTTCTTTGTTAGGACAGCAATCTCAGGCCTGCTGTGGTAACTTTTCCACAATTACATACCAAAACTAACTCAAAAAGAAACAGAAAGCCCGAATGGCTATGTAACCATTAAAAACAAAAACAAAAACAAAACACAACTAGATCTGTGGTTCTAAGTATTTCCATAAATAAAATAATTCCAGGCAGAGATAGTTTTATGGTGAGTCGTAGCAAAATTTCAAAGAATAGATCATTCAAATAGCATGCAAACTCTTCCAAAAATTTAAATATCAGGTTGCACTCCCCGAATCAGCTCACATACGAGGCAATAAACTTGATACTAGGCAAGAACAGTATGAGAAAAAAAAATACAGGTCAATCTCATTCTTGAATAAAGATATAAACATCCAATACAAAACTTGTCAAAATAAGTCCTAGAATCTATTACCAAAAAAAAATAAGAACTAAACTGATATTTTTACTTGGAATGCAAATTTATAACTAGAAATATCTATAAATGTCATTTCCACATGAACTGATTTAAAGGAGAAAAAACAAGATTATTTCAACAGATTGAAAAACAGCAATTTGTACCTGTTTGTGACTTGCTAAGATATATAATTCTAGAAGTCTAGGAATTGATTATAATCTACTTACCTGATAAAATCTATCAAGCATTTATTGAAAACATCATTTTTTTTAAGATTATTTATTTATTTATTTATTTGACATAGAGAAAGAGATCACAAGTAGGCAGAGAGGCAGGTAGAGGGAGAAGGGGAAGCAGGCTCCCTGTTGAGCAGAGAGCCTGATGCGGGGCTCGATCCCAGGACCCCGAGATCATGACCTGAGCCAAAGGCAGAGGCGTAACCCACTGAGCCACCCAGGCGCCCCGAAAACATCATTCTTGATGGTATAACATTAGAAACATTTCAAATCAGAAATAAGATATGCATACCAACCATTACCATTTACATCCATTGTTACTAGAGCTATACACGATGCTGTAACATTACAAACAAATTAGAGAAATATAATGTATGTGAATATTGGTAAGCAAGAATTATAACTCATATTTACATACAATATTTTTCTATGGGTTAAGCCTAAATAATCTATAGTTGAAGTTTTAGAATTGATGAGCAAGTTTGCTACATATACAAGATTAATTCAGAAAAGTCAACCATGCTTATGTATACCAGTATTTATGGTTTAGAAAACGTGACTTTTCAAAAGACACGATTTTGAAAGATTTATTTATTTATTTGAGAATGAGAGAGAGTGAGCCCACGAGCAGGAGGAGGGGCAGAGGGAGAGGGAGAGAGAGAGAGAAAGAAGCATATCCCCTGCTAAGTGTGGAGCCTGCAGGAGGGCTTACACCCTGAGACCAGGACCTGAGCTGAAATCAAGAGCTGGACGCTTAACTGACTGAGCCACCTAGGCACCCCTTAAAAGACACAATTAAGAAAAAAAAGAGGGGGAGAGATTTTAAATCCAAAAATAACTTAACAAAACATGTGCAAAACCCATATGAAGAAAATAAAAAAGTTTACTAGGAGACACTAAAACCCTACATAAATGGAGAGCTATAACCTGTTCAAGGACAGAAAGCTATAAAATGATAAAGATTCCATTCCCCAAAACTTGATTCATTGATTCAGTATAATAACAATCAAAATCCCAAAAGTGTTTCTTGAGACACTTGACAAGAGAATTCAAGATATAATTATATTGAATTCAAAGACCCAAGAATAGCTGAGATACTCTTTAAAAAACAAAAATAAGATTTTCCCATCATAATATTGAAAAGAGGATAAAATTTGGATGTATTACCACCTCGGAATACATACTGCAGTACAAATTAATTAAATAACTATTACAGCCAATAGCATGGAAGAATCTTGAGGAGAGGAACATGAATTTGCAGGGAAAGCATCCATGCCTGCTGCAGGAAGATGGAACCCAAGTAGGGTGAGAAGAGTGTCCTTGACAAGAAGCTTGGCTCAGTGTATCAAAACTCTAGGTGGGTAGAGAGATGTCCACACAACGAAGGATCAGCCTGATAAGAAGTGTGGAGGGTTGAGTAGACAGGAATATGTTCAAGGGCACAATCACATGGCACGGGATGCCAGGACCCAAGGGGGAAGTGGACATAACCTGAACGTCATGAGGAGAGATATTCTATATGCCCAGCTCTGTTCATTGTAATCACCTTGGAACAGCGACAGCCCAAGAGTAGATCCTGGTTTAGAATATCATTCTCTGCTAAAAGAAACTGGGGTTCCCTAGAGAAATGAATATACCTAAACTGGGGTGGGGGACCAGTACGAGATGAGTCTGGAATATCCTGGGCCCCAAAGCAAAGAAGGGACAAAAGAATCATGGTGATACATGCATAGTTTCAGAGAACCTCACCACAAAACATCTCCTCATTACCAAAGAAAACAAATAACTTTATGGTGGAGAAGCCTGATCACTTGCTCTCAAGTAATCTCTTGAGATCGCTTGCTCTAAAGAACTTGAACTTAATGTCCAGGGAACATCCAACTGAACTTGAACAAAGGTCTACAAAATAACTGGTCTGCCATCTTCAAAATCATCCTCATGAAAGTCAAGGAAAGATCATGGAAATATTCTAGACTAAAGGAGTGTAAAGAGCCATGACCACCGAGGTCAATGTAAGATTCTGAACTGATCCCTTTCACTATAAAGGGCATTACTGGAACAATTTATAAAGATTGAATGGAGAATGAAGATGAGAAGGTAGTAAGATGTCAACATTAATTTCATGATTTTGATGGTTGCACTGCAGTTAGGCAGGAAAATGCTCTTGTTCATAGGAAATACACACTCTTGGTGACATTCTCAAATGATTCAGAAGAAAGTTCTTTGTGTTGTGCCTGCAACTTTTCCATAAACCTTGAAATCCTTCAAAATTCAGAAAAAAACAAAAGAGGGAAGATAATGATAAACACAATACTCGGGTTACTGGTTTCCTGTGGGGATGAAGGAGGGGGATGGGATAAGAAAGAGCCTCAAAATAGCCACAGTGATAGATCTAATGGTCCTCCCTGTTCTGAAGTTGGATAGTAACCTCATGGGTGCTCATTTTATAATGTGCCATAATGTACATAAATGTAGCACTTAATATTTTGCATTTATAAAATATTAGACATTATAATGATTTTAAAATCTCATGTTTTAAAGACCATAGGATTAGGAGCACAGCAGATCTAACTTTGAAGCCTGGCTATGTCATTTACCATCCACACAAACTTGATCAAGATACTTAAGCTTTCTGAGCTGAAGATTCCTTATCTGGAGAATGAGCATAATAACGAATCACAGAACTGCTGTAAAGATTCAGTAGATAACGTGTTGTGCTGAGCACTGGGTGTTATATGCAACTAATGAATCGTTGAACACTACATCAAAAACTAATGATGTATTACTATATGTTGGCTAACTGAATATAATAATAATAATAAAAAAGATTCAGTAGATAATATACACTGTCAATGTCCTTTAGCCAAAGGCCACCAGAAATACACTTGTGTGTAAACAGGTTGAATTTATTACTCCAGGTAATGAAGCAGAAAGCACATCACAGGGAGTTATGGGAATCTCCCAGTAAGAGGGTGTAAGAGAGAACTTACTAGAGGATTGGAGTTTTGGTTGGGGGATTTGGTGGAACATCTAGGGAAATGGCGTTTGCCCTAGATTGGATGGTGTCACAAAACTGGGGTGATTCCACAATTGGGTATCTCAACAAATCCTACCTATAGGGAGGATACATTAGTGGGAAGAAAAGCTGTAAATGGCAGAGTCCTTGGCACGCTTTCAGTGAGTGAGAGCAGTGTTTGGTGGCTCGTGTCACGCAGTGACCTTGTTGACACTCTCTGTGGTTGTCCATGTCCAAGGCGAGAACACCACAGTCTAGACTTAGGCATCGGATTAGCTTGTAACAACACCGAGACCTAATTATGAACTTCAGATCAGTTCCCGACATCAGGGGCTGTTTTGGTTAGTTTTCAACATAAACATTTGGCATAGTGTTTTAGCTCCCTTGATCAGGGGCACTGATGAACTGCATAGACCAGGAAAATATCACCAGCTGCACTCCCTTCCAGAATCTGAGCTGGGTCTTTTCTTCTCTGGCTTTGCCACTGATCATACTAATGAGATCACACTGTTGCAATGCTCAAGATAGATTGGTCAGACAAAAATTCTTCTACTTTAACATCGTCTTGCTCAGATAAATTCTTTTAAAACATTTCCTATCCTGAGAAAACTCATCAACTCCTCTAGCTGTGAAAGTCTATAGGATGTCAAAGACAGTATTTGGATAATGCTAGCATTAAATACATATGGCTGAAAATCTGGAATCGATTTAGCATCAGCATTATATTTGCAACTGGACTTTTACAAGCATTTGTGTGAATGTTCCTATCTGAGTGGGCACTTCACCATATGAGTTGAAGTATTTTAAACTCATTTATATCATTTGCTTTTAGGGTTCTGAGGTAATAAGTTACTTTGATGTGTATGTCCACATGCCCCAGAGCCTACGGTTTTAACCGTCATGACTTGCTGCCCCTCCCAGGAGTTGTGGTTCCAAAGTCTTCTGACTCCAGACCACAGCACTTTCCCTGTGTATCACGAAGATAGAGAGATGGGGCCAAAAAATCATATCAAACAATGTATATTCTTCTAGATACTAAAAAATAATTCTTGTATCTATAGTTACACCCCCCTTTTTGATCATGCTTATTGCGTGAGCCTCTTTTTCTTCATGTCTTCATCAATCACTTCAAAGAACACAGATTTGGGTTGTATCGAGTAACCACAAATTTTTTTCTACTCTCGTTGCCTAATTTTCCTCATTGTTTCCTTCCTTCTACTTATTGTATTTCATTATTCTTTTATCAAGTTCTGTTTCTTGATTCTCGGGGTCTTGAACTTGACTTCCTGCACTCAAGCCTACAGGAGTGACCTAGAGTACTGAGGGACCCCCATTCTCCCTGCACTTCCCTATTAAAATCACTCCAGTCAGGCTCTGTGCCCTCCACTCCACGGAAACTACTCCTCAGCCCCCATGACCTGCAGATTGTGAATTCCCACAGATACCTCCCTGTGTGCCTCTTATTTTAGCTGTCAATGGTGATGGACCCATTGCCACCTACATCCCCCTTGAAACACTCCATTGTTCTCCAATGCATCACGTTCTTCAATCTAACTGCCCATCTCAGGCTCACTTGTGACTCCCTCCTTCCCCAAACTGCTCAACCAAAAATATGTCGGATCTGGTCCCTGGAGTATGTCATTTAACGCCCCTTTCAACATACAACAAGAGCATAATTATGTAATAATTGGTAATAATCACGTAATAATCATTATTTTGATTCATTCATCAGTGTTTAAAATAACAAAAAGGAAAAAGTTTCAATTTAAAGCCTTTATTCAAATTCAGAAAAATATTTCTTTTTTTTTAGACAAACATTTCAAGTGGTGAATGAAAATTTGTACTTTCCAAACAAAAATTTACAACTTGCAGTTCATACCGTCTTAAAACTTAAACAAAAATGTTACGTTGTCACACAGAAAGACAGAATCAAAGTCCTTGCTCTCCGCTTTCTTGGTCCACAGTTGCTGCGCTCCCAACACATTTACCACTCAGTCAGGGAGGTTCATCCCTCTCAAGACCAGTGAACCTTAGACCAAGGCCACCCGTAAAATCTTCAAATACGATGCTGTCGAGGTGGCCATAGGAAGGTATAAAAATGTAAGTGCTTGGTTATCATTTAATATTGTTTCCTTGGGCATTTTCAATTTCAAATGACTTCTAACTTTGCCTTCAAGTCCTTCCCCTGCATCCTGCTATACATAGATCTCTTATTCTGAAAGTCCTGGTAGAAGGGACTAGAGGTAACTTTCAGGGTTGGGGAGGGCCAACGAGAGGGGGTGGAGGAAGTAACACCTGGAACAACTCTTAAGCAGAAAAAGAAATCCCATTGTCACATCTCTGCAGGACCCTCCCTTAGAGTCCTCGGAGGTCAGCGTAAAGCAGATGACATCTGGCCAGAGGACGTTCCTGGGCTACTTTTCACACATGTTGCTACAGACTTGCCACAACGTCAAGGATGTTAACAAAGACATTTCTGCTAAATAATAATACCTTATGTCCATCATCTTAAAACATACAGAGCCAGTATTCAAAAGTATAAACTCACCCCGAATGAGAATTGTCAACACACAGCTAAAATTCGATGCAGTTTTTCCTTGTTTCTATTAAATTGCAAAGAGGAGTGGCCGTTATATTCCCGCAACGTTGATTTTGGCCCGGCCAGGAGTTGTGAGCTTCAGGTGTCGGGTTGGGTATTATCAGATTTTGAGTCGGCGGTGGTGGATGAACAGAAAGGAGCCAGGCAAGAAGGTTCGAGAGTGAACTTTAATGGGGATGCTCTCAGGCGAGGTTCCGAGGCCTCTGTAAAATGAGGCCGGGGAAGTCGTGCCCGGGGTTGGTACAGGCAGTTTTATAGGGGGAGGGAGGGGTGGTTCCTGAGTGAGTAGTACATGACCATATAAGGTGTGGAATTGAACTCAGTTCAGTTTCTGCTTCCTGAGTAAGTTCTGTCTTCCAGGAGATGACGTGTCTCTGGGGGTACGCTCGAGGTGGAAAGTCCCAGGGGTATGTTTCAGGGCAAGACAAGATGGAGGCTTGGCCACCATTTTGGGTTTGCTCCCCTAGGGTTCCCTAACCCCACTGGCCCAACAGGTATGGGGGTGGGGAGAGGTGATGCAGGAAGACTGGGGAACAGGTGTCAGGTGGTGATGAGTACGACATGGGAAAGTGCAGCAGGGAAAGGGACAGATGGGCACGGGGTGGGGTGATCACTTATACACAACCATGTGTTAGTTGGGGTGGGTATATGGTGGGGACAAAGGAACTCCTGAAGCTCAGTGGCTTAGCAGGATGAAAGTTTCTTTCTTATTCACACTATCTGTCCACCACAGGTCAGCCGTGGGCTCTGCTCTATGGAGGCATTCAGGGACACAGATAAATGGAGGCCATACCCTCTGGGATGGGATATCTCCATGGTCCCTCCACAGCTACTGTGGTGGGGGACACCAAATGGAGGGTCAGGTGTGGCCCTTAAGGGTTCCTGTCCAACTGGCTAAGCTAGTGTTGAGTCCCTCCTACAGCAAGAGGCCTGAGAACCTGAAGGGCGTGGGTGTTCCATGAGCCATCAACATCTCCATCGCTGGTGTCCACGGGAGTCTTCTCTGACACAGTGAAATTGACTGGAAATTTAATAAGGAAAGAAGCCATACAGATATTTGGAGATGATATTTAAGACTGACAAAATACATTCCTGCCTGCTATTTGTGTCTAGCAAACAGCTACATCAATTTTTTTTTTTTTTTTTTTTACCATCCCTCCCACCAAAGGATTGGGTTTTTTGTTTTGTTTTGTGTGGCGTTGTTCTTTTTGTTTATTTGTTTAAGTAGGCTCCATGCCCAGCATGGAATCCAGTATGGTACTTGAACTCCACACGGTTTGTTTTGTTTTTTTTAAGATTCTATTTATTTATTTGACAGACAGAGAGAGAGCACAAGCAGGCAGAGGGAGAGGGAGAAGCAGACTCGCCACTGATCAGGGAGCCTGATGTGGGGCTCGATCCCAGGACCCTGGGATCATGACCTGAGCCAAAGGCAGGTTAACTGACTGAGCCACCCAGGCACCCCAAGAACTCCACGTTTTTAATTAGATATTTTGATAGGAATAACTAATTATCTCGAAAATCTGTTCCTTCCTCCCTCTGGCCTCCAACCCCCATCACTCCTTGGTTCAAATAGTAACTAATATCTTTCCTTGATTAACAGCCCTACAGATCATGTAACCTCACTGCTCTTACCTGACACCGTTCAGTAACATATTGGCATCAGAATGAGAACTTAGAATTCACTCCTTAGAATTAGCATAAAATAATTCAAAAGGCTGATGAGAGCACATTGCTGGTCGACACTAACCCACATCCCCAGCCTCCTCATTCACTGTTTTTCCACATGGATTCTATTGCTTTCTTATTACCTATTTAAAAACTTAGCATCAAAAGAGAATGCGCTGGGCTCTGAACATGACTTCAAGGATTCCTGGAAAAAAGTTAACGACTGAAACGATGGAAAAAAAGAGTTCATTTAAAAAATTAACGTTTACAAAATAGCTCTTTGAAATAAATACTATAAGCATTTTACAAACATTATTATTTCTTACACTATTATTTCTTACACTTTTTGGTATGTTAGATACTACGTATAATTATTTCCAGTTCAAGAAGAAATGAAGTGAGGGTATTTTGAGTACCCGTTGGCTTGGAGACCATTCATAACCCCTAGTCCTTAAGTAGCAGGAACTCCCAGTAACCTGTTCCCATAGGCAGCAAGGCCAGTAGAATGGGACTAAACCCTAAATTTGTGTTTCACCTTCTTCCATAACCAGCGCTGTGCACTCAGGCAAGTTACTTCACTTTTCGATGCATTCATTTCTTTGCCGGAATACACACACGAGACTTATCCCAGTAAAGGGTGTTTTAAGTAATCAGTATGAGAAAATCCATTTATTACCAAGCATATGTGCATTGTTTCATACTTGCCCTAAAATAGCATAAAGTGTGAAATTTGACAATGTCAGTTTCATCAACCAAAATCAATGTTAGAAGTGAATATTTAAAAAAATCACAACGAAATTTCAAAATATACATTTCCAGTCTCATAGAACATGAACTTTATTAGCACTTTAAAATATTATCAGAGGGTGGCTGGGTGGCTCAGTCAGTTAAGCATCTGCCTTCCCCTTAGGTCATGATCTCAGGGTCCTGAGATTGAGCCCCACATTGAGCTCCCTGCTATACAGAGAGCCAGCTTCTCCTTCTCCCTCTGCCTGCCGCTCCCTTTGCTTGTGCTCTCTCTCTCTCACTCTCTCTCTCTCTCTCTGTCAAATAAATACATAAAATCTGTAAAATAAATTAATAAAATATTACCAGAAACATAGCTTTGATAATAATCGTTCGAAAAAGTTATATTAAAATACAATCTGCTATGCTGTACATGTGCATTTAAACGCAGTATTCCAAGATTCATTGTTCATGCACCACACCCAGTGCTCCATGCAACACTGAAAAAACAAAATAAAATTTAAAATAAATAAATAAATAAATGCAGTAATTCAAAAATTCAATGTATTATGAAGGGGATTCCCAAGAATTCTAAATTATTTTTAAGTCACTAAAATAATTTTGGTAGTGTAAGTTCTCACAAGAGTTAAGTACCTACCCAGTCAATGCTGGTAACTGTGTTATATCAGGAAGCTTTTACACATATAGATATGGATGTGGATTCCCTACTAATTGATCAAGAACTCTGCCAAGTCCTCCAGAATGTACACACAGCCCCAGACAGGTGTGAAGGAGTACCCAGCTGTCCCTTAGCTCAGGGGCCTTACAAACAATGGGGCAGTTGGGAGGGGGGGCGGTGCTGGTCCCGAGGCACAAGAAGGGATGTCAGATCAGGATTTCTTTTTTATCATTCAGTGTTGACAAATCCTGTCTCCAGACAAATACATACAAGACAAAGTCTTAGCTTCAGAAACATGGGGTTTCAGAGTTTTGAGCCCAAAACTCCTCTTTTCTTCCTTTAATTTTTGGTTTTTCTGACCTCAGGTCCTGAAGATTAGGCCCGATTCCCTTTGCTTTAAGTAGTCAGCATTTTCAACTCCCCTAGTTTCCCAGCTTCGACTATCTACCATTTAAATCCTTGGCTATTTATCAGCTCTAGAGAAGAAAAGAAAGGAATATTTGGAGATGCAAGGGTTTTTACAACAAATCTTTTACCAAATCCTCCTTAATTCATTAAACTCTCTCTCTTGCTCTGACTCCAAGCTCACCACTTGAGACCTTCTTTGGAAAATGCACCATTTCCTGTCTGCTCTCTCCACTCCTCCTCCCCCGTCCTACCCTTAGGCCTGCAGAGAAGGTTCTAAAATGCAAATCTGATCGAGTCCTGCCCATACTTAGAGTCTTTCAAAAACTTCCCGCTTACTGGGCTTGGGGTGAAACCGCACTCCATTAATAGGAGCCTAAGGACTTTCAGGCCTGGATGGTGTTAACCTGTCAGCTCCTCTCGGGCTCCCAGTCCCTTCTCTCATCTCTCCAGGCACACTGGGGATTTACTCATCTTCAAGGCATCAAGCTTTTTTACACCTTTAATGCTTTTTCACTCCTGCCCCTTGGCTTAGAATATTTCCTGGCTTTAGCTCTCGGCTTGATACACGCTGTGGAAAAGCCATCCGTGATTACATTTGCACACAGCACACGCTCTCCACAGGGGAATGGGAGGCGTTGCTCCTCAGTGGGTCTCTTGCACAAACTGAAAGCAGACTGCACAGATGTAAATACTGGCTTGGCCGCTTAAGAGCCCTGAGACCTCTGGCGCAATAGTCTCTATGCCTCAGTTTCCTCATCTGTAAATGGAAGTAATACTAGTCACTAGTACAAAGATTTAATGAGTTAAATTATGTTTAATACAGTGTATGTGCTACGTAAATGTTGCTATTACTTTTAATAGACACACTGGGGACTTACTATGTGCCTGCTCCCCCCACCCCACTTTTTTTTTAAGAGACAGAGACAGAGTGAGTGTGAACGGTGGGAGGAGGGCCAGAAGGAAAGGAAGAGAACCTCAAGTAGACTCCGTGCTGAGCATGGAGCCCAACATGGGGATCGATCGATCTCATGACCCCGAGATCATAACCTGAGTGGAAATCAAGAGTCAGATGCTTCACTGAGCCACCCAGGTGCCCCAATGTGTGGCCTTTTTCTTAGTGGTTTTCCATGTCTTAACCCATTTAACTGACAAGATGGGGTGAAGGGCCCCTACTATGTGCTCCAGCAGCCCCTTAAAAAACCCTGTTGTTTTTTTGTGACCTTCCTCCCTGGCGGTAGGGCACATATCATGTGTGTCCTTATATCCCACAACATCCTAACAGTGCCCGGCATTTTGTATGCAAGGAAGAAACGGGTTTGACTTTAACCTGGCAGCTCTTAGCAAAGTGCTCTGAAAAGCTTTTTGCATGATTCACTTTCTCCTCAACCCCTCTGACGTTTACCCCTCCTCTGCTACAACTGGCCTTCCCAAGGTCACCAGTGCCTTCAAGTTGCCAAATCCATTGTCTTGACAGCATTCAACCCAGCTGACCACTGTCCTCCACTCTGAGACATTTTTCTCCAACAATTCATGTTGTAGGAGTTTGGATGGGCTGGGTTTTGAAGTACTACGGGTGATTTAGTGGCTCACAGATCATTTCGTGGTATACAAGCTTCTGCTAGTTGTTGTAGCTGGAAATGTCTGAAACAGTACAAAGAGCAAGTCTAAAGACAAATAGCTCAGTGTAGAACATGAAACTGGTTTAGGTTTTCTGTGCCCACGGGCAGGAACTTCTGCAGAGGCTTGACTGGCTGACAGTGTAGGGGGCCATCAGAACACCAGGTAGCCCACGTACAAATTTACCACCCCTCTCTCTGTTCTTCAGGATATTTTCCCACTAGCTCCTTTGGTAATAAACTTATCCATTCATAAGCAATCTTAGGTCCCACTCCAGTGATCTCTCCTGGGCCAAATATCTTGTTAATAATTACTTTACATGACTTGCAAAATTAAGCACGGCTTCAAAGTCACATGATTAGCAAGAAAGAACATGAGGCAAATTCCCTGCACAAATGACACCGTTGGTCCTCAACCCCAAGTCCTTATCAAAATAATGCAAGGGGCTTGGGTCCCTCAGTAAAGGTACTTACTGAATCGGACTCTCTAGGAAGGTAGGGTTTAGACATGTATAATCTATAAAGGCTCCCGTGAAGATTTTGATGAGTTGCCCTAATTAAGAACAAGGCCTCAGACGCAGGTGTTTGTATGAGCACACATCCAGATTTTACCCTGAGCTAGGTGAGGTGTTCCAAAGACTGAAGAAACAAAAAGACATCAACACAAGGCCACAAGTGGCCATTCCTTAAACAGAGTTTTAAAAAAATTATCATAGCATGTCAGGAGACTTTGTGTGCTATAAGCAACATAGCAATGAAAAAATTTCTAAAGCTTTTTAAAAAGATGACTACACAAAAACAGACTTGCAAGACATCAAGTCCCTCAAATCTTTAACATGGCAGCAATATCCACACAAAAATGCAAATAAAAATTGTTTTAATAAAAAAAAACAATAGATTTTTTTCTCTGAGATGCTTCTGGCCCCTCAAAGATTATGCAGTGCTCCCATGTGTTAAGCAGGAAAATGTGCCTTCGCTTACAAAAGCAGACGGGGAAGACATACTCTAGTACAAAAATTCTAGAAAGGGTAAATCTGTCCCTGCTCTGGCGGAGATACACTGAATGAACCTTCTGGCTGGAGTTACGGCATTAACTCTGAACGTACTTAAAATATAGAGAGAACATTTACCATTAAACAGGGTTAAGAGAGAAATTAATCCCTAATTCAGAAATAGTGCTACTCAAAGTCAGAATCTAGAGTCAGACTGGGTTTGAATCCCAGAATGTGCCATTTATGAGACGTTAAACCGAGCAAGCTACCAAACTGGCCTGGTTTTAGATGCCTCATCTTTAAAGTGGGCATAATAGTATCATTCTGATAAATGCAGTTGGAGAGTAACTGAAACACAGTACTCACTTATTGCTCTTTTTGAGAAAGAAAAAAAAATTCAATTAAAACGTGTGGATTTTTTTTTTTTAAGATTTTATTTATTTATTTGACAGAGAGAGAGATCACAAGAAGGCAGAGAGGCAGGCAGAGAGAGAAGGGGAAGCAGGCTCCCTGCTGAGCAGAGAGCCCGATGCGGGGCTGGATCCCAGGACCCTGAGATCATGACCTGAGCCGAAGGCAGAGGCTTTAACCCACTGAGCCACCCAGGCGCCCCAAAATGTGTAGGTTTCTTGATGGAGCTTCCATTCTGATGCTGAACAAAGTAATCATAGCACACAAGTGAACTTGCCTATCCTCTTCAAGAGTGAGTCTATTACCGCTGAAAAACATTTCGAATATGCTCTAACAATTCTGCTTTCCCACAGATTTCCAAGAGTAAAATAAAACTCATTCATAGAATTTCATACCCATCGCAGTGTCTGTATCTGGTGGAACTGTCAGGAAAGAGTTGTCAGAAAGACTTAAACTGAAACTCAAAACGTAATTTAGGCTTTTGAGCGGAGTTAAAACTAAGTTTATGCTCCTCTGGACAATTACACCTGACTGAAAGCAAATGAAGCCTTAAAGAAAGTAATTTGTAAAATAATCATGTTAACATATTAAAAACAAAAAAATCACTAAATACACCTAATTCAGTTCTGTTCCTAGGCATCAGAACAGCACCTGGAGAACAGCCCCAGACACGTATTTGCTAAATGAATTGACACTTTTACGATCAAAGGATAATACAGAAAGGCCAATATACAGTGATTACCCCCTATTGTGAAATTTCAATAGTGAAAACGTACACAGCTAATGACATATCACTTCCTGGGCGCCAGGAACCCCTCGGGCCCACCACCACCTTACAAAGGTCTGTGACCCCCGTTTCTCAGAGGCGCATCCCCGGCACCCGCAGGGCACCTGCAGGCGGAGAAGCGGGGGAGCAGCACCCCGCTTGCCGCCCGGGCTGCACTCCTTCCCGACGCCTCTTTGGGTCCCCTCCCCCCAAGTCTAGGGAAGTGTTCGGGACGGAGACACCCATGGAGGTGCCCACAGGGACCTGCGGGGCCGGCGCCGCTCGTGCCCACGCCGCCCGCGCGGCCGGACCCGCTCCCGGGCCTTGGTGGGGGGAGGCGGGAGGCCCCAAGGCCCAGCCTTCGGCGCAGCCCGCTCCCCACCTGCGCCGCTGGAGGAGGGACGCGGGGCGGCGCGGAGGCGGGTGCCCTCGCCCAGCCTGGGCCGCAGCTGAGGGGACCGGCCGCCCGGAGAATTGCCGAATACCTGTCCCCGGCTAGGGGCGCGCGGTCTGAGACCATCCGGGCAAGCGCGGGGACCGAGGACCCTGCTCTCGCGCCTGCGCACACTCTCGCGGTACCCGCTGGGTGCCTGGGACCAATAAGAATCCGAGCCCGTTATCCAGAGGGAGCTGGAGCCAATCACAGCGCGCTCCGCGTGTGGGCGGTGCCCGGGCGGTCGGGGGGCCCGCAGAGTTCCCGGGAAGGCGGCTGTCGGACTTCGGGACTGGGGACTGGCGGCGGCTTCCCCTGCGGCGGGGCCTCCGCTGGTCCCGGGGCGCAAGCTCAGGTGCCTATGGGTGCCGGGCTGTGGGGGTGCCCCGTGGAACTGTCGCCTTTCCCTCCCCGGCCCAGGGCCGGGAGCTTCGGGCGGGAAGGGCTGCCGCTTCTTCCCCACGTGCGGTCCCTCTTTCCCTTGTCTCTTCCTGTTCGCTGAGGCCGACCTTCTTCTTCTTTGGGGCGACCCCTAATTCCTAGAGCACCTCAGAGCGCCACCCCTGCCTTGACCTACCGGAACTTTGACCGTGCTACCCAAAGAATCCTTAAATGTCTATGGCTACCTTTTCCCCTACGTTTGGTCTTGAGCAACAACCGATTTGTTGAACAAATAGGAAATGCACAGGCTGTAAAGACCCACAGCTAGGGTTTGAACTCCTCTGCTACTACCTGTGTGGGGTAGCCAGACTTCTTCCCCTCGTGCTTCAGTTGTCACGTGGAACGTGAGGGCGCTAGTATCTTTGGGGGTGCAGAATGGTTAATACGTGGACCGCATCGACCCGTGCCTGGCACCTTCTGGGTGTTCAAAAGTTAGTATCAGTTTTAGGTATCAGTCATCTTTCTAGGTTTTAGAAAACCTAAATGTCCGGCTCGAAGTCCCTGATGTCCTGTCCTTCTAATTTTTTAGATATAGATCCTTATTTCATAAACATGGATAATTGTTGTTGAGTGAGGCATGTTCTCAAATTAGAATCTTTTCCAGTATTTAACCATATTGTATTCTTTTCTTCCCCAGGTACTGTTCAAGGGAAAATGAGAACAGCATGATTTTGATAACACTGTAGAGGAATCTTTTCAGTTTATCTGGTCCTGCCACATGCCCACCTCTTTCTGCTCTGAAAAATCAACTTATGAATCATGTTTGCAGAAAACAGCTCTGTCCATGGTTCTTTTCTCGACACCCAACATCTTTCAGGCTCAGATTTTTCATACCTGCTGTTAAAAGTTCGAGGGGAGAGAATGGAATTGAGCTCATCCAGGTGGCGTGCTACTGTTTTTGCAAGTGCACTACTGGAATAGAGCGAACCAGAGAATGAAAGCATAGATGAATAGATATTTTACAGTAGACTTTAAAAAAATCATTTCGTCAGAGGAACTGCCTGATATTCTGCCACGGAAGTTTTGCTATAAATTTTGGAAATGGAAGAAAAAGGCATTCTAGAGAATAACATTTTTCGTTTTTATAATCTCATTTTGAATCCTAAAATCTTGAATACTGGTTTGGTGACTGCTTTGTAGGCCCTGACTCTGTTGCTTGTGGATCCCTAAAGTGACTTGTCAGTAAGCCCGATGGTAGAATGCCAAAAGTGGCTTAAAAGAACTCATGGAGAAATTATGATTAAACTTGATTAAACTCCTAAAGTCCAGCTAGTACAGCACTGGAAATGAAGTGAAAAATTGGAAGAATTTATCACAAAGGGCAGTGTGTCATCTTAGAGACTTTTCTGGGCTGAAAAAATGGATATACAATGCACTTTTTAAAATAAGATGAGCAATTTCTCTCGGTTGATAGTTTCTAACCTGAGGCGGACATTTATTAACCCAAAGTGAGTGTGCTGGTGCATCTTGATCAGACACCACCTCTCATTATAAACGTGTGTAAAGGTGCTATAAAACACATCCCTTATTTTTTCTAATGAAGAGCGAGATAAACTTTCAGAGATGTTCAGATACTTGGGCACAATCATCATTTTCTTAAAGAAGTCTTAGAACAACCTATTGCTATACTTCGTGTACGTCAGTAGAATACGGATTCCCTCAAAGCCTATTTTGGATGCAATAGCAGTAAGTTGTTTTTCTTACTTGCCACACAGAAACTTTCACCCAGCCAGGTTTCTGAGTGAATTAGTACATTTAGAAAAACTTAACTTGCTACTTGCTTAAATTAGTTTTAGAAAACTAGAAAATATGCTATTTCCTCATTTTGATTGTTTTCTGCCCAGAATACTACTGAAATTCCTGAACTCATATTTTCTGATCAGATATCATCTATTTGACTTTATGGTAAACATTACTGTTTTTTTCATTAGCTTCAAGGTAAGCTGGTTATAAGTTCTTTGACCAGAGAAACATTTGGA
The DNA here is from genome assembly GCA_028534135.1 of Potos flavus. NCBI lineage: Eukaryota > Metazoa > Chordata > Mammalia > Carnivora > Procyonidae > Potos > Potos flavus. Next base: position 128,552,805 of record CM052895.1, read on the forward strand.
ATTTTGATGTTTTAGAGTCTAGGAAGCCTTTCCATGAGCAGTATTTTGCCTCTTTTCCCTAATGATCTAGAGAAGAGGTCACAGAGAGGCAGAGTACTTGAATGATGAGACAATGGTTAAGCTAAACCCTTTCATGGAAAAGGGAAGCTGACGGTTTCTGGAAGTAATTAGTTGACTTCTAGTTGTTCACAGATCTGTATTTTTTAAAAGATTTTCTTGACCTTGAGTCAAAGAAGTTTGTAGATACAGTTAAATTAGAAGGTTCATGAGCCTCTAGAAATCATACGGTATTGACAGTGTATGTGTTTTTCTGGATGGAAGCTCTATATAACATTAAGTTTTTAACAGCATCTGTGACTGTTCCCCAAAGCCTAAAAAGATACGAACTTTTCCCCTACTCTATCCTGTCCTCCTACATTTCTTTCTAGTATTTACAGTTGGATGAAAATATCTCTATACTGTGACCAGTCAGAGAAATCTAGCCACACACCTCTTCCTGAGGCCTCTTTGTCGCCCATTTTCCAGTTCTGCCCCTTTGAAGTTCATGATCAACCAGCCAACCTGTTAGCCACAGCTTATGAGTCAGTAATGGTTATGTACCTCTGATAACCTCTCCCCTTCCAGGGAAAAGAAACACCTGGGGCATTGTTGGAAGGTCTGCCCACCGAAAGGGTTTCCCTTGGTCACAGTACTTACTGGCTCTGAAAGTGGGGTTGTGAAAGGGTCCCCCAGAGCGGGGATGTCATGCTGTGGCTGTCCACATTCCGGTGATGCCAGCATACTGTGCAGAGCGATCTATAAACTAGCCTTGAGTTTTTTCTTCCTTCGTCCACAAGTCACAAGGAAGTCCCCGTGTGGCCACGTGTGGTTCACTGAAAGAGAAGAAAGCCAGTGCAGCAGGAGGAGCCAAGCAAGTCCTTTGTCTTACTTTTACCTTCAGGTCCTGTTGAGCCGACTCACATCTAACACTTCACCTTGATGGTAGCATGCTGCTCCGCACACGCAGCTTTGCTCTGCGGTGGCTGCGGCGTCTCCCGGGTCTTGAAGGGCAGAGCAGGTGGGACAGTTACCGTGTGGCGCGTAGTCAGATGCTGTGTCCCTGCTGGAGTGCGACTCAGAGCTATCCGAGGAGAACGCAAATGCAGACGACGAGAAAGCTTTGCTGCAAAACCCTAAACGTCTGCACGTGATCCTGGAGAGACTCGCCCGAGGCGCTGCATAGCATTTCCGTCTGTACTAAACGCGTCAGGTGCTTTTGGATCTACTGGGACATAAGGCCCCAGTGGCAGATCAATTCGTATGGCAGCCCAGACCTGTTGCAGAACAATATTTTGATCTGGTCCTCGTTCAAAACTGATAGCCTTCTAGGTTTCTTTTTAAAAAAGTCCGAGTCACACACTACAAACCCAAAAGGCCTTCACTGTGGAAGAGATAATCTCAGCATACCCACAGAACCTTGAACCTCCAGATATTTTACCGAAGTAGTAGGGCCTTATGTTTTGAGGTGTCCATTTCTCATTTCTGGTATGTATGTGTTTAGATAAGGTATCTAGAACATTTGCTATTTTTTACTCACCGGATCAGATGAGCATGATATCATCACGGTAGAGGGCCAGCATAAATGTGTTGTGGGATATAGAGGCCATCAGGATCCCTGTGAACTAGATTATTACATAGGGCTGGAGAGTTAATACAGTTTTGTTGATCTTGCCAGCTGAGAACAAACTGCTTTTAATACCCTTTATTCCAAGATACATCATAAGAGCTACTCACATAACAGGACTCTGGGAAATGCACAAGCGTAGCCAAGTTGAAACAGCACAACCCAACAAAAGGCAGATAAGTGAACAATTGGTTACAGTTTAATGTGATATGTACTCTCATACTGAGGTTAATGCAAAACATGGTAATAAGAAGAATTTAGGACACCGGGGGACTCAAGATAGCTAACAAGTGATTTGTGATCTGAATTTTGGAAGGAGGAGAGGTGATGGGTGTGAGAGGAGAACAGGCAGGCTGCTTTCAGCAGGTAGGACTCATTTGACTACGGAGAGTGGTTTGCCGTGGCTGGAGCACGTGATTCAATGCATGCTGGCTAGTTCTGGGAGATGAGGCTAGATGTGACTTCTTCCTTCCTTGTATAAAAAACATTTAGTCTAGAAATTGTGCACCTGTTTTATAAAGATAATTTAGTCTTATAAATAAATTAGGCTGATAACTATTAACCTGCATTCATCAAAATTGGAGACAGACACTGAGAATTAAATGGAACTTAAGTATTATCTCCACGTTGTCCATTGATCAAATTTAATGGAAGCACTTTACTGGAGACACTGTGACAGTTCAATGAACAGTTATTTTTTCCCCCAGACCATAATATGACATTAATTAATGGTCAAATACTATCATATTAATAAATTTTATTTTTTAATTAATAAATGGATAAATTTATTAACTAATTTCCTTTGTTTATTCTGAATACACACTGCTATATCCTGTTTCTATCTTGGGGGAAGAATATCAAAACTAGATATGGACGTTTTTGGTGGATGGTGATCAGTTATCAACCTGTGAAACCAACCGTTTACTCTTGTCCATATGAACCATACAGTATTTCTTTATCTTGGGTCCTAACAGAACTTAATAATACAGGACTATGATGGTTGACTTTATGTTAACATGACTGGGCCATGGTAACCAGTTTTTGGTCAAACACTAGTCTAGATATCCTTGTGAAAGTATTTTTTAGATGACAATAAGATTTAAATTAATAGAGTTTAAATAAAACATTAACAATCATAAGTGGTGGGCCTTATTCAATCAGTTGAAGATCTTAAGAGAAAAAGATTGAGGTCCCCAAGGAAAAGGGAATTCTGCCTTTGAACTTAAGAAGGCAACATCAACACTTCTGTGAGCCTGCAGAATGTTAGTCTGCTGTGCAGATTTCCTGTTTGCCAGCCCCTACCTACAATTGTGTAAATGAATTCTTTAAAAATAAATCTCAATATGTATACATTCTATTGGTTCTGTTTCTTTGGAGAACACTGACAAATTCAAGGATAAACAAACAGCAGTTTAAAAAATCACGTTTATAATGTATCTGTGCACAAAAGAGTTGCTTCTTAATTTAAAAAACACTTGTCAACTTGAATAAATATTTCATAAATTATAATCAAGGGTGGATTATTAATAATCTTCAGAACAACATTGGCATGAATAATTATGTTTAAACCTGATTTTCAAATTCAATTTTTACTAGCGATTTTCAGTCTATTTACTAAAGAATCAATTGGCCCTAAAGTGGACTGATTTCCTCCTATTTTACTTAGTTGGTAAGGTATGAATAAGTATTAATGTAGCAAACAGCCAAGTTCAAAAGGAAAAAAAATGTTTTCAAATTGGATAAGTAGCCTATGAATAATGAATAAATTAATATGTGGGAACACATATTGCAAAAATAAGGTACTATGGTTATCATAGCAAAAATGGAATTGTACAAAATCCTAGTTGTTACAGGTTAAATCATGTCCTGTTAAAATCTGTATGTTAGAGTCCTAACCCAGAGCACCTCAGAATATAACCCTACTTGGAGATCATTCCCTCATAAAGGTGGGAACTTGGAGACAGACATGCACTCAGGGAGAACTCCATGCCAAGATGAAGGCAGAGATCAGGGGCACCTAGATGGCTCAGTCAGTTAAGCAACCGACTCTTAATTTCAACTCAGGTCGTGATCTCGGGGTCCTGAGATCAAGCCCCGAGTCTGGCTCCGCACTGAGCATGGAGCCTGCTTGCGAGTCTCTCTCTCTCCCTCTGCCCTGCTCATGCTCTTTCTCTCAAAAAAATTAAAAAAAAAAGGCTGAAGGCAGAAATCAGAATAATGCTTCCATAAGCCAAGGAATACCACAGATTCAACAAACCACCAGAAGCCAGGAGAAAATCAAGGAACAGACTCTTCCTCACGGACCTCAGAAGAAACCAACCCCGGCCATAACTTAATCTTGGAATCCCAGCTTCCAGAACTATGAGACAATAAATTTCATTTGTTTAAGCCACTCAGCTTGTGGTACTTTGTTATAGCAGCTTTAGAAAAGTAACTTAATAGTACTAATTAATTTTTTAAAATAAACATAATAAAGAAATACTGTAAAATTGTTGGTTATTCAACTAATCTCAACCATTATTTATTAACTACTGTTTTCTGTTCATTATTTTCAAGTTAATATTTCATTATTAGAAATAAGTAATTATGCTAATAGCTAACTCTTATGGGACATTCATTATTTTCCAAGCACAGCTGTAAATGCTTTAAGTGTATTGCCTCACAGATAATTCCATTAGCCCCATTTTACAAAAGAAACACAGAAGCACTGGGAAGGAAGTTGTTTCAGTAACACGGGCCATAGTGGTAGATCCAAGGCATGGACTCAAAGAGTTTTTTCTGAAGTTTTCAGTTCTCGCCACAATGCCCTATTACCTACTGGTGATGTAAGTAGTAAAGATGTTTCCCCCCCTCAGAAAGAGTTTTCCAAGTTCAGTGACTGGTTGCATTTGGGATTCTGAATTCACAACAAATATCTACATGATACGGGAATGTCTGCCTGAAATATTTAGTTCCCATGGTGCTAAATATTCTCACATACTTCCACATAACACATCATTTGGGGCTATTTACTATATTTGAGATTTAAGAAAAGATAATCTATACCAATCTTTTATTTTGGCCTTTATTTCTTTTAATATTTAAATATTTTATTTTTGTTATTGTTTATTTGTCACGGGGTGGTGGGCACAAGCAGGGGGAGCGTCAGGTAGAGGGAGAAGCAGGCTCCCTGCTTAGGAAGGAGCCTGATGCAGGACTCCATCCCAGAAACCTGGAATCATCACCCAAGCCAAAGGCAGACGCTTAACTGACTGAGCCACCCAGGTGTCCCAATTTCTGTTAATATTTAAGTCAGTTTATTTAAGAAGAAAAACCAATAATGATCATTTATGGATTTGTAATAAAAATATATAATAATCTTATTCGCATAGATGGTATTGACTTCGTATTTTGTAAATGCTGTGTGGCTTAATGTCATGGATTCTAGTGATGGCAAAAAGACACACAGACACACAGACACACACACACACACAGGCTCATTGTCTATCCAGGACTATACACTGTTATTTCTGTCAAAGTCAGAGTACAAAATGTTTTTTCATTTACTTCATGATCTCTGGAGAGCTTGTTGTAAATACTTCAACCAAAATGCTGGTGCCTGGAAACCGTTGGCATCATGAAAGGGGTTTCCGTGGAGAACTAACTTTGGTATCTTCTTCTATTCTGCAGTTGAGTAACGTGACTGAGAGGCCCCCTACGGTCTGTGGGTCTCCTCCTGTCGAGCAGGGAACTCCGTGCTTTGCAGGAGCAGCATTCCTGGAGACAGGCTCCCGCTATTTCCCCAAGTCTGGATACCTTATCTCCCTTCTGCGCCGTGCAATGGTAAGGCATTTCCAGTTACCCATCTTACTTTTCTCTGATGCTTGTTCCTTAGTGCTTAGAGGCATATTTTCAAATTTCTAAAGAAAAAAAAAACCTAAAGAAATTAAAATGTTACATATTTAATACTGAAACGTTACATATGGAAAGCCACCACGTGGCTCTTTTGTGTAAGGAATACAAACTGTATTTCTAACATCACAGAAGACATGGAAATTATAGCGGGTTAAACTTTAAATGTTAATCAATCACAGATTTAAGTACTGGTTTTTCTATACAGGTTTCATGTTTTAATCTCTTATATACTACATACATACTACGTATACTCTTATATACCCGTGTGTACTACCTATAGTGCTTTGAAGTATGAAATTTAATGCCGTGTCAAGGATTCGTAGCATCTGTTTATGTCCCTTTTTTGTTCTTTATTAGATCTCAGGAAAGTAAAATAAGCAACACTTTGAGTGAAATTTGCAGCTATTGTCGTATCAGTTAAAATGCCTTTGGTGCAAAATTGCTTAAACAGTAAGAGCATAATTATTATTTCATATATCTGGTGTTTACAATGTCCCTTCATTTGCTGCCTCAAGAGGAAACAACCCCATGTCCTTCCCGTTTTCCACTCTGCCATCCTCAGCGTGGTCCTTGGACTAGTTACCTGGATGGATGCAGCACGGTTATGCAAAATCGGGTATCATATCCGTAAAATCCAGAGGAACTCTTACGTCTGTGGGTCTCTTGTTTCATGAAGAAAGCTTCCCCACACCCCTGCCCGGCAGACCATACTGTACATCTTCTTGGCCAGAAGCATCACAAGCCGATTCTTAAACAAGTCATTGTCAAAGGAAGGGGATCTACATTGTTCACTTAAACCTGAATTTCCCCCAGAGCCATGTGATGGAGGGGTAGATATCTGAAAAATCAGGCCTTGATCTGCCCCACGGGAAAAACAGGATAGGCATTTTGGATAGGCCATGGATGATCGTGGCTTCAAGGCTCTGCTCTATAAGGACTTGCTACCTACATGGGGAAGAATAGAGAAGTTCAGAAAGTTGGGGAGGTGGGAATCAAATCCTCCTCCTCTATGCTCAGCCTCTTTCATTTTCAGTTGCTCTTGCCTGGCCCACATGCCTCCGCTGCTCCCACAAGCCTCTTCTTCCCATAATTATGTGCCTCTCCTATAATTCTACAATCTCTCCCACAATTCTTGGTATTCTCTTGCCTTAGAGACCTTCAGGACTTCCAGGTTCCCACTAGCCAACAGAAACACCTGCCTTCCTCTGTGGGCTGGGTGTTTTCTCCTCCGAGGGCAGACGGAGAAATGCCCTTGGCCCCTGGTGGATCTTTTCTCTGTGTCTCTCCTCCTCAAGCACCATGTTGCTTCGGTCAGCTTTCGCACCTGCAGCTGGAACGACTCCCTCTCTAATGGCTACTTCCTACCAACTCATTTAAGAAGGTGCTCAGATCCCTTTATCCTTAAGCGATGCAGCAAACAAAGAGAAAGATGCTGACAGCAACTCACCTGTTTTCTTGCTTTGGTGAAGCCAGTCAATAAAAACTCATTCTCTTCGTGAATTTTCACCTAGTTCCAACCAAGATTCAGACCAATTTCAGCCAAGACACAAGAGTCTGACAGATGAAGATCAAATACGTATTGCTCATTGTGTTGCTGCGTGGAGACAGATGGTTCGTGGAGTGATGTGAGAAATGGTAGGACCTTCAGATTTTCCCTGTGTTCCCTCCTGGGGAGAGAATAAATAGTTTCTCTTTTCTGTAAAAACCTCGGAAGAGGGGAATGAGTACTGTCCTCCATCACTCATCTGCTGCTCACAGCCAAGTTTCTTGAGTGCAATTAATCTTAATTTATTACTTTTAAGAACTTCCAAATGTCGCAGTTGCTGCCCATCCACTGTTTTGGGTTCTGACCTCCATCCCTTGACTGAAGCAATCCTCCCTCTACCAATGATGTCGAATTGCTCAACTCCAGGAATGACTTTTCAGCCCTCATTGTAATTGGCTTCTTGGAAGGCTTTGACATTATTGACTGCTTTTTGTGCCTTGAAGTTTCTTTCTTTCTTTCTTTTTTAGAGATTTATTTTATTTATTTATTTATTTATTTATTTATTTATTTATTTATTTAAGGGAGAGAGAGAGACAGAGCATGAGCAGGGGAGGAGGCAGAGGGAGAGGGAGAAACAGGCTTCCCACAGAGCAGGGAGCCCAACACAGGACTCAATCCTAAAATCTTGGGATCAGCTGAAGGCAGATATAACCCACTAAGCCACCCAGGCGCCCCTAGAAATACTATTTTTTCTTTAATGAATGAATGAATAACAGTTTTATGAACTCCTTGAGGTTCAGGGTGACATCTTATTCATTTGAGTGCCCAACATCTTACTCATAGCCTAAAACATAGTCCAGACTTAATATAACTTGTGGATGAATAAGAAAAAAACAAACCATCTTGAGATTCAGTAGAAATATTAAAAATGTTAAACACGAAGGGGAAAAATTCTCCATTACTTATGACCAAGAAGAAAACAGTAGGTTGATCTATTTTAAACAAATCGGGGGGCAAGGGAGCAAGAATGGACAGATCTTACTTTTTCTATCTCTTGTACTCGTATTTTCAGCTGCTTTTTAAATCATCTATTTGGGCAGTGGTATCATCTAGATATATCACTAAAGGAAACGTGAACACAAGTGATATGTTTGGTGATAAATCTGAGTCTCCAAATCAGATCTGTTCTTTTTGCCAAAATCACTCTTAAAATCAAATGTATGATGGTATGATGTATCAAATGTATGATGGGCATTAAGGAGGGCACGTGATGTGATGAGCACTGGGTATTATATACAACTGAGGAATTACTGAACTCCACCTCTGAAACTAATGATGTACTCTATGTTGCTTAATTGAATCTAAATAAAATAAGATAAAAAAAAAAGAAAAAAATCAAATGTATATGCTAAAGGACATGCCTAAACTAATCCAATGCCTTACAATCTTAATTGGTTAATAACCCTCTTTACTCAATTCTGTGAGGCAGGATTACTAAAAAGAAGTAAATGCCTAATGAATAATACCCAAAGTAGAGATGCCTCCAAGTAAACAGAATCAAGAATGGCTCTTCCAAATAAGAATTGAGGATTGAGCTCCTGAGCTCCCAGTGAACTACCGGCCAATCAGTGGATTGAAAAGTTAGTGGGAATTTAGAAAATCTGTCTCACAAACTTCACTGTCCCAACATGGATCTCAGTTTGGCCTACACTAAATGATTCCTCATCTTTCTTCTATTTATGGAAAAACCATTATTATTCTGTCCACAGTAGTCACAATGAACTCCACTGTTTCCTTCTTAGGGCCAGGACCTCATATTAAATGATCTTATATGAAATTCACTTACTTATTACTTATCTTCAGCCCTTCTTAGTTTAACAAAGTCATTTTATGTGCTATTATTTGTAATAAAGAAGACTCTTAAGCATACTTAATTGTCCTGGCTTGAAATGTTTTGAAGATGTGAGCTAAGCATGAAATAGATTCTCTATGGTTTAAAAATAACAATCATTAACTTTCTAGTAATTAAAGGTAATTTAGTTGGAGGAAGAAAATCCCATCTGTGCTTAACTCATGAAATTATTTCTGATTATTGTGAAGAGAGTGCTTGGTGGAGCCTGGGACCCTTCTCTGGGAGCCAACACCTCTTGACCATCCATCCAGCTAGCCATAACGGCCAAGTTGGGGTAGCTTTTGGGGGCTCTGTCCCCAGGGCCAGTGAGAGTCCCTTTGGTGGAGTCCACACAACTCAGGGCCCGAAGGGATGAACTGTCCTGGGCTCCTCCTGGACCAGTGACATTTACTAACCCTGGAAATTGATAAGTGGAAAGGGAAGATGCAGAATGAGCAAAGCAAAGATAAATGGGGTTTGGAAATGAAGGATATTTGTGAAGGAAAGTCTCAGAATTCAAGACAGAGAGGAGGAAGGACTGGGTATGAGCAGGCTGGGCATGTATTTTATTACCTCATTTGCCGTCCTGTGCCCAATTCTCCAGGCTGGTAGGCTTGTCCTCAACTGATAGATAAGCAAGCTCAGGACCAGGGACAGGAGACACGGACCTGTGCCACACGGTGTGCTAAAGCTTTCAACACAGATTGAACTGCCAAGCTTCTCAAATTCTTCCCTCTCCACTTGCTCCTGGCCTCCTCTTGTTTGGTCAATTCTCTCTCCCCATAGACCGGGTGAGTGTTACAAGGCTGACCCACGCCAGATTGTGCCTTTAAAAAGGGACATGTGGAAACTGGAAAAGTTCAGTCTTAATCTTTGATTGCTAAAGGCTTGCCCAAAAGATGAATGAACCAGGATGATTAAACCCAAAACAGAAGACCCTGGGGCAACTTAATAAAGTTCTTTATGTGGACATACGTGTGATAAAAGACACGCAGGGATCCATTTCTTTGGTGCTTTACAAATACTGTCATAGTCTGTCTCTTTTGCTCGTTCATCAAGCACTAAGTGCCTGAAAGTTGAGGAACCATGAAATCCCTCCCAGACTCTAGATGAAAGCCTTGTACTTGTGAGGGTAAGTCATTCAAATCATTTGAGTTTAAACTTGCAGATTCAAGTTAGAATGGTTTAATGAACCCTTCCTGTTTATCAGCTGCCTTACTTCAGTCAGCAAAATATGGTGAGGGCAAAGGGGCAAGCTCGGCATGTTCAATCACAGGAAACTCTAGCATGAAACATGAAATCCACACAAATAACCACAAAAATAAGATAAGCCCCATTACACAAAACTTCAGTGTCATTCATGGAAATGTACTATCCTATTAGCTCAGCGAGATGGTTGAATGTTGATTGTCCAAATACTGATTCTGAGAAGAGTAAGTCCTGGTTTACACATTTCATTCTTCTGGCGTAATAATAGCATCCTGTTTCCCTCTCAGAGTTGTTCAAGTCTGGGTCATCAATTATATTTTCACTCTATTTATAAAATGTTCAGGTCTGGGTGTTTTAGTAGATTTTCTCCAAATTGTTACGATGTATTTTTTTTCCCCAGCAAACACTATAAAATAATCGTTAAACACTGCATTTTGGGAAATTATCTCTGGGGCTCCTGCCTGTCTCTTTATCTTGGTCTCCATCAACCCCTTAGTTTCTCAAAACCAGTGTTCCTCCAAGAGCAAGGAAATCAAGGCCCAAGCAATGAAATGGGTAATTCTCCAGTTGAATGCTGGAGATGGCATTTGATAGAAACCAAGCAATGTTGCTGTCCGATATATTCTTTCAGTTAAACTTCGGTTTTTCAAAAACTTTAGACCTTTTAACCTTATCGACGTGTGTAAAATACTTATAGAATCTTTGAATTCAGGTTCATGTTTTCAAAATTATTTTTTCTTAATCTTTCACTTTTAAATGTTTCCTGCCCTTCGGAGAGCTGCTGTTTCTGATCCTGCGGGTTAAATTATAAATAGTGACAACAGCACTCACTTGTCATTTTGAAAATAAAATCAGGAAACACAGGTCATACTAACTACAATGTTTATGTAAAATATTCACAGAAGCGCATTGTAAAGAAACTTCCATATGTCATAGGCAGCCAGTCACGCTGGACTCTCTCCCACTCTTTTTGTGGTTATTCATTTTCTCAGTGCCAAGTGTTTCTGTCAGTTTTGGATCTTTTCGGAGTCAGCTCAGAGACCTAGTCTTACAGGACCATTTTGGAAACAAAGTTGTAAAAACAAAATCCTTAAATTAGGTGTCATTCCTTTTCTGGACATGAAGTTTTATAGGAAACTGTGCAATCCATAAGGATCTACAGTACCCAGGCACCTGGGACAAAAGCGGCATCTCCCTACGCTATCCAGGCACACACAACACAGGAAGTCATCGTGGAAACTGACAGTCTCGTGCCTATTCCCAGCCTTGCTTAGTTAGCACATCTATTCATGTGCAGCCATAAGAATTATGTACAAAGCCCTTTCAGCTCTCGTTCCCTTCCATTCGTCGTCAATTAGGGGATGCCTGCTTTATGATTTCTTTGATTAAGTCAGAAGTGATACAAATTAGATCTGCAGCAAATTGCGTTTTAGCAGGAAACAGACTTCAAATATTTAAGTAAAGGAGAGAAAACAATTTGCATCCTCTCATCCTTTGTGGTGAGATTTAAGGCCCCTAGCGCCCGTCTCCAACCAGACCGCCTCTCTAACTGCAGGCCAGCGCAGATAGTCGCCATCTGAAGGCTCCACGATGCCGCGGTGGGCTTCAACAGGATTCCCTTTCTTTGGTGTCTTTGAAAAAGGATAAGAGGCTGCTGGCTTAGTTTCAGGAAGCTCTGCTTTCCAACAAACGGAGCTTTTCCATTGCAGCAGGAGGACACACCGAGGCCAGTCCATGTCCCGCAAGGCCACACTATGGGACAGCACAGGTGTTCCCAAACATTTGCCTCCATGACTAAAGTGGCACTTATATACTAAAAGTAGTTAGTAGGTTGACATAGGAGCATTTCTATCAAAACCACGAATTTCTTTTACAACATCATCAAAGGACTTCCTGGAAGGAGGCAAGATGAGGGAATTCTGGAGCCATCGATGGAAGCCTTTATGATGCGGGACAAACCTCCGTGAGAGACGTGAGCAGGAGGTGGTTTCATATGGTGGACAACAAACACGTGACAGACACACAGAGTGTGCATCACCCTGAGGGCACTTGGGCACGACTCAAAATGGCACAGCCAGACCCAGGTCCCATGCTCGCCAACAACTTTCATGTTTAACAAGGTCTCGAGTTCTTGCCCCTTCCCGCCCCTTGGTTTTTCTGTGCATTCCTGAGAGCCCTTGGAGCGGTGAGATTCAGTTCCACGTGGACATTTTTCTCCCCCGGCCATTCATTCTACCGTTCCCCAACCAGTCCCTGTAGGTACCTGGTCACTGCACCACCGTCATTCAGGGGTTAGCCAAGAAATTGCCTCTGTAGAGAAATCTGAACTCTGCGCTTGAACATTGTTGGCACAATTGTGTCCTCTGTGCTTATCATGCTTTTTTTCTTTCCTTCCTTCCTTCCTTCCTTCCATTCTTCTTTTCTTTCTTGCATATTTCAAATACAGGAGCTCCAGGTCAGACAGTGTGGTTTCTGACGATGGTGAATTCCATTCTGTGTTCAGTCTCTAGGAGAGTGTTCGTAACTGTCTTACTCTAACATTACCAGCTCTTTTTTTGCTGTCCAATGTGTTTTAATCGCTCTATTAATTATATGTCAATTGGTACAATTCAGTTTAACCTACCAGAGCATACAACCCATTCAACTGCCCCAGCAGACACTCAATTATCCCTGAAAATATGTTCTAGTAGATATAGTTGTTATCTGTAGCTTTCCGGTCATTCTGAATACTAAAGGCTGTTTTGCTATAATCATCCTAATTGCACTGTAAAATTCAGTCACTTGCTTATTAGTCAAAATGTCTTTGAAATAGAAAAAAAAATTGTAAGAATCAAATCTAGTTGTTAGAATTAAAAAAATAAATAAATCCAAGGGACAACTGTGTTTATAAAGGCAAAGATAGGTTCAGTTCATATACCATCTAACAGAATGTTATGCAAATAACATTTGAGAAAAGGAAAAAGAGAGAGAGAGAGAAAGAGAGAGAGCAGCTCCTAACATCTGGGACCTGACCAAGTATTCACAGCTAGGCCGTGTTATTCTTCTATTGTAAATAATAAACAATTTCATAAACAATCTCATACAAAACTAGTTGACTCTGAGGCTATGGGAAAATGAGACAAAACAAAGCCATTGCATAATTTTGTCTAAGCACAGACAAAAACAAAGTCACTGTATGGACTGAACGTTTGTGTCTCCCCCAAGTTCATATGCCAAAATCTTGGCCCCCAGCGTGATGGTACAAGGAGGTGGGTCTTTGGGAGGCGATGAGGTCGTGAGACTGGGGTCCTCATGAATGGGATTCGTGCCCTGGAAAAGACCCCTAGAACCTCTCTCAATCTCTTTCCACCACATGAGGACACAAGGAGACGTCAGCAGCCTTACCAGATCCCGACCATCCCGGCACCATGACCTTGGCCTTCCCAGCGTCCAGAACTGAGAGAAATAAATTTCTATTGTTTATAAGCCATCCAGTCTGTGCTGTTCTATTAGAGCAGCCTAAAGTGGCTGAGACAGTCACCAGATCACCCACAGAATACCACAGAATACCCCCCATCATGAAACGAGTGACTGTAACTTCTTTATCTAATGATAGAACCACCCCAGCTTCCCGATGGCACCCAGTCTATAGCAGCCTAAAATTACTTAACTAAAATCCAAATACTATAATGGCATCAGTTTTTTTAAGATTTTTTAAAATTTATTTGCCAGAGTGAAAGAGAGAGAAACAGAGACAGAGACAGAGCACAAGCAGGGGGAGCCGCAGGCAGAGGGAGAAGCAGGCTCCCCACTGAGCTAGGAGCCCTATATGGGACTCGATCTCAGGACCCTGGGATCACGACCTAGGCTGAAGGCAGATGCTTAAGCAACTGAGGCGCCCAGGCCCCTATAGTTTTAATCTTTCTCCCTGAGAAACTCAGCACCCTCCATGGTAAGCACTCATCCTTGCTGCAACAAGTAACAAACCCAATTTACCCAACTACATCGGTATGTTTCTTGTGCTCTTTGGCTCTATTTCAATGTTAAAAATAAAATTTAATTGGAAGTGTATATAATTCCCAAATTTCCCTTGAGTTTGCTGAAAGTTTTGCGCGGTTTTGTCAGCTCTTTCTCTCTACTTGGGGAGAAGCGTCCAGCTGCTTTCAAGAGCTTTCCTTTGTCTTTGGTTTTCAGATAACTATGATATGTCTTGGTGTAGATTTCTTTGAATTTTTCCTGCTTGGAATATCTCAACTTCTTGAATCTGTGATTGTATGTTTTTTGCCGTATTTGGAAAGTTTTCAGCCATTATTGCTTTAAATACTCTTTTAGTCTTACCCTCTTTCCTCTCTCCTTCCAGGGTTCTGAGAATAAATATGGCAAGTCTTTGGTTATTTTCCCACAGGTCCCTGAGGCTCTGCTTCTGTTTACTTATTTTTTCAGTCTGTTTTTTCTCTGTTGTTCAGATTAGATGAATTCTATCGATCTGGCCTCAAGTTCATCCTCTGTCATCTCCATTTTACTATTGACCCCTCTGGTAATTTAAAAAAATTTTTTTCCATCATTGCATTTTTCAGTTCTATAATTTCCATTTGGTCTTTTTTTTATGACTTTTATTTTACTGATGAGATTTTCTATCTTTTCATTTGTTCCCAGAGAGAGTGTAATGGATTGTGGAAATATTGTTATGATGGCTGCTTTAAGATGCTTGTTGGATAAATCCAACATGGGACTTATCTTAGTGTTATTGTCAGCTGATCGATTTTTTTTTTTCACTTCTAGTTGTGATTTTCTTGATTCTGGTAAGATAGGTGAATTTTGATTGTATCTTAGACATTTTGCCTATTATGTTAGGAGATTCTGATACTATATAGATATAAAAAATATTTTTTTAAGTAGGCCCCACACTCAGCATGGAGCCCAACACAGAGCTTGAACTCATGACCCTGATCTCAAGACCTGAGCTGAGATCAAGAGTCAGACGCTTAACTGACTGAGTCCCCCAGGTGCCCCTATTTAGATTTTTAATTTCAGTATGTAGTCACTCCATTGAGGTTTAGCACGCGGGTCCTGCACTACTTTGAGGGCTGTGGTTCCAATGATAGTTGGGTTTTTATTGCAATAATGGTGTCACTTTGATCTGTTTGGTGCATGTGATGCCACCTGAGGCCCTCACCCCCACCCCCAAGCCCCTGCTGGTGCTGTCTGATGGATCAAAAAGTGTGTCCCAGACCAGATATAGGGTATCTCTCTGCTGGGGAGAGGGGTCTCAGACCAGCAGGACCAAAAGATTTCCCTGGGTGGGCACTTCCTATGGAAAGACTCCCCTCTACCACCTCTGGGGGATGGTGGGGTTTCCCAAGTTGGGTAGTTACTTTTGTGAGATGCCCTTCCAGGTGCACTGTGGCTGTCCTAGTGTCGCTGGGTGGGAGAGTAGAGTCTCAGTTCGATAGAGACAGAGTCTTCCCCCACCAGGCTGCTTACTGTGGCCAGGTCCTCCCCCTGGTTCTGCATGCCCACCTCGGTATTTCTCAACAGAGGAGAGACATCTCACCTGTGGGAAGAGAGCTTCCCCTGGTTGCTTACTGTTGCTGAGGGTCCTTATCATCCCGTTGCAGTGGAGCTCAGCTCACCTGATGTTGTCAGGGCAACTCCTATTCAACTGGGGGAGGAGCCAACCTTCTGCTGGGAGGACAGAGGTCAGCAAGTATCACGCCTGAGTCGCCTTCTTCTGTTGGAAGCAGGGTTGTAAGACGTCCTGGCACCCTGAGTCAGTTCATCCTTGTGCCCCCTTGCAGAGTTCTCCTTTGGATGCCTCTTGAATTCTCCCAGGGTCTACAGTTGTTTTGGGTGAGGAGCAGGGAGAAATGGGTCTATCCCAGCTTGCCCAGAAGAAAAGCCCCGATTTGCCCAGCTGAATTTTGACAAAGGTGTCATAGCAATTCAATAGACAAAAGATACATTTTTCAACAAATGCTGCTGAAGTGACTTTATATACATAGGCAAAAACAACAACAAAACAAACAAAAAAAACCCTTAGATCTTAACTTCACTATAAAACTTAAACTATAAGACTTTTGCTTAAAAAAAATAATGTAAGAGAAAAGTTTCATGATCTAAGGCGAGGCAAAAAGTTCTTAGACTTGACATTAAAAACAATTCCTAAAAGGAAAAATCAACAAATTTGTACATCATCAAAATTAAAGACATTTACTCTCAAAAGCATAAAGAGAGAATGTTAAGAGAACAGAAAAAAAGACCGAACTACATCCTGGGAGAAAGTAGTTATAAACCATGCATCCAACGAAGGACTAGTATCTAGAGTACATAAGGAAATTTAAATATGCAACAGTAAAAAGAAAGAACACAAAAGCAAAAAACAGTTCAATTCACAAATGTCCAAAAGACATGAAGGGATATCTTGCCATAGAGGATATTCCAATGGCAAAGAAGGACATGAAGAGATATCCATCCAACACCTTTCACTATTAGTGAAGTGCAAATTGAAACCACCATGGGATGACACTGCACACCTATTAGAATGACTAAAATGAAAAAGAGTGACAATATCAAATGTTCACAAGGATGCGAAGGAACTGGTCACACATGCATGGTATAAAAGTCAACAGGAATGGCCCATTTGGTGATGCAGTCATTCCGGATCAGCACTGGATTGAGGTCAAAATTCTGGTCGTGACATTGTACCCTAGCTGGGCAAGATGTTACCACCGGGTAAAGGGTACTTGGAATCTCCCTGTATCATTTCTCAGAACTGCATATGCTACAATGACCTCGAAATAAAATTTAGATTGAAAGATCCAGGCCACATTATCACCTCCATTACTGGTAGAGTCAGATTCGTTATGATCTGCAGCTTGACCACCATCCAGAACCAGGGGCAGGGCAGTGCCCTTCACTGACCTCATGAAGCCTCTTCATCTGACTCGTGGCTGCCGTAGGAAGGTTTGGTCATTGAATCGGGTGTTGGACCTGGAAGGTAAAATTCATTTAGCTCCAACATTCTAGAATTCTTTGGTTTTTCCTCTTATTTTGTAGCATGCAGAACATTGTATCAAATGCTTCACATGTATTTCTACTTTTAAAACACATTGTATGTTTTGCACCTCTCATCCATTATTAAAAGCGAGGGTTAGAATGGCATGTTATAAATGATAACTTCATATGATTATAGACAAGTAAATTCATTGCTATCAAATCAACCTATGTGAAATTCTGATGAGTAGCAGGCATTATTTTACAGGATTTAGAGTTTATAAATGCATTTTAAAAGGCTTATGATTTTCTGACTCACTCCTCTGCTTCGGCAAAGTTTCATCTTCTTTCCTGTACCTTTTTAGTTCCTTCTTGCTAGAATTCATCACACATGATACACTCCCAGCCTCTCTGCAACACAGTTCAGAATTAAATTCCCAGCAATTTCGAGATCTTTCTGTCCCTTTTAGATTCCACTTCCCTACTCATGTTTTTCCTCTTCTTGAAAATCTCTCTCTCTTCCTTTACCCTTTTTTCTCCTTCCTTTCCTTTCCTTCTCTCCCCTGCCCTCTTTCTTCCCACTTTGCAAATTTTGGCACATTTCTTAGGTTTCTAGTAAGTTTATTATTTCTTATAATTTGGAATAACAATATAAGACAATAAGGGAAGTATGGATTTTTTTATAGCGCATATGAACGATGTTGCCACAACATTACATCCTCTCTAGATGAAACTAGCATAATTCTCTCTTCGTGGCCTTATAGGCCCATTGTTCCAATAGGGAAAGTAATAAATCTAAATGATGTTCTTGACTGCTGCATTTTCAATTTGGGCACCTGATTTATCAGACAGATATAATAATATGCATTTAGACGGACAGCTCCCAAGTGACTTAAAATGTGCTGACGAGTTTTTATGCATATGCTGTTCAAATTAAAGTCAGCAATAACTTCCATGCTACATTTTTTTCACTTCTGGTCATTTCTTTTTATAATAGAGTCGAGAGACTCCCCAAATGCGATGAGCTCAAATCTAGAAGGGAAGGGACCCAAGGCCAGGGAGTTCGGGGGAAAAGGAGAGAAGCCTGTGTTTGCACGAGGCAGTGACTCAGCCTCAGTGTCCCCTGGGGCTGGGTGACCAGGATCACCCGTGGGTGTCCCGTAACGGCCCGCTTTCCCTTGCAGTGTGGCACCGTGGACCAAGGCCTGTACGTGAACCTGACGGAGAGGAACCTGCAGGACGCTCAGAAGTTCATTCTGATGCACGAGGTGGTGCAGCCGGTGACCTCGGTGCCCGCCTTCATGGAGGACAACAGCCGTCTTTCCCACGTGGCCGTGGGCGTGGTACAGGGCAGGGACATGCTGGTCCACATCATCTATCTGGCCCCAGGTAGGAGCTCGCTCCTCTCTGAGGAGTTTCCTACCGTCTACTGATTCCGTGCTTTGCTTTTGAGACATGCAGTTTCAATGTCAAGCTTTTGGTCTTTCATCCTCACGTAGGCAAATCTACACAGCTGCCTTATCTTTGTCGTCCTCTCCGCTTCCTATGGGAAATTTTAATTTCCCTCTCTCTCTTTCGTACTTTGTTCATTGTAATCAGAAAGACAATACTGAGTTCCTCACTACTGCTTCTTCGCTTTTCATAAGGTAAGTCATTTCTTGGCAAGACTGTTTTAAGTTGGGTGATCGAAGACAATTGAGCATTGTGTCAGATGGCATTTTTAAGCAAAGTATAATCCTGTGTCTATCATGGTCATTTCCTATTGGCTAAAAGATAATATAGCAAAATACTTTGTTGTAGGTTGGTACGTGGAAGCTTTCTTGGAACCATTCTCTTGGGACAAGGGACAGAGCATCTTATGAAAGATCTAGGGGCATATCCTCATTAGGTATGACAAGTAGACTGTCCAGTTTCCAAAGTACTGTAATGCAGCAGTGCAGTAGGACATGCAGGAATGTTCCATCTCTGTGTTAGTTGCACATACAGCTCGGGGCGCTGGAGGCCAGCTTCAGGGACCTCCTTTCAGTTCATCAAGTTTGTCCAGCACTTTCCTGCATTTGGTCCTCCCACATTAATTTCCCTTGACCTGGAATTATACACAGTCCCTCCCCATGTATACCAATTCTCTGTTCAGTGAATAAGTTTTTTCACTCTTCGGGTTCAGTATAATTTGCATATCTCATTTTGTAATCAGTCATTTATTCGTTTATTTTATTCACCAACTCAGTAAAATTTATGAATTTTTACTATTTTGTGGTTCAGCTGAGCACTGATGAGTAAGATGGTGAACTTACTGGTGGGGTCCTTCTCTCTGGGAACTTCCACTCTGTTGGGGGCAGCAGATAACGAACCAACCACTATCTCTTTCCTCGGCACTGGCCCTTTGAAGGTGATGTTTACTTCCATTGTGTTTATAAGGACGGGGTTTTGGAAGCTTCTGGTGACTTCTTTTTTTTTTGCTTCTGGTGACTTCTAATGAAACTGGGTTTGCACTTAAGAGTTGGCGTGTTCAATCACTATTTAAAACATGCCTGCAAGAATAGTAATACATATATGAAGGTTTTTATTCTACATAATATGTTTGAACAGAATCATAATCTGGTCAAACAGAAAAACTTACCTAAATTACAGACTCTTAAATGAACATCAACATCCGTTGCTTTTCAAACAGTACAACCATCTAGCAATTTGAATGCTGAGTCTGCCTGGAATGATCTCATGCCTAGACCAGTCTTCCTCCTGGACACCGTAATGAAGGGATCAGCTCAGGCCTCAGCCGCAGTGAGATCCCAGGCTGCAGTGAACTCTGCCACAGGCTCATTTGTTTGTATTTAATTCACAGCTATTTATGAATTGAAATTATGTAGCATACATAATTAAGATGTTGCTAATTCAAATCAGAGGTTGGGATTTTCCCTGAAGATGCTCATACATGTATGGAACTTTTCTGCTCTATTTCTCCCTAGTGAGGTTGTTAAATTCGAAGAGAAGAACCATTTACAGTGAGACAAGGCACCTTCCAGCTGGACAAAACTGTGGATACACAGGGTCCTAAGGCTAGATCCCTGTTCCAAAGCACATTCAGTGACACAGGACAGTTACATGAGAATTTCTACTGGAAGCCGGACTCCCAGACCAAATTTGTTTGTTTAGTTTAGACTAACAATTCTTCATTACCTCTAGAAATTAACTTCATCACCCCATAAATTACAAGTTTTATGTCTTAGCTAACTTCTGGATCTTTGGGTTTGAATAATGGCAGCATATTTCATGTATTTAGTGAGAAATGTCATCTTTTGCAAGAATCTGAAATGTTGGGTTTAGACTCTAGAAAAGAAATCCAGGTTTGGAGATAAATTTATTTTCTCACACTTTGGTTTTACTTGAGCAGACACACATTGGAGAAAACTTGCCAATGGCCATTTTAAAAGCTGGTTTGTAGCAACAATGTTCCACAATAGCCAAACTGTGGAAGAGCCGAGATGTTCATCAACAGATGAATGGATAAAGAAGATGTGGTTCATATATACAATGGAATATTACTCAGCCATCAGAAAGGATGAATACTTAAAATTTACATCGACATGGATAGAACTGGAGGGTGTTATGCTGAGTGAAATACATCAAACAGAGAAAGATAAGTATCACATGGCTTTACTCATATGTGGAATATAGGAAACAGCACAGAGGTCATAGGGGAAGGGAGGGAAAACTGAATGGGAAGAAATCAGAGAGGGAGACAAACCATGAGAGACTCTTAACTCTAGGAAACAAACTGAGGGTTGCTGGAGGGGTGATGGGTGGGGAGATGGGGTAACTGGATGATGGGCATTAAGGAGGGCAAATGATGTGGTGAGAACTGGGTGCTATATGCAACTGATGAATTGTTGAACTCTACATCTGAGACTAAAAAATAAAATAAAATCTTGTTTGTTTTATTTGTCAGTGTTACATACCAATGGAAGTGAACTAGATCCCGCCTTAGTGCCCTTCCCAGGGTGTCATGCAGTTTGTGTGGCATCTCCCTGCCACCCAGCACTGAACTGAGTCAAACAGCCTTCCCCAGACACATCTGGGTCCATTTCTTGCTGCACTCATGTCTCCCTGCTTTTGAAATCCAGCCAGAGTTAGGTACTCTATCCGGGCCCTATCTGTGTGGATATTTTTGCGACTTCTTTGAAGGTCTTCTCGGAGCAGGAGGCAAAATGACAAATGGTAATGTTAGGATGTTGATGAATGGAGTTCTAGAAATGATCGAGTCCTATCCAGACAGCAGCTCAGTCTCTCTCTACAACATACGATCGCAGGTGGGTGACCATTTGTGTGTCCACAGAATTGTTTTCTTACTCCATTTGTAGGACACCATCCCTTCTGCTCTCCTCCAGGCTCTGTGATTATTCTTCTGCTGGTCCCACCTCATCTCCCTGCCTGTCCCTCACCTGTGGCCATTTCTCAGGGCCCCACCTGTGGCCACAGAGGTTTTCATGAGTCATGGGGAGGGTGTGAGGTCAATGAAGAAGAATCAAGTCTGGAATCTAGGAAAATCACCTCCACTTTGTTGGCCAACCAGATAACAGTGACTGAGAGAGACTCCAAGTTGCCTTTTGTTCCCATGCACCATTTGTTGTCATTTTGTTCACACTGACATCTATTAGGATATAAGTGTGATTATTGATTGCACTGGGATTGATGGCTTCAAGAATAAAGACAGACTTTTTTTATTTGAACTCATTACACTCAATCAAAAAGAATATAAATTATGGTAGAATTTGCCTCATGCGAAGAGTTATAATAGATAATAATGCAGTATTATTTTACTTGGACACATGAAGTTCTGCATCTTAAAATAAAACGAATAAAGCCTCTCAGTTTCCCCATTCTGTACGTTGGCTGCTGAGGACACTTTGCTCTAATATTATTTACTCTGCGGTAGAGTTTAGCCTGAGATGTAGTTGCCTTGAATTCCAGACAGGGAGTTTATTAATTAATAAAGTGAGAAAGGTCACAGTTATGCAGTGACTCTGAATACATATCTCTGCATTGTGTAGCATCCTTTATACATTCAATCAATATTTAAAACAAAATTGTGTTGTACTTGGGAGCTCTGGATATCCCTTAAGCTTAAGGGTTTTATGTTGACTATCAGGAGATGGGCTGCATGATGTTATTTTGAAATAATATGGTGCAGAGGGCTAATTACACCATGGGAAACAAAACAAAACAAATTTAAAAAGGCCATGAAGTGGAGAGTGGGGGTGGCCTCCACTCACAGTTTCAATAAAATGCCTTGGGACCTGAGGTCTTAGAAATAAGAACAGTCTTTCCTTATCATTTCACATTTCACCACTCTGCTGTCAGAATTTTGTGGTGCTTGGATTAAATGGGATTGAGGACATCCCAGATGCTGCCGAGTTGGGGAAATCTACGGAAAGAATTTAGGGAAATGAATGTACTGACTCTTAAGATCAAATTGGCTCCTTTTTATTGTAATGAAATGACCATGACTTTCACTGGTATGTTACTAAATTTGGCATTTGAAGGTGTCAAACAAAGTCAGATATATTGATAAAAATATACACACATTAATTTTTTTACTAATTTAAAATTATAGGGAGCCACTTCTGTTTTCCAAAGACATGCAAATAGCTGACACAACTTGGAGTAGAAACGACCTAAGAGCTGTATAATTTGTGACCCAAAGCATATGCAGACAGATTGACAGGAGTCCTATCACGGTAAATACAAAAATGAGAACTTTTGGAGCTCAAGAGAATAAAAGCACAATATACTTACATTGACCTTCATAGTTTTCAAAGTGTGAATTCATCTGATTTTAGTGATATCCCTCAGTTCCATGGGGCTGAATTTTACTGGCACAGACATTAAGATACATGTAACACACAGCACAGGTAACTGTATGGTGGCGCTGGGAGTCGCTTCCCGCGTGCTGACCCTCCTACTCCCCGTGAATTTGTAACATATTAACTAGATGTTACCTCCCTATTTTATTAAGCTCTTTGCTCATACCTCAGTCCTCTTGATGAATATTAAAACTAACCTAAATGCAAATTAAAATAATAATAATTGTAATAACAAATAAATAAGTAAAATGCAGCTGTATTTCCTTAAATTAAGACATGCGATCTTAGGTAATAAATGTTTCAAAGCCATGGAGCATTTTTGTCCTATGCTTTCACTTACATTGAATAATTTTTTTTAAATATCACTTGGAATCTAGAAAGAATTACTTCTTTTTTTAAAAATCGACTCTCGGGACACTTGAGTGGCTCAGATGTTTGAATGTCAGCCTTCAGCTCAGGTTGTGATCTCTGGGTCCTGGGATCGAGACCCACCTGGGGCTCCGAGCTCAGTGGGGAGTCTGCTTCTCCCTCACCCCCTGCTCATGCTCTCGCTCTCTCTCTCTCACTCTCTGTCTCAAATGAATAAATTTAAAAAATTAATAAAAAATAAAATTAATAAAAAAATAAGGATCTACTCTCCTAGCAACTTTCAAATATGCAATGCAATGTTATTAACTATAGTTTGAGGATTACTTCCTTTTTTTAAAGATTATTTATTTATTTATTTGTCAGAGAGAGAGCAAGCACAAAAGGGGAAGCTGCAGGCAGAGGGAGAAGCAGGCCCCCCACTGAGCAAGGAGCCCAACGTGGAACTCGATCCCAGAACCCTGGGACCATGATTGAGGATTACTTCTTAATATAAATGAATAATAGAGGAAAAATCACCTCACCAATGTGTAAGCCTGATGATTCACAGACATGTACCCCTGGGGCAAATAATACATTATATGTTAATAAAAAATTTAAAAAAAAAAGAAAGAAAGAAAGAAACCTCACAGCTTTTAGCAAATGCCTGCATTTTTTCCCCAGTCCCTCCTCCCTAGCCCTAAGCCATTGCTAATCTACCTTTTGTCTTTATGGATTTGCCCACTGTAGACATTTCTCATAAAGGAAATCAAACAAGTTCTTTATCAGATATATTATTTGCAAATATTTTCTTCCACTTGTGGGTTGCCTTTTCACTTTCTCCATGGTGCCCTTTGAAAAGCAAATATTTTAATATTGATGACAGCCAATATACAGGCTTCCCTGCTATCTGAATGTGGTGCGCTCTTAGGAAACCTTTTGTAAGCTGAAATGACCCAAAGCTAAGAAGCAATCACCCTTTTGTAAAAGCAAAAATCTTTTTTGGATTTTGTTGTTGTTGTTAGCGAAAACAAGTACTAATGTAGATCTTTTGTAAAAGACAAACAGGACAAATAGAACTTTTGGATGGGGGGAAACTAGTATGTATTTTTGTTTTGGTTGCCTGTGCATAGGGGTGTTATCTAAAAAACCATTGCCTCATCCAAAGTCACGAAAATTGATATGTGTTTTCTTCTAAGGGTATTGTAGTTTTTCCTCTAACATTTAGATGGATGATCCATTTTGAGTTAATTATTGAATATGATGTACAGTAGTGATCCAATGGCATTCTTTTGCATGTGGATGTCCAGTAGTTCCAGTACCATTTGTTGGAAAGGTTATGCTTTCCTTCTTGACTTGTCTTGGCACCTTTACTAAAAATCAATTGACTGGGGCACCTGGGTGGTGCAGTTGGTTGATCATCCGACTCTTGGTTTTGGTTTGGGTCTTAATCTCAGGGTCATGAGATCAAGCCCAGGGTCATGAGATCAAGCCCAGCGTCATGCTCCATGCTCAGCAGGGACTCTTCTTGAGATTCTCTCCCCCTCTGTCCCTCCTCCCCAATCCTCCCCACTGTGTGCACTCTCTCTCTCTAAAATAAATAAATCTTAAAAAAAAAAAAAAAGAAAATCAATTGACTGTAAATGTGAGAGTTTATATCTGGACTCTCAATTCTATCCATTGATCTATGTGTTTGTTCTTATACGACATTGTCTTGGTAACTATAGCTTTATAATAAGTTTTTGAACTGGAAAGCATGAGTCTTCCAACTTTGTTTTCCTTTTCAAGATTGTTTGGTTTTTCAGTCAAGGTCCTTTGCATTTCTGTGTGAATTTAAAGATCAGTTTGTTAATTTCTGCAGAAATGCCAGCACAAATTTGGTTAAGGATTACCTTGAATCTGTAGTACTACCATCTTAACATTATTAAGTTTTCTGATCCATGAACATGAGATATCTTTTCATTTATCAAAGTCTTCTTTAGTAAGCCGGAGAGTATAAACGTTGCACCTACTAATTTTGTTTCTAAGAATTTTATTCTGTTCGATGCTATTATAAATGGAATTTTCCCCTTAATTTTATTTTCAGATTATTCTTTGCGAGTATATAGAAATGCAGTTTTCAGCTTGTATCCTCCAGCCAAGCTGAACTCTTTTGTTAGTTTTAATAACTTTTTAGTAAATTCCTTAGAATTTTTCATATACAAGATCCTATATATGGACATATAGTTTTCTTTTTCCTTTTTAATTCGGATAATTTTTATATAATTTTCTTGTCCAGTTGGCCTGCTAGACCTCCAACAGAGTGCTCAAAAGAAGTAATGAGTGTGAATGTCCTTGTCTGATTCCTGATCACAGGGGGAGCACATCAGTCTTTTAGCAGTAAGTCTGATATCGATCTGTTTTTTCATAGATCCTTTTTATCAGATTGAGGAGGTTCCCTTCTATTTTTAGTTGGTTGAGTGTTTTTATAATAAAAGGCTATGAGTTATATAAAATAATTTTTGGAATCGATTGATATGATCATGTTTCCTTTGTCCTTAATTCTACTGGATTTAGTATACTGTATTAATTAATCTTTTTTTTTAAGATTTTTTAAGATTTTAAGATTTATTTATTTGACAGAGAGAGATCACAAGTAGGCAGAGAGGCAGGCAGAGAGAGAGAGGGGGAATCAGGCTCCCCGCTGAGCAGAGAGCCAGATGCGGGGCTCGATCCCAGGACCCTGAGATCATGACCTGAGCTGAAGGCAGAGGCTTTAACCCACTGAGCCACCCAGGCACCCCTGTATTAATTAATCTTTACATGTTATACCTACCTTGCATTCCTCAGGTAAATTACATTTGGTCATGGTGTGTAATCCATTTTATATGTCGTTGTATTTGGTTTGCTAGCATTTTGTTGAGGATTTTTGTGTCTATATTCATAAGATGTATTTTTCTGTAGTTTTCTTCGGATGTCTTTTTCTGGTTTGGGTTTGAGCCATCTCTTCTGTTTTTCTTTTTTTAAAAGATTTATTTATTTATTTTGAGAGAGAGACAGAGAGCAAGAGATGAGATGGGGGAGGGACAGAGAGAGAGAGGAAGAAAGAAAATCTCAAGCAGGCTCCCAACTAAGGACATAGCCCCATTCAGGGCTCCATCTCATGACCCTGAAATCATGACCTGAGCCGAAATCAAGAGTTGGATGCTTAACCAACTGAGCCACCCATGTGCCTCAAAGCCATCTCTTCTTTTTAAATAAACCTTTACCAAGGAGATTTTTGGGTTGAGGATTCCCTTAAATAATAAAAGAAAGAGATTTGACAGACCTGGGAATAAAAGAGTGATGGATTATCAGATTGAGGAGGTTGGAACACTTGGAACCCATTAGTGTAAATGGGCTTTCTCCAAATTATCATGGGTTACTTAGTACATTTGCAGCATCCTTTCCCCCAGAGTGCCTGCAGTAAGCTGCGACTTGGAAAAACAGCTTTACAGTGGTGCTGTGATTAACAGTGGCCAATTGTAAAAATAAACTTCTCCTGGGATGTGGAAGACAATATTTTTCACTTGAATACATATCATTGTAAGAAATCATATCTTTTCTTTTTCTTTTTCTCCTTCTTTCCCTTCTTGTTCCCTCCTTCTCTCCCTGTCTCCAATCCCTCTGTTTTTCCCTCCCTCCCATCTTCTTCCTTCCTTCCTTCCTTCCTTCCTTCCTTCCTTCCTTCCTTCCTTCCTTCCTAATAAAAGATATAATTGCCAGTATTAGAGAACAATTCCAATTAATCAATTAACTAAATAAAAATTTCTTTCTTTTCTTTCTTTCACTTTCTTCCTTTTTGATTAGTTCAAAAAGTAGCTGCAGAATAATCCCATGGTAACCATTTTTATGTTGGTTCATCCATTTTTTTTGAAACATGACTGTTAACCAAACTATATTTTATACAATTTATATCTTGTCATTTTTAAATGGAGTTTTCTTTACTAATGGACATTGCTGAGGATCATTTTAGATAACCCACAAGGGTCATAAACATTAATAATAGGTTATTATAATGCTTAGGATGGGTAGAACTTATGTCCCTGAGAGAGGCTGAACAATGAGACACATTGTTTTTATGTGATTCTCTGAGATTTACCTTTAGATTTAGTAACTACCTCCTCAGAGAAGCTGAGAGCATGAACTTTGCTAATGAGACATTTATGAGCAATCAATGCAGCCTTTACTTAACCAACTACCTAAACACAAGAATACCTGAAATTCTAATTTTGAAGGAACTGATCCTTGGAAACCAAATAAAAGTCAATATGAAGAAAGATTTTTTTGATTCTCTATGTTGGCCAACCCTTATTAGTGCTAAATAATTGCCTGATGGTTGAGATGGACAGAAAGCAGCTAGGTATTAATCTGTCTACCATCCATCATTCTCATCCTCACTGGCATTATTTTAACTAGTCCAAACTATTAAAATAATATTTAAATGCATTCTGTGCACACTTAACCTGAAAAACCTAAAATATGTTTGACATTTGGGGACAATTTTGAGATTAAAATGATATTCAGATTATAG
Organism: Potos flavus; assembly: GCA_028534135.1. NCBI lineage: Eukaryota > Metazoa > Chordata > Mammalia > Carnivora > Procyonidae > Potos > Potos flavus. Next base: position 128,580,678 of record CM052895.1, read on the forward strand.
TTCTAATTGCCTGATTTTAGTCCAAATCCTGAGCCATAGAAGAATATAATAAAACCAATGAAATATGCAACCCCTTCAGAATTAAAATCGAGTTGAGAGAGAGGAAAAGAAAATCTGGGTAAGAAAGAAGATTTCTTTCTTGAGCTAGTAAACATGTGTAAATGTTACTACACTGTGAGGATAAAATATTGAACATTGCCTACAATTACTTTAAGTAATTGTAAGTAAGATGCCCTTAAATTAATACTGGCTTGAGTCTAGTAGAAGTTGGCTTAAATTATCACAAATTAGTTTAAAGGTTTTTATGGACAACATTTTTCATGTAATTTTGCCAATGTGTGAACTTTTACTAGTTAATTATGTGGATGTCTAAATATCTTTTGGAATTTTGGAGAAAAACTCCAACCCTGAGTATTCTAAGTGTTCTCTAAGCTTAATTACTAGGATTTAGAACTTCATTTTAAGACTCATTGATATAAACAATTAATTTTTAAAATATGACCTTGAGTATAGAAAAAGTACACTGGCTGAAAGTGAAAAATAGTGTCAATCACAGCAGCCTTCACTTGTCCTTGGTAAGTTGAGTTGTTAAAGGCAATTTTCAGGGCTCTTGGGTGGTTCAGTGGGTTAAAGCCTCTGCCTTCAGCTCAGGTCATGATCTCAGGGTCGTGGGATCAAGCCCTGCATTGGGCTCTCTGCTTGGCAGGAAGCCTGCTTTCCCCTCTCTCTCTGCCTGCCTCTTGCCTACTTGTGATCTCTCTCCTCTCTGTCAAATAAATAAATAAAATCTTAAAAAATAAAAAAAATAAAGGCAATCTTCACAATAAGCTGCTGCACTTTGAGTTAAACTATAATTTTTTTTCTTTCAGGGCACCTGGGTGGCTCAGTCAGTTAAGGGTCTGCCTTTGGCTCAGGTCATGATACCAGGTCCCTGGGATCAAGTCCCACATAGGGATCTCTGCTCTTCTCCCTCTCTCCCTTCCTCTCTGTTCCCCCCCAGATAAATAAAATATTAAAAAATTTTTACTTTCAGTTAGAAATTGTGTTGATTACACAATGTTGGCAATTTTTTTTTAAAATACACGTGGGCAGCATTAATTATTTCTGAATGGACTAGGTAAGAGCAAGTTGTCTTGGTCTTTATTGAACTGCTGACCTGGGATCATTCTCTGGGCAGCTTATCTTCAAAAATCTCTAACTTCCAAAGGCAGGTCCTTAACCTGCACCTGTGGCTTCGTCTGATTCCGTCCTGGCCTTGGGCACAGAGCTTGCTGGGAGCAGGAGGGCGCAGACTCCTTGCCAGCTCATTGCACCCTGGCTGGGCTCTGGCCTTTTGCCTAGGTTTAGTGACAGAGCCTTTGACATCTCTCCTGAGCGCTGTTCCAGACTTTTCTCCAGTGTCTGAGTTTTGTCCTGCCTCCCCTGACACATTCCCCTCCCAGGAATCAGGGGACAACTCGTGTGCCATGTGGTTGGTCCTGCTCTGTCACCAGACACTGGCCTGTTGCCCCCCAGCCCCGGTTCTCTGTCTCCTGCTGTGTGATTGGGACCTTCACCATAGCCTTCATGGTTGGACATGTATCACTGGTGTAAGGTTTAGGCTGTCTCTCAAATATTTAGATCCTAGTGAATCTAAAACTAGTGAATTCTAAAACAGTGAATTTTGTTAAGACTCATAATTTGCCTTCTGTGTGAGTAAGAACTGGCTGAGATGCCACAATGGTCACAAACACTAAACCCATGGAAGATTCAGGGAGGCACACTGGAAAGTCAGCATGGAAGCCAGTGTGCTGTAGGACTCGGGAAGATGCCCATCGGTGTGGGGCCCATCATCTCAGAAGTGTTCCAGCGGGAGCCTGTTTCCCTCCACAGGGCATTGCCCAGTGTGTCCTGCTGGGGCTGTCCTGCCCCTCGGCTATTTGGTTCCTTATTTCACATCCCACCTTCATGCCTTTGGACGTCCACAGTTTTCCTCATAATTTCTGTTGAGTAATCTCCGGTCTTATGCTCATAGAGTCCTGTCTGTGCTCAGGTGGAATGTGTTTCTCTTGTGGTCAAACAAACACAAATTCAGTCCCTTATATTTATTTCTGTATTTAAAAAGTAAATTCTGGGAAGCATCCTGTGAGTTCAGAAGCTGTTGTGGAGGGTCCAGTGGTGATAGCTTTCTGCCATCTCGTGGGCTTCCTCTCTCTCCCACCCACTCTTTCTCACTCTTCTAGTTCCTTTTACCACTGAACTGAACTACTCCTCCAGCTCATGCAGAGTCTCTTCTCTCCTCTGACCCCTTGATCCAATCAACATTCAACCTCTGCTTGGGGTCCCATGTCAAATATAGTTCAAGGTGTCCTGCGAGAAAGCCGTTGTACTTCTAAAGAGCTCTGTTGTGAATCAGTTTTTCTGCTCCATGATATACTTCTGTCCCTCAATACAACTCCTATTAGAATATATTGCTTTCTAAAAGTAACTCCTTATTTCGTGGCCTTGTATGTGTGTGTGAGTGCATGCACGTGTGTAGGACATGATCCAAGTGATTCGGGTCCCAGCTACATTACAATGTAATTTGGCAAGGATTGAGACTTTCATCTTATATGTATCTTTCCATTTTTTAAAAGATTTATTTATTTATTTGAAAGAGAGAGAGAGAGCAAGTGCAGAGAGGGGTCGAGGGAGAGGAAGAAAAACTCAAGCATACTCCCCACTGAGTGTGGAGCCCAGAGTGGGGCTCGATCCCACAACCCATGAGATGATGACCTAAGCCAAGAGTTGGATACTTAACCAACCCAGGCACCCCTATATCTTTCCATTTTTAAGAAAGTTATCTGTATTAAATATTATATACATAATAAATATTGAATAAATATAAGTGTTAGCTGAAAGCAATAACAATAAAATGAAAACACCACCTTACCTACCAGTTAGCTTCAACACTACTAGGCCCTCACCCAGACCTTTCACATCTGCTTTGAACCGTCTTCCAACCCACTGGTCCTTGCTCCTGGGAACCAGTCTCCTGTGATGTTTCGTATTCCCAAGCTTTCTTTTATCATTTTGCCACATAAATTTGTAGCTATAGCAACACTTAGTTCCACATGGTTTGATCTAGACCTAAGTGAAAGGCCATGACCTTGTTCTATGACTTGATTTTGTTCATTCACATTATTTCTGAGAGGTTTATCATGCTCGTGCAGGTAACTAAGATTTCTCTTCATCTTCACCTACAGACTACACAATATTCCTTTGCATTCCTGAATTTCATGTTATTGCAGTGATCGGCATTTAGTTTATTTTATTTCATTTTTTTGATTGATTAATTGATCGTGATTAAAAACAGTGTTGCTATGACCACCTCTGTCCACATCTCCTGGGGGAGAAGTTTTTTCAGGTTTGGGCTTCCCAATCATGGCACCATCTGTACAAGCCAGTGGGAAACAAATAAAGCCATATATGATGGTCTCAAGAATAGAAACCTTGTCCAAGAGTGGAAGAAATCAACATCCTGGTGTACCTGATGCCTCCTCTCAGCCCAAGGGTTGAAGCCCTGCACTCTGGATGTGGAGCTACTGGTACATCAGATACAACTCTGTTACAGTACTCGAAATTATTGTCCAAAGTCTTTTGGCGAACCTCACAACTTTCATTGCACTTGACCCGATTTGTTATATCATGAGAACACACATAAGATGGGATGTTTCTGTGACTTTGAAAAGCCAGGAAGGTACAGATAGAATGATTCCCTAGGGCCACCCCAATGCACCACCCTTCTAAGTAACATGGAGTCCTACATGTCCACAAGACAAGGCCCCAGCCTTCCATACTTTGGTCAGGACTCCCTCCCTCCCTTATTTCCTTTCTCTGCCTGCCAAGTGCTTCTTCATTCTTCAAGGTCCAATTTAAACATGTAGGCTTTCCCTTCTCCATCCTCTCCCCAAAGACTAGTTATGCATTTCCAGGCCACAGAATCACTATCTCCACTCCACTTTCCTAATTGTGTCCGGTGTGCTGTGTGACCCTTCCCTTCTTCCTGCCAGGCCAGGGACCAGGGCGGGGGTTGGAGGAGGAAGGCAGGACACTGAACCAGCTAGAACCCCTTGGAAAGCCAGACTCTGTTCATACTTAGACTGGAAGAGCACAGCAACTGAACTTCCCAACTTGTAAGTGGGTGTGCGTCATTCACTGTAGTTCACATGTCCAGGTGAAAAGAATTTCTCCCCAATAACTCACTCCTTCCACCCAGAGGAAATTGGTGGACACTGTGCCCAGATCCAAATATATGAGAAGCTTTAAGTTTGACATATTAGTAGCAAAAGCAGCTAAATCAAAACATGACCTAAAGTAAGATCTCAACAAATACTCACTAAAGGAATAAATCAACAACTAATTAGTATTTGTGTCTGAGGGCAAATGGTTGATATTTCTGAAATAAGAGGTAATAGAAGGACAATATCTCCTGAGCAGTCTACCTGCAGACCTGAGTAGCCCATGACCCCCTGTTGTCACAACACAGCCATGCCCATTGTATGTGAGGAAACTAGAAGGTCTCTAGCCCTGACCAGAGGCCATGCCAGAGCTTCTTGTCTGTATTGCAGAGACTCCAGCTGCCAGGTTGGGGGTGGGGAGGGTTGGGAGAACATTTAACATGCAGGCGTTTCATTTGCGGAGTGACAGATGGGAAATGACAAGAGAATGATGACAAGTGAGCAACTCTGACCAGTGCTGTGTGACGTTGCCGTCACATGAACGTTACACAGTGTGGGTTCTGCAGAGAGAGTCCTGCTAACAGATGCTAAGCTGTCAGATGCCACCCAGCATACTCCACATGTTTACATGTCTTGGATGTCATCCAGTTCCCTGAACATGGCCAACCTCTTATATATGTGTTACTTACATGGTTAATAAACAAACATGGATAGAGGACACATATTTACTAAGTTAAGTTCAGGATATACTAGAAACCTAGAACGTGGTTCCTACCTTCAAGACATTTGAAGTTATGGTATTGGGGATGATTATATCTGGCCAGAGGAAGTCATTTCAGAATGGTGCAAATTTGTGTTAAATATTAAGCCTTTATTTTTTAATTAACATATAATGTATTATTTATTTCAGGGGTACAGGTCAGTCTTATATAATACCCAGTGCACATTACAACACATACTCTCCCCAATGTCCATCACCCAGTTACCCCCTCTTCCCATCCCCTCCCCAACAGCAACCCTCAGTTTGTTTCCTAAGATTAAGAGTCTCTTATGGTTTGTCTCCCTCTCTGGTTTCATCTTGTTTCATTTTTTTCCTCTCTTCCCCAATGATCCTCTGCCTTGTTTCTTAAATTCCACATATTAGTGAGATCATATGATAATTGTCTTTCTCTGATTGACTTATTTCACTTAGCATAATACTCTCTAGTTCCATCTACATCATTGCAAATGGAAGATTTCATTCTTTGATGGCTGTGTAATATATATATAAAGAAGATGTGGTATATATATCAAGTCTTCTTTATCCATTCATCTATCAGTGGACACCTGGGCTCTTTCCATAGTTTGGTTATTGTGGACATTGCTGCTCTGAACATTGGGGGTGCAGGGGCCTTTTGATCACTACATTTGTATCTTTGGGGTAAATACCTAATAGTGCAATTGTTGGGTGGTGGGGTAGCTCTATTTTCAACTTTTTGAGGAACCTCCATACTGTTTTTTGGAGTGGCTCACCAATTTGCATTCCCACCAACAGTGTAGGAAGACTTCCCTTTCTCTACATCCTCAACAACATCTGTTGTTTCCCGACTTACTAATTTTAACCATTCTGGCTGGTGTTAGCTGGTATCTCATTGTGGTTTTGATTTGTATTTCCCTGATGCCGAGTGACATTGAGCACTTTTTCATGTGTCTTTTGGCCATTTCATGTCTTCTTTTCAGAAATGTCTGTTCATGTCTTCTACCCATTTCTTTTTTTTTTTTTTAAGATTTTATTTATTTATTTGACAGAGAGAGAGGGATCGCAAGTAGGCAGAGAGGCAGGCAGAGAGAGAGGAGGAAGCAGGCTCCCCGCTGAGCAGAGAGCCTGATGCGGGGCTTGATTCCAGGACCCCGAGATCATGACCTGAGCTGAAGGCAGAGGTTTTAACCCACTGAGCCACCCAGGCGCCCCTTTCTGCCCATCTCTTGATTGAGTTATTTGTTCTTTGGGTATTGAGCTTGATTATTTCTTCATAGATTTTGGATACTAGCTCTTTATCTGATATGTCATTTGCAAATATCTTTTCCCATTCTGTCGGTTGTCTTTTGGTTTTGTGTACTGTTTCCTTTGGTGTGCAAAAGCTTTTTATCTTGATGAAGTCTCAATAGTTCATTTTTGCCCTTGCTTCCCTTGCCTTTGGTGATGTGTCTAGCAAGAAGTTGCTGGTGGTGGAGGTTGAAGAGATTGCTGCCTGTGTTCTTCTCTAGGATTTTGATGGATTCTTGTCTCACATTTAGGTCTTTCAACCATTTTGAGTCTATTCTTGTGCATGGTGTAAGGAAATGGTCCAGTTTCATTCTCCTGCACAAAGTATGTAACACTTCAACCCTTTCCAAGAAACAAGAAAGGTCTCAAATACACAACTAACCCTACACCTAAAGGAGCTAGAGAAATAACAGCAAATAAAGCCTAAACCCAGCAGGAGAAGAGAAATAATAAAGATTGAAGCAGAAATAAATAAAATAGAAACCAAAAGAACAGTAGGACAAATCAATGAAGCTAGGAGCTTGTTCTTTCAAAGAATTAATAAGACTGATAAACCTTTGGCCAGACTTACTAAATAGAAAAGAGAAAGGACCCAAATAAATAAATCGTGAGTGAAAGAGGAGAGATCACAACCAACACTGAAGAAATACAATTATAAGAACATATTGCTAGCAACTATATAATGATGAATTAGACAATCTGGAAGAAATGGATACATTCCTAGAGATGTATAAACTACCAAAACTAAACCAGGAAGAAATAGAAAACCATAACAGACCCATAACCAGGAAGGAGATTGAAGCAGTAATCAACAGTCTCCCAACAAACAAGAGCAGAGGGCCAGACGGCTTCCTAGGGAATTCTAGCAAACATTTAAGGAAGAATTAATACCTACTCTTCTGAAGCTGTTTCAAAAAATCAAAATGGAAGGAAAACTTCCAAACTCTTTTTATGAGGCCAGCATTACCTTGATCCCAAACCAGACAAAGACCCTACCAAAAAGGAGAATTACAGACCAATATCCATGATGAACATGGATGCAAAAATTCTCACCAAAATACTAGCCAATAGGATCCAACAGTACATTGAAAGGATCATTCACAATGACCAAGTGGAATTTATTCCTGGGCTGTGGATTCCTGATCCACAAATCAATCAATGTTATACACTACATAAATAAAAGAAAGGACAAGAACCATATGATCCTCTTAATAGATGCAGAAAAAGTATTTGATAAATTATAGCATCCTTTCTTGATTAAAACTCTTCACAGTGTAAGGATAGAGGGTACATACCTCAATATCATAAAAGCCATCTATGGAAAACCCACAGCAAATATTATTTTCAATGGGGAAATACTGAGAGGTTTTCCCCTAAGGTCAGGAACATGGCAGGGATGTCCATATCAACACTGCTGTTCAACATAGTACTAGAAGTCCTAGCCTCAGCAATCAGACAAAAAAAGGAAAAGAAAGAAAGAAAGAAAGAAAGAAAGAAAGAAAGAAAGAAAGAAAGAAAGAAAGAAAGAAAGAAAGAAAGAAAGAAAGAAAGAAAGAAAGAAAAAGAAAAGGCACATGAATCATCAAAGAAGAAGTCAAACTCTCACTCTTTGAGATGACATGGTACTCTATGTGGAAAACCCAAAAGACTCAAAATTGCTAGAACTCATACAGGAATTCAGTAGAGTGGCAGGATATAAAATCAATGCACAGAAATCAGTTGCATTTCTATACACCAATAATGAGACAGACGAAAGAGAAATTAAGTTACACCCAAAACTCTAAGATACCTGATATAAACCTAACCAAAGAGGAAAAGAATCTGTACACAGAAAACAAAATACTCATGAAAGAAATTGAAGAAGACAAAAAGAAATGGAAAAACATTCCATGGTCATGGGTTGGAAGAACAAATATTGTTAAAATGTCTATGCCTCCTAAAGCAATCTACACATTCAATGCAATCCCTACCAAAATACCATCAACTTTTTTCACAGAACAAGAACAAACAATCCTAAAATTTGTATGGAACCAGAAAAGATCCTGAATAGCCAAAAGAATCTTGAAAAAGAAAACCAAAATGATGGCATCACAATTCGGGACTTCAAGCTATATTACAAGCTGTAATCAAGACAGTTTGATGCTGTCACAAAAACAGACACATAGATCAATGGAACAGGATGGAGAACCCAGAAATGGACCCTCAACTCTGTGGTCAACTAATCTCCAACAAAGCAGAGAAGAATATCCAGTGAAAAAAAGTCTCTTCAACAAGTGATATTGGTAAATATAAGTCTTTAGGTGATAGTTGGTGCACTAGGAGTTCAGAGCAAAAGGAACTTGTTATGAGATGGAGGAACTGGGAAAAGTTTCGGGTGCTGGGGAAAATCTAAGTTTTAGTTCCAGAAAAAGTTGAGGTCTTATCCTTCCTCCACCTATTATGCACTATGTGACATTAGTAAGTTTCTAGATCTTTGTCTCAGTTTCAGTATCTGTCAAATATTAATCACAAAAACTATTCTGCAACATTTTAAATAAGAATAAAGAGGAGATACATATAGAATGCCTGTTACCTATAAGTTTAAGTTCAAACACCATCCATCACTTACCCATAGGCTTTGTCTGGATTTGTATGTGTATGTGGCATTGCTGCCATGTTGTTTTGGCTCTACTCAGACTGCAATTTGGGTTTTCTCAGATGTAGACACTAACATGGACCTGGGGCACCAGAAGTTTTACGGGGAGTAACACCTATGGAAAGAAAAAGGTAGGAAGCAAGATTGGGCAAGGGGAGCCATCAGACCACGGCACAGACCTGTCAGAAGTCTCCTCTAGCACAGTGGATCTTCAAGCAAATTTTTCTGTTGGAGAAATTGAGCAGAAATGGTGAAGACCTTGACCCACTGCCTTGCCCAGCCATTGGATGTGGGAATCCCTGAGAAGAACATGCCCTTGGCTACTGCCATCTTCTTCAGGCCAAGGACTTTCCTGAGAACATTTTGACCACGTTTGAAAGGTAAGGCAGTCCCTGAAGGAGTTAATAGCTGGAGGCTGTCAGCTGACCAGAGTCCTTGAGGCTGGGCCTCGAGTAGGAGTCCTGCCTAATACACCTCCATGTCTGCCCCTCCAATTGTAGAACCTGTAGAATATCCCAAACATACTGTATAGCACTTTCAATCTTCTAAAGTATATGGCTTACTACTTGGGACCAAATTAGATGATGAAGAAAATTGGATTAACTATTAATAATTAATTGTATATCACCCATAATTCTCTTCATATTCTCCCATGCTGTAAACATCAGTTGTTCTCAGCTATGGATCCACATTACATTCACCTTGATAATTTTTAGAAAATACCGATACCTGGACCAATTAAATCAGGTCTCTGCAGATGAAGGCAAGATCCAGGCATTTATAATGTTTTATAGCCCCATAAGTGAGTCTACTGTGTAGACTGGTCGAAGGTCATGATATCTACATACAGCCTATTAGGAGCTACTTTTTAATGTGGAGAATAAAGAGCTTCTGAAGTAGAAGGAGGGCCTTTGGCCATGGGCTCCTCCTCCTTCTCACCAACATCATGACAATGGCTCAAGCACAGTTAGTGCTCCCTGTGGTCCAGACACTGTGCTAAGCACTCTCCATGTAGTAGCCAAAAGGGCTTAGGGAAGTTAACTGATAATCTCCATATCTCGAGGCTTGTCTATAACTGACTATTATCATTAGCATCTTGATGATATGGACTAGAGTCAATAGCTCCTAATTGTTGGTCAAATAATCCTCCTACATCACTTGTGTTAGATTCATCTAGAATTCTTTTTAGTGATCTTGGTCCTCAAGCCCCATGGCAAACCTCCTGAGCCCCCTCTCAGGGGCTGGACCTGGAATTTCTACTTCAGCAATCCTACCGAGTAGCCTTTATAGTCACTGCAATTTCAGAACCAGTCTGCTATGCCTATAGATCTCCTCTCATGTCTGCCTTTTCAAATTTTTGCCCCTGTCCCCACCTCACTTCTGCTTCTCACCTCTCAAGTAACTTCCAGTTGAATGGACAGTAAGAGGGGTGCATAGAAATTTAGGGGCAACCTGTGCACTCTGGACACTTCAAGTTGTCAAAATAAGTGATAGAAATTTTAATGTAACCATTCTTCTGCTATTCTTTAGTAATGATCAGGAAGATTAAAAGATAAAAGTTCAACCCTTAGCTTAATGATTGACCTGTGAGGCACATCCTCAGTTGAAATCTTCATGTATTCATTCATTCAATCACCCTTCACTGACAGCCTACCATGTGCTGGGAAAATAAAAGTATCACGGATGAGAATAAGACTCAGACTTGACCTCAAGGACAGCTCACATCATACAAGAAAAGACAGAAACTTTCCCTGCAGTTTGACTCAATGCAAATTGAGTCAAATTTATTTGACTATCTTAATTGAAGTAAGAATAGCTTCCAATGAGCATGGAGACTTGGGAACACGGACCTGGGACAGGAGAGCCAGAAACATTTCCTCCTCTCAGCGGAGAAGCATGAGAGCTGGCTCTTGGAAGATAAGGAGATGGTTGCCTGGTGGAGAAGGTCTGGAAGGTTCTTCCTGGGGGAAGCCCAGATTCTGCAAAACATGTAGCTATAGCAAGGCATGGGATATTTTGGAAAGGGTGGGAAATTTAAGTTAGCTGCAATTGTGGGCGGAGAGATGGGAGATGAAGCTAAAAGGTAGAATGGGTCAGATTAAAATTTTTATCCTAACAAGTGAATTCAGGATTTCAGGCACATGGGCAGATTTGGGCCAGTGGGGAGGAAACAAAGCTGTTTGGAACATGCTGAGTTCTAGTTGCATGAGGTGAAATTAGTTCTTTGAAGCTAAAGAGAAAGGTTTGGGTCAGTAATAGAGACCTCAGATCAGCTGAAGAATGAAGCCACAGGAATGGATAAGATCCTGCCTCAAGAAAGCATTTGGAAACTCTACCAGATAACTTGGAGCTCTCATAATTAGCATAATGTACCAATTCAGAAAAAGGACATTTTGATTTTCTTATTCTATCGAGTAGACAGCTCCCCCCCTTTTTTCCTTTTAAATTAATGTACTGTAAAAGTGCTTAGCATAGATTTTTCTTAACCATCCCAGCTCACACTAATGGGACCAGACGCGGTGTAAATTTCACCACTGGGGTGTGAAGCTGATTTAGACTCTGTGTCCCCGCCTGGTGACTGTCAGGGAAGGGCCGCACACTCTGCCAAGTGGGTGGCTGTTGTGTAATGTAGATACAATAAATCCAAGGCAAGTAATCTCCTTTCAGAACCTTGAATTGCCTCCTTAGCAGAATCATTTTCGGTCTAGCTGGAGTTACATTTAAGCTCAGAGCTGGATGAGAGCTTAGAAAGGACACCCAGAGGACTCGATTAACTGTGCTCTTGTTTTAAATATAATTTGGTTTCCATTCACAGAAAATGTAGTGGCAAATTTCTTTTAAGCCATCAGCTTCTGATTTTGCATAAAGGTGTGTTTGGTTTGGTTTGGTTTTTTGTAAGGCCGTAGAGGGTGTTGGGGACAGAGGTAGCGTCTCCCCTCTGGCTTTGGGTGGGCGAGGGCTGATGGAGGCAGCAGCCTGCTCATTTTAGACAGAACTGGAGTAGGGCTTATAGCCCAGAAGCTGGAGAAAATAATAGCAGAGGGTCCTTATGAGGTGCCCTCTGTGCCAAGCCCTCTGCATAGAGGAGCCCACTGTGTGACCACCAACCTGGGAGCTGGAACCCCGGGCGAAGGAGACACAGAGGTGTGACCGGCCTGCTCTTGGCCGTGTGGTCTGTAAACATGGGAGCCGGGAGTCTAAGCTGGGCCACTGGGCCCCAGAGTCCACGCTCTGAACCCTGTGCTCTGCTTGAGCGCCTGCTGTATACCAGACACCATTCCAGCTGCCAGCGA
>CM052895.1:128592930-128640462 GCA_028534135.1 Potos flavus
AGGCCAATGTAATTCACTGGTTCAATTAACAACTTAAAAGCAAGAACTTTCATAATACATTAGTGGTCTGCTACTTTGGGATAATGACCAGCTGAATTGATGAACTTTATAGAATGCTCTGTTGCTATGGCAACATGCTGCCCAGTGAATGGAAGGGGCATTTCATCATTAGCTCATTGATAATGCTTGGAACAGTAACAGAAGCAAATACAGAAGGTTTCCTTTTACTCTGCAGTAACTCTGGGTCAGTGAGACAAACACTAAAAATATCTCTCTGATACAGCAGTGAGGAATCAAATGTAAACACACATAATGCCTATCCAGACCATACATAATTTGAAATAAAGTAATTTAGCATTCTGGGTTAGCAGTCTTGGAATCTGCAATGAATCTCTACGCCTTGCCAAAAATGACCACTGCTCGTGGGGCTGTTTACTTCATAGACAGGTATAATTTCTCTACAATATTCAGTGCACAGAAAGCATAAATGTTCCCTTAAACTACAACAAAAGTAAAAGGAGAAATAAAAAGAAAAAAAAGTAAAAAAAAGTTGATCTCTCATATGTTGGTGGTGAGAATCTAAAATGATACAGCCACTATGGAAAATAAGTTGGCAGTTTCTGGCAAAACTAAACATCCGTTGGCTGTATTGGCCAGCTATTTCACTTCTTGGCAAGTATCCCAAAGAAATGAAGGCTTATTGTCCACATCAAACATGCACATGACTGTTCATAGCAGCTTCATCTGTAACAGCCCAAAAATAAATGTCCATCCGTAGGTGAATGATTGAGTAAGCCCTGGTACCCCCATTCCAGGGAATATTACTCAGTGGTATAAAGGAATGAACTACTGATACAGACAACAGTGTGGATGGATGTCCAGGGCATTACTTAGAGTGAAAAAGCCAATCTCAAAAGTTTCTATGCCACGTGATTCCATTTATGTAACATTGTCAAAGTGACGACATTAAAAAGATGGAAACTGGATTCATGGGTACCATCAGTTGGGGGCGATGGTAGAGCGGAAGGTAACACAAAGGAGATCTTCGTGGTGATAAAATGAGTCCGTATCTAGACGATGTTCGTGATTACACACAAATGATGGTAATTACATGGAACTATACACACTTGTACCAATGTCAATATCCTGGTCTTTGTAGTGTACTATAATTAGGTAACATGTGACCATTGGAGTGAAGCTAGATGAAGGGTACTGGAAACCTCCCTGCATTCTCTTTGCAACTTTCTGTAAATCTATAATTATTTCAAAGTTAAAAATTTCCAAAACAAACAAAAGCAAGCAAACCTCACTCTTCTGTTGGAAGGTTGATCAAGATCTTTTTGCATTTCAGAACAAATGAGACAGAAGCTATATTTCAAAAGAAAAGTAGCGACTAACTTGACCTCTGGTTAAAATGAAACTTCACAAAGCAAACAAAAATCAGAAGGAAACTTCTCTAATGTGCTGATTGCTTTGTGGCACCCATAAGCTTCTGAAACAATCAGACAATGATTGCATTCTCTCACAGGACATTTGTCACTTGCCTGTGGGCACGTTCTCAACAGTTGGTGCCCCGTGGCCACGTGAGTTGTTGAGAGCCAGCTTCAGACCCAGCGCTGCACTCACTGGCTGAATAACCTTGAGCTATTAGTTAACCTTTGGGGACCTGGATTACTTTACCTGCAATAGAAAGTCTAACAGGGGGATTTTCAAACATTTTGAGAGATGGAATCTTCTGTTCAAAGGACATTTTATGACAGGTTTCAATATGTGAAATGCAATCAAATGAAGTTTGTGCTGTTGTGAATCCCTCAACTCTGGTTGTGAGGGCCGGGTTCCCCAGGATGGCACGTGGCACCTCTGTACATCCCCAAGTTCTAGCTCTCTGTGGACCAAAGCCATGGCCACTGGCCACGGGCTATCAGCACTGGCAATGTGGCTGGCCTGAACTGAGATACTCTGTTCAGTACAAAGTGCATCAGCTTCCAAACACAGCATGAAATTTCAAACGGTGTCATTCATCAATCTTTTACATATAATGGTTATATGTGTTAAGTCCTAATGTTTTATATAGATTGGATCAAATAAAATTTGTGATTAAAATTAATTTCACCTGTTTCTTTTTTACTTTTCTAAATGTGGCTACTGGACAACTCAAAACAACTCATGGGGATTGTGATGTATGTCGGCTGGACTGGGCTGGTCTAGGGAAACTCAGTCCCCACCTCCAGCCATCGGTGCTCAGAGTTCGTGTGGGGATTTTAATCATTGTTACTGCTTCCCCAAGTCCCACGTGCAAGTCACCTTGCTCCCATGAAATGCTTTAGGAATTTGTCCCGGCAGCTTTATTTACTACCACGCTCTGCTCCAAGAATATAATTTCATTTAAACCCAATACTTTTTTATTTTCTGCTGAAAACACATTTTTTTCCCCTAGTCACTCTTCCCGTGGTGTGCTTCATAACTCATGCACACGTTTTCCTGTGGGGTGGAGGTTGGGGGAGCAAGCTTCGGTGTTTCACACATCATTGCTGTGGCTGGAATTCTTTGGGGGAACTGTCTTCATGTCCTTTCCAAGTTGCATGGCATTTTTTGATAAGTCTTGTGGAAATATTTCTTCTCCAGCAGTCACTTTTAAAATTGAATTTATTACTGTTTCGTGTGATGATGGGCAAGCTGTACCTCTGTAAGCCATTTTTATTCATGACCTCCGCCTTTTTCTTTGATCATTCCCTTGATGGCTCAGATCACTGAGGTTGAAATGACTGTCTCTGTTTTGATGGCAACCCAACCTACCTCCACATTTTCTACCCACTGTCTAACTTGCTCCTGATCTCCTGGGACTTCATTAGTTACTGGCAAAAATCAATATTGTGAATTGTTTAGACCCACAATCTGATGATTGTTACCCAGGAGAGTTCTTTTACCACAACTAAACATGCCGTAAGCCCTTTAGAGGGTCCAGGGATGGTGCTCTTGTTTCTTTGGCCAATCATCTCTTCCCCTGATTTCTAGAAATATTATTTTATATGTGATTTTTTTTGTTTACTTCTGTGCAGTTTTCCATATTTCTTGATTTAAAAATAGGCATTACACTTTATAAAAAAATTAGAGATTTATTAATTTATTGAATGACGATAGCCATAGAAGTACAGATCATTTAAAAAAAAGTTTTGAAGATAATTTGGTGGTTTCTTACAAAACTAATCAGCTCTTATCGTACAATCCAGCAACTGATCTTCTTGGCATTTACCCAGAGTTGAAAACTTATGTCCGCACACACACATACACAAAACCTGCTCACAGATGTTTATAAAAGTTTATTCATAGTTGCCATAACTTGGAAGCAACTCAGATGTCCTTCAGTAGATGAATGGATAAATGAACTGGGGTTCCTCCGAACAATGGAATATGATTCAGTGCTAGAAAGAAATGAACTATCAAGCCATGAAAAGACTTGAAGGAAACCTAAATGCATAAAACTCAGCAAAATAAGCCAATCTGAAAAGGCTACATATTGTATAATTCCAGCTATATGACATTTTGGAAAAGACAAAATGATGGAGAGAGGAGAAAGATCAGTGGTTGTCGAGGTTTGGGGAGTGGAGATACATAGGGGGAACACAGGATTTTCAGGGCAGTGAAACTACTCTGTATGAGTATATACACTATACTGGTGAGTACTTGTCATATACATTTGTCCAGACCCATAGAATATACAACACCATGAGTGAATCTTAAGGTACACCATGGACTTTGAGTGATTTTGATGTTTTACACTTGAGAGATGTGTTACAGTTACAACAAATGGGGATGGGAATGGATGGGGATGGGGATGGGGAGACTATGCATGTGGGGAGGGGCAGGACACATATGGGAAATCTCTGTACTTTCTTTTCAATTTTGCCATGACCTGAAGATTGCTCCAAAAATATAGTCTTTAAAGTGAAAAATAACATTTGAAACAAACAAACAAAAAGGTAGGCTACATAAATGAGGAGCCCTACCCATTTTATTAAGACATGTTTTAATAATGTAGTACATTCTACACTTAATAATCATAATTTTTTTTTAATTCAAGTTTTTGTCTCTTAACCACATGTTCTTGGGTGGAAACAGTAAATTGCAAGACTGGGTATAATGTGGTTTTATATTCTTTTTAAAATGTTAAAGTTTCTATTATAAAATATAAGAGATACAGAAAACCACATTAAACAGACATGTAACTTAGTGAATTATTATGAATTAAATATCTTTACTTCTTAACTTTTCATCATAGGTTTGTTAGGTAACTGTGTACCTCTAAATGGTGCAGGTTTGTTTGTTTTTTAAATATTTCCACGGGTATTTTTTAAAATAGTTTTAATGGGTTGTAACAGCCATTGCAATAAATTGCATATATTTAACTTGGACAATCTGATATGTTTTGATACAGTTACACACTATGAAACCACCAATACAATCATGACAGGGAACATAGTTATTGCTCTATGAGTTTCCTTGTTTGAAATCCTCAATTATAATTATTTCCTCCCTCCCCTTCTCTCATTACCCATCCCTTCACCTCTGTGCCGAGGCAATCACTGATCAGCTTTCTGACACTTTAGATCAGTTTGCATTTAATGTAAATGGAATCATATAACATGTACTCTCTTTTTTGGCTTCTTTCACTCAAACATTGTTTTGATATCCATCTACATTTCTTGAATTACTAATGGTTCGTTCTTTTTACCGATGAATAATATTTGATTGTATGACTATACTGCAATCTATTTATTCATTTACCTGCTGATAGACATTTGGGTCATTTCCATTTTTGCCCTATAACAAATAAACCTTTTGTAAACATTTATGTAGAAGTTTTTCTATGGACATATGTTTCCATTTATCTTGGGTAAGTACCTAGATGTATACCATCTGCATCATATGGTACAAATAACTTTAAATGTTCAGACACTGCCATACTGTTTTCCAAAGTGACTGTACCATTTTTTAAAAATTCCCACCAGGAGTACATGAGAGTTCCAAACTCTCACCCTTGCCAACACATGATATGATCAGTGGTTTGCTGAGAAGTGTGTTGGTTTCCCTATATTTGATGATTTTCCACATTTCTGTTACTGATTTGTTATTTAATGCCCTGTACTCAGAGAACACACTGTTTGTGTCTGAATTTTTTTTTTGTTTTTTTTGTTTATTGATGCTATTTTACCTTTTTTTTCCCCCAGCTTATAGCCTATACTGGTAAAGACTTTATATGCATGTGAAAAGAATGTGATTCTGCAGTTGTAGGACTGAGGATTTAGGAACTCAATTAGATAAATAAGGTTGACCCCACGTTTCGGGTCTATCTATATCCTTATCGATATTTTGTTACATATTTCTACAAGTGTTCTATTCATTGTTGAGAGAGCAGTGTGAAAACATCCAACTACAATTGTGAATGTGTCTGTCTCTGTAGTTCTATACGTTTTTGCTCATGAATTTTAAAGTTCTGTAACTAGTTGTGTACATGTTTAGCGCTATTATGTCCTGTTAATGAAGTGATTCTTTCAATCGATGGCAATGTCCTTGCCTTGAAATGTACTTTGGTATTAAGCAAGCCACTTCAGTGATCTTTTGATTAGTGTTAGCTTGGTAGATCTTTTTCCATCATTTTATTTTAACGTAATTGTGCCTTTAAACTTAAAGTGAGAGGGTTTGCTGTTGTTGCTCATTTTCTTATAAGCAGCTTATACTTGGGTCGTGCTTTTTAGATTTAACCTAGCAATTTATGCCTTTTTAATGGATATATTTAAACCATTTATTTTAATGGTTTAACATGATTGCTGACCTGATCGTTTTTAACCCACCATATTACATTTTGTTTTCTCTTTGTTATATCTGTTCATTGCTCCCTGTTTACTCATGGTCTATCTTTTTTGGATTACTTGAGTATTTTTTAACATGATATTCTTAAGTGTGGGCTATGTGATCAGATGATCCTGTACAATTTCTAACTCTGTCCTTTACTAGCCTTACTAACTCACCACTTTATGGACATTATGTGAGTTTGGTTAAGCTCCTGCATTCCTTGAGCCTCCATTTTATCTTATTTCCTACCTTGCACTGTGAGTATTACATAAAATGGTCTAAGGGGCTCTATAAGCTCTGTGGGCAATGGTAGCTTCTTGACGCCTTAGTTCGGTCATGTATGAAACTGGGATAAATACTTACCTCACGGAGTTGTATAAGGATGGAATAATTTATGTGAGCATAACACTCAAATCACCGCCTAACCACTGGCATTGGTCCATGATTCTTGGCTCTCACTAATAAATGCCAGTTCCTTCTTTGAAAAATGAGCCTCTGCCTTCATTCTCTGCCACACACAGAGAATGACAGTTGCAAGCACCAGGCTGTGCACACACCTATTTTTTTTTTCCCAAATGCTTTTATTTTATTTTTTCAGTGTTACAAGATTCATTGTTTATGTACCACACCCAGCGCTCCTTGCAATACGTGCCCTCCTCAATACCCACCACCAGGCTCACCCATCCCCCCACTCTCCTCACCTCCAAAACCCTCAGTTCGTTGCTCTGAGTTCACAGTCTCTCATGGTTCTCCAATTTCCTCCAATTCATCCCTCCCTTCCCTCTCCCAATGTCCTCCATGTTTTTCCTTATGCTCCACACGTAAGTGAGACCAGATGATAATTGACTCTCTCTGCTTGATTTATTTCACTCAACATAATCTCTTCCAGTCCAGTCCATGTTAAAATAAAAGTTGGGTATTCATCCTTTCTGATGGAGGCATAATATTCCATTGTATATATGGACAATATCTTCTTGATCCATTCATCTGTTGAAGGGCATCTTGGCTCTTTCCACAGTTTGGCGATTTGTGCACACACCTATTTAATCTCTACAGATTGTTTTGGGACACCTCAAGGGCCTCTGTTCTCCGCAGCACCCATGGAGAATGTGTTCACTGAGCCTTGCCCTCTGCTGGGCATCAGGAGATGACAGGAGGTAATAATGCAAATATCTCATACTCTCTGGGAACTTGATGCTCTGGTTTGGGAGACCACATGGTCTGGTTAAAGAAAAGTTAGTTAAGTAATCAAAGTATAAAATTGTGTCTATAAGTGCCTCAGAAGAGATGTTCATGAAAGTAACCAGGTTTATGGGGGTGGGAATTATCAGAGACAATACCTCAGTAACTGAGACAGAGAAGTTGCTTGCTGAAGAAGACCTGGGCTGGGGCAGTGAAGGTTGGGGATTATTGCGGAGAAAGGGTACAGCACTTGGAAGGGGTAAAGAACTTGGGTCCTCTGAGGCCTTTGAAGATGGTGAGTGTGGGTGAAGCATAGAGAATGGGGGGAAGGTGGGAGATGAGGGTGAAGGGGGACAAGGGCCTAAAGCCAGGAGCATGTTAGAGAAGCTCAGTCTTATCCGGACAACAATGGGAAGCCAGCCATGCAAGTGTCCTAGTCAAAGGGGGCACAATGGCCTGATTCCAGTGGAGAAGAGCTACATGTTCTCATTTTCCATGAGTGGTTGATCACTAAGAGAGAACTACTTATTTCCAAGACAAGCAGAACTCAGGTCTACTGACAACTAGTTGGTATTCCCTTCCATTAGCATCTTTATTATGCTTTGCCAGAAGGAATAGATCATTTTCATTTTGTTCTGTATCTCAGTCTGGACAGGAGGTTTTTTTTTTTACCCCTTTGATCATCTTAAGGTGGGTCTGCATTTTTCAAATATTTTGAACATGATCCTGCAGTCCTAGAACAGGATGACTGAACTTGTACACAACTTTGTCCATCATGGTTCAGGTGTGTGGTTTCAGGTATGTGTCAGAGGAAGGGAGGGAAGCTAGCCAGTTTCAAAAAGAAGACACAGAATCAAGTGGCTGAGAACAGCCATGGTGTGCATACTCATAGAGTATCATGAGCTGCTTTATGGATGGAAAACAAACCCCGACAGAAAGCCCTCAGTGTTCTTATTTCCCTTCATCAGGAAGAAAAGCAGGACCCCCGGAACTTGAATATTCATGTCTATAAGACGGGATGTTATTTTCTCCTAAAGAAATTATTGAAGCCTTCCAACATAGGGCTCATTGCCTTTCTTCAATTGTAAGAAAGAGAAAGCTTGAGGTCAAGGTAGTTGGAGGCCTTTTCTAGTTTTTAAATAATTTTAGATGGAAGATTTGTATTAATTAGCCTATAATTGTATTTTAGTGTATAATTATTATACATACTGATTTATAAAATGTGCTACTACATTTGCTAATTTGTCTATTAACTATTATACTATACACCCTAATAACTCCTCCACAAATAGCATTTTATAGTTTTCAAATACTTGCACATATATTTATTCTTCTATTTTCTCACTATAATGTATAAAATGAGATAAACAGGTCAGATTTTAGGGTCAATCTCTTACAGATACGGACTCTGGATCAGAGAACATAAGCAACTTGTCCAAGGACTCATTAATTGAGTTAAAGTAAAAATCACACCAGACAGTGTTACACAGTCAAGTAGATTTTACTTAAGGCTATTGCAATGAGAGAAAGAGGCAAGAACTGAATGTGGATTCAACAACACTGAACAAAGATGGTGAAGTGTTGTAACTGCTGAGGTGAGCTGATGGAAAACAACTTTACAGAATTGTAAATCACTGGAATGTGTCCAACACATTGAGTTACTCCTGAATTTGCAATGTTGTTCTCTGTTGAATAGGCCGTCTGCATTTGCTGGTAGGTGCCCATTGAAGGGAGGCTCCCACCCCCGACAGAGACTGGGAGATAGGGGCGCTATCTTCCTTGGTGATTACATTTCCAGGGATGTCTCCCAGGTCCTTGAGAAAGACAATTCTGTGCTGTAAAAGTGGCAAAGACTTTAAAAAGATTTCCATCTCAAAGGGGCAGAGAAATAATTTCCATTTTCAAAAAATTGAAAGATTTCAAAATAAATGCTCTAAGAAAAGGGAGGTCAGGGGCATAGAGTCAGGAAGAAGCCAGTATAAAGTATGGCCAAGTGTGGGGAGATGGGGTAACTAGGCCATGGGCATTAAGGAGGGCACGTGATGTGATGAGCACTGGGTGTTATACGCAACTGATGAATTATTGAACTCTACATCTGAAACTAATAAGATACTATATGTTAATTAATTGAATTTAAATAAAATAAAATTTAAAAAATAAAGTATGGCCAAGCTGAGGGGAATTTTAAGGCCTCTGGGTCAGTTGTAAAGCACAAACTAGAATTCTGAGTTCTTCCTGTCCCTTCCTATCCCTTCCTGTCATTCCTGTCCCGAACTTTATTCAGCTCAGGGGAATTCTGAGCTCCCTAAGGCTGAGGCTTGTTTGTTCCCAGGTTCCATGCAGCCTCCAGCCTGGTGCCCAGTGCAAGAGAGGCTCAGGAGAGACTTGTGGAATAAACGAATGAATCCCTGACCCCTCCCCCACTGTAGTTTTACTGTATACCTGGAAAGGGCGTCCAAATCCTTACGAGATGGTGAAAGTCTCCGCTTACTGAAAAGTGTGGTGATTTAAGACAGCATCAAATTGAAAACCCTTAGACCCTAGGTACTTTTTTTTTGTTTTCATTTTATTAACTAACTGGGGAGACAAGAAAAGTAGGGAATGGGAAGAACCTTAACCTGTACAAAAATGGAGGCGCCATGAAATTGAAATCTTCCTTTATAAATCTGGTATGGAAAAAAAATGGTACCATTAAACTAATTACTTTTCCTGCATTCATGTAAGCTGGTGTCTGGACACCATTAATCCAGTTAGCCTCTGGTAGTGTCATTTAGACCACAAAATTAACAGCTCATTAAGAAAATTAGTATGGAAATTAGGTAGCTGCAGAGTAATTATTGCTTGAAAGGGCGAAGTTTCAAAAGGTGGAGTTAAGAGGTTGGCACTTCTATTAATTAAATATTCTCTAAAGACAGCATCTGCCTAATGGGAGAAACACACGATGTTTCCATGTTTGGAGAGAAATTACAGGATCCCAACAAAGACTTTCATCACCCCAGCCACACATCATTAGTCATTCAGTGTGAAGCACAGAAAGATCCAGAAGGCTGTTTCAGCATGCGCCCACGTTACAAAATACACCTTCTCCCTTCAAAATGAATTTCATGTTTTCCAAATCTCAGCGTCGAGCTTTTGTTTGCATTGGCTTCGGGTTAGCCCCTACAGACTGTGGCCTTTCTTTAGTTAATTCATTCATCACGTATTTATTGAACTGAATGTGTGCCAAGTACTGAGCCCAGTCCTGGGTTTGTGGTGATGGAGGAGATAGCTCTGGCCCAACTTTTGTGGGGCTGAAAGTTTCATGTGAAATTATAGCATAAATAAATTTCCTTGATCTTTATTGTGTATTGGAGCTAAAAGGACTTGGCACTAACTGAGAGTTCACTTTACCTTAAAATGCATTTATCCTTAAAGTCAGACTCTGGAGTAGATTCAAAACCAATCTACTGGCCTCATATGTGCGTCCAACTTGTTTTTAAAGCCATAGTGAGACGTAACCAGTGTTCCCAACTTGAGTTTTAAATAATAAGAGGATTATTAATAAAATAGTGGCCCATTCACACAGTGGGTTATTTTGATGCCACTGAGTGATGATTATGAAGAAATACTCATAACATTCATTGAGGAAAATTAGCTAGAATTATATGCATGCCATCATTACAACTATTTAAAAATAGAATGGATAAAAGTCAACATTAAATACATCAAACTACTAATTACGATTATGTTAGCACATTATTAGAGGGACATTGAGTGAGAAGGGCCTGTGTCCACAGGATAATAAGGGAACTACCCAAAGTCCTGGGAGTTATGGTGTGAGGCTCAGGAGTCATTTGAAATTCAACAGGAGGTAGAATGTTGCAATGCATTAAATCACCTAGGAAATTATGAAACATACATTTTATTAGTATTGGTCCTATAGTAATCAGGGACAGATCTAGACTTTATGAGGACCGAACTTATAATTTATAAGCTTGTGCAACTGACTTTTTTAAAAAAAGTTGATTTTAAGTTTTAGAGCAGCAAAGCTAAGGACAGAAAGTCCCCATATGGCTTCTTTCCACACAAATGCACAGCCTCCCTCACTAGCAACATTCCTCACAAAAGGGGTACATTTATTATAACCCATTATAACCCATGAATCTACACTGACGTGTCACTCAAAGTTCATAGTTCTTATTAGGGGTCACTCTTGGAATGCCGTACATTCCTTGGATTTAGTCAAACACACAGTGGCCTTTAACATTTATAGTATTGTACAGGATGGTTTCCTGCCCTGAAACTCCTGTGCTCTGCCTGTTCATCTAGCCCTCCCCCAGCACCTGGCAACCACAGGTCTTTTTACCGTCTCTATAGTTTTGCCTTTCCTTCTTTTTTAATTAATTTTTTTATTCAACATTAACATATAGTGTTATATCAGTTTCAGGTGTACAACATAATGGTTCAACCATTGTAGACATTTCTCAGGGCTCATGGAGAAAAGTGGACTCTTGATCCCCTTTATCTATTTCACCCATCCCCCCACTCACCTCCCCTCTGGCGACCACCAGCTTGTTCTCTGTATTTAAGAGTCTGGTTTTTTGTCTCTTTTTTCCCTTTGTTTGTTCATTTGTTTTATTTCTTAAATTCCACATATAAGTGAAATCATGTGGTATTTGTCTTTCTCTGACTGCCTTATTCCACTTAGCATTACACCCTCTTGGTCCATCCATGTTGTTACAAATGGCAATATGGTTTTGCCACTCTTGGGAAGTTGGAATCATAAGCCAGCAGCCTTCTCAAAGTGCTTCTTCCACTAAGTAATATGCACTTAAGTTTCCTTTATGTCTTTTCATGGCTTGACGGCTCATTTATTTTTGTGCTGAATATACCATTGTATGAATATGCCACGGTTTATTTATCCATTCACCTACTAAAGGATATCTTGTTTGCTTCCTAGCTGAGGAAATTATGAACAAAGCCACTTAAATATCTGTGTGCAGGTTTTTGTGTGGACATAAGTTTTCAGTTCATTGGGGGAAATACTAAGGGATGTGATTACTGGATCACATGGTAAGAGGATGTTTAGGCTTGTTAGAAATTACCAAACTGCAAAAGATATTGCAAAGTGCCTGTACCATTTTGCATTCCCATCAGCAATGAATGAGAGTTCCTCTTGTAGTACAACCTGGCCAGAATTTGATAGTGTTAGTGTTCTGGATTTTAGCCATTCTAACGAATGTGTGTAGTGGTATCTCATTGTTAGAATTTGTGATTTCCTAATAACATACGATGTGGAGCATCTTGTAATATGCTTATTTGCCATCTATTCATCTTCTTTGGTGAAGTGTCTTCAGTTCAGATGTTTTCCCTATTTTTCAAATTGGATTGTTTGTCTTCTCATTGTTGAAATTTAAGAGTTCTTTGTATATTTTAGACAAAAGTCCTTTTTCAGGTGTCTTTTGCAAATATTTTTCTCTCTTCCTCATCATTATTGATATATACTTGACAAATAAAATTATATATATTTAATGTGTACAACTTGGTACTTTTATATATGTGTACACTATGAATAATTGCCACAGCCAGCAAGGGAGATTATTCATATATCCTTATCTCTACAAAACAGGGTTCAATCCTGTGATTTCTAGACTTCAGAGATATCTAAATCAGTAACTATCAACCAGGGAGTTGAGGTCTATGATCAACAATTAATAAGTTGGAAAACATTTAAAAATATGAAGTAATATGACATAATAGAATAACATAGAAGAGAATAAATAGAATAGGATGGAAAACATGACAGTAAATTGCATGTGTGGAAGGTAACAGCTGTCCTTGAAACTTGTGTGTGTGCTGGTTGCCATGTAAGATGCAATTTTTATTAAGTATAATAGCTAAAAAAAAAAAAAAAACAGATTGAAAACCATTTCTGATCTACTCTAGAACAAACATAAAAGCTCTTTATGTTTGAACATGGGCATACATACAGAGAAGTGCCAGTTGTTGGAAGGTTGTGCATTTGTCACTTTCTTTTGCCATTAGAGTTCGATAGCACCTTGTTGACAGATTTATATTTGAAGGCACATCATGCTTTGTGTAAACATTAAGATGTATTATTTGACCTCCTTGTGCATTCTTCAAGTGTAACTAACAACTCTTGAAACTGTCCTGTGTCTTCTGATTCTGTCCATTAATCCCTTGTTCGCAGAAGGGTTTCCCTCAAAGAAACACGAGGTGGGTACAGAGTAATCGAATCTCCATTTTGATCTGTAATTGGAGGGGGAGGAGAGGAGACTGTGGCCCTTTCATTACCTCTGTTTTGTAGAGTAGAGAACATAGAATACCAAAAGTGCCGGCTTTTCCCTGAATGAAGTGACCAGAGATTCTTTTCTTTCCTTCTTGGGCACTTGGACACTGTTTTCTGGTCCCTATTCCCAGCAATTCCTTCAACATCCCTGAGCTGTGAAGGGCTCGTTTTGGGCCATCGATACCCCCATGTCCTCTTTGTCCTGATTTTGGTCCCTGAGCACAGAACTGACCATAGCTGAGCCTGCCGTCCTTGGAGAACTTCATCCTGGGGGCAGACTTGTCCTGTCCAGAAAGATTTTCTGTTTATTCTACAGAAAATGTCACAAGAGGACCATGATTATGACTGAGATGATTGAGACTCACGGGGAGGGTGGAACAGCGCAGGGTTTGGGGGACGATGGGTGGAGAGGGAGTGCCATGGACAGTCTGCATCACATCAGAAACAGAAGCTATCAATTAATTATAATTACCAGATTTCAGGATCCGTTATTTCAAGTGCCCTCTATTCCTCCTGCTGCCTTCATCTTACTCTTTTTTTCCCCGAAAAACATCATTGTAAACCTTACATCAGACTCAATCATTTTTAAAACACATCTTTCAGGAAAACTGGGAGTCTTATAACCACCTATTACTATTTTAACTAAAAATTATTTGGTTAACATTCCTGCTATTACGTATCAACTAATGAAATTTATTATTAAAAACAAATTAGAACATGAAAAACTATCATTTGTGTTTTATTTTTTTAAATTTATTTTTAAATTCAAATATAACTGACATACAGTGTTGTATTAATTTCAGGTGTACAATATAACAATTGGACAATTCTATACATTATTCAGTGCATTTTCTCTAAAAGATTTATTTATTTTAGAGAGGGAGTGTGAGCAGGGGGAGGGGCCGGAGGAGAGGGAGAGAGAGAGGGGCAGACTCCAAACAGAGCACGGGGCCTAACACAGGGCTGGATCTCATGATCCTGAGATCATGACCTGAGCTGAAATCAAGAGAGTCAGATGCCCAACTGACTGAGCGATCCAGGTGCCCCTATTCAGTGCATTTTATACTCAGTATGTATCAGTAATGAATAATTTTTAATGTTAAAAGCAAGTCATTATTTAAACACTATTGATTAACATGCTGCACACATAATAGCATGTAACATGAATTACTGGGTGTCTTTAGCAAGATATACATAATGATGGGGCGCCTGGGTGGCTCAGTGGGTTAAAGCCTCTGCCTTCGGCTCAGGTCATGATCTCAGGGTCCTGGGATCGAGCCCCGCATCGGGCTCTCTGCTCAGCGGGGAGCCTGCTTCCCCCTCTCTCTCTGCCTGCCTCTCTGCCTACTTGTGATCTCTCTCTCTGTCAAATAAATAAATAAAAATCTTTAAAAAAAAAAAGATATACATAATGAATATAAACAGGTATTTTAGAGTTAACATAACTTATAGTTAAGCCATTTATCAGACATATTTATTAGAGTCATGCATTAATATTCTAATAGCTTCACTGCCTTTCACTGTGGCAAGCCTAACACATCCTATACACTAGAGCCAATGTTCTTCTTAACATCCACCCCCTCAACATTTTTTCCCACATCATTATGCCCTTTTCTACCTCCCAGTCCTGGAGATGTCCTTCACACTCAGCTAAACTATTAGTTTCCGCTTCCTTGGACCCTCTTCCTTTATTCTGGTCTCCTCTAAACTTCCCTCAACTCTTGTAGCAGCTTCAGCTTGGGCTTCTGGCTTAATATTTACCCCCGCTATGCTGTGCCATTCTGTAACATTCATCAAAGGGTTCTTCCCTGTCCCTAGGCAGCAAGTCCCCTTGTTCTTTTTCCTGTCTTCAACGTGTGCCACTGGGCCTCAGACATACGAGTGGTCAAAAAACCTTTATTGATTGATTCAGATACATAGCTGAATTGCTTCACACCACTTAATGGAAAACATCGTGACGTCTCCCATGCTCTACTAGAAAACAAATCTTTTTGCACATTTAGCACTTTCTTTAAAAAAAAAAGGATTCTTATTTATTTATTTGACAGAGAATGAGAGCATGCACAAGCAGGGGGAGAGGCAGAGGGAGAGAGAGAAGCAGACTCCCCGCTGACCAGGGAACCCAAAGAGGGGCTCCATCCCAGGACACTGGGATCATGATCTGAGTTTAATCATCTGAGCCACCCAGGCACCCTGAAGCATTTTCTACATAAAATGTGTACAAACACCCCCGAAACTACATAATATGTAGTAATTTGTAATTACACTGAGGCATAAATCAGCGTAGCCATATGCATCCCATCTCAAAGAAAAGTTTGTTCTCATTTAACTCATAATCATTTAAGCCTCAAAATAGCCCTGTGAGTTGGGTATTATGACTCCAGTTTTACAGAAGAGGAAACTGAAGAAAATAAATTCTCCAGTTAGATGTGCCAACTTAATCATTTGTGAGTAAGTGGGGAAATGTTCTCAGCCAAACTGTTGGTCTACTGTCTGGAGACTTTTTTTTTTTTTCCAAATGTATTTTTGCAAGAGAGAGGGAACGCGTGCACAAGCAAGCACGGCAGGGGGAGGAGCACAGGGAAAAGCAGACTCCCCACTGAGCAGGGAGCCCTACGAGGGACTTGATCCCACGACCCTGGGATCATGACCTGAGCCAAAGGCAGACACTTAACTGATTGAGCCACCCAAGCAACCTGTCTTGAGACTTTGTATCTTAGTTCTAGTAAAATAATGTCAATGATGTCAAATTTTTCTTTTTAAAGATTTTATTTATTTATTTGACAGAGAGAGAGAGAGATCACAAGTAGGCAAGAGGCAGGCAGAGGGAGAGGGGGAAGCAGGCTCCTCGCTGAGCAGAGAGCCCGATGCGGGGCTCGATCCCAGGACCCTGAGATTATAACCTGAGCCGAAGGCAGAGGCTTTAACCCACTGAGCCACCCAGGCGCCCCCAGTGATGCCACTCTTGACTAATGTGAAGTGCGGCTGTTGCACAGAATTTAGGATGCACTTGGAAGTTTGCGAGCATCGCTCCAGACATGTCTGCAACTTGCAGCTACAGTGCTGCATGCAGTTCTTGTTCCCTTTGCAATTACCGTAGTGATAACGGCACAGTTCCATGGTAACGGTAACCACGTTTATTCAATAGGTTCACTGCGGGAAAATGGGTAATCTCAATCACAATGAAACGAAATAGAAGAGTTTTTAAAAAATGTTTCCCCTTGGAAGTCTTTGACATTTAAGCTTGCTTTAAAGTAAACATCTTTATTGTGTTTAAAACTGGTTGATTTCATTGGTTCCCAAGTTCCTTCCTACTAGGATTGGCTACCTTGCTTTCTCCTTTGGGTCTAGAAATTTGTCTTTCATCCAGACACAGTATGGGGAATGGTATAGGTCCATGAAGAAGGGTGTGGACACTTTACTCTTATGAATGCACATGGCCATGGATCGTGAGAGCCAGAAAGAAGTTCACACTTTTAACATTAAACCATCCTTCGGAGGAGCACCTGAGTGGCTCATTTCATGAAGCATCTGACTCTTGATCTCAGGGTCTTGAGTTTGAGCTCCACGTTGGGCTCCGCCCCGGGCTTGGAGCCTCCTTAAAAACAAATGAATAAAATAAACCTACTTTAGGAATTTTTCCTAAGAAATTGACTCAACTGAATCAAATCACCATTTGCATGAAAGTACATATTACTTTATCTAAATAAACACACACAGGCACACACACAAACACACAGTAATATGCAGGTGTTTTTGCTATAAAACCATATGTGATTCTTGAAAAATTTTGTTCTGAAAAACCTCACCCGAAAATTAGCATGACTTATTAGAACAACGGGCTGCTCGAAACCTTTGCAACCCTGAACGTAGACTACCAAGGAAAACAGTCATTCGTCCCTGGACAGATGACCTGAGCCACCTGTAATTTGTACTAATTAGTAATCTGAGACAGCTAGAGGTTTACTTGGGACATGTGGAAAGTGCACAGGAACAGCACAAGGGGCAGGCTGACCTGCAGACCCTGAGCCACGCGACCCAAAGCACAGCTCTGGGCAGACAGGCTGCCATCAAGGTGGGCACTGGTGGAAGGACAACCTGTTGCGATCCGAAGATCATCCCAGATGACCTGGGGGTCTGATGATGAATTTCTGCATACAGCAGGAGCAGCATGATCCACAGATGAGCGAATTCATGAGCCAGGCCTTGTTAAAATTAAACATTTCTGCTCTGTGCGAGACATTGTCAATGAAAAGACAAGGCACACGCATTGCCAGGAAGCCCGGCAAGCTGCAGAGAGGAAATATTTGCAAAAGACACGTCTAGTAACAGGCTGTTGCCCGAGAACTCTAACCACTAAGAAAACACACAGCTTGATAAAAAGTGGGTTGGGGTTTAATCGCCACGACTGCATGAGTTCTGATAGTGGTCCACGCCTACCTGTGAGACAGCCGTGTTTAGGAGGTTCTGATGTCTGCACATTTGCAAGATCACCTGAGGTGTTTTCTAGGGGGGCGATATCCTTACCTGTGTGGAATCATGTTTTTTTAACTTTAGTTTATTGTTTTCCTAGTATAGGTTTAGCTAGTGTCTTTTCTCCATCATGTTTCTTCTTAGAATGCCCAAGCGTGGATTCAATACATGTCAGTTTTGTCACAAGCCCCAAAAGCCATATTTTCAAAAGCTCTGTGGGCTTATAAATAAATGGTAAAATCGAGATCTTCAGCATTATTTTATAAAGCCCATGTTTCCTCATCCAGGGCACTACTGACATTTGGGTCAGACAATTCTTGGTTCTAGAAGCCATCCTGTGCATTGTAAAAATGTTTAACAACGATGTTGGGCTCTACCCACCAATTACCAGCAGTGTAGAAGAAACATTTTTGCAAAGAAACCAAAGAAAAGTCAGTTGGTACTTAGATAATCTAATACTTGAGGGGATCATAAAATTCTCAAGAGTCGAGTGGAAATTTGTTGCATTTCTTTTTTAACTGATATCACCATTTTCCCCATGCATTCACATTGATAAAGCATAACTAGACAATTTTATTTTTAAAAAGGATTTTATTTATTTATTTGAGAGAGAAAAAGCACACAACTGAGGGGGGGGCAGAGGAAGAGGGAGAAGCAGGCTCCCTGCTGAGCACAGAGCCCAACGTGAGACTCAATCCCAGGACCCCAAGATCATAACCTGAGACAAAATCAGACACTTAACCAACTCAGCCACCCAGGTGTCCTAGATATGTTTAAATGTAAAGGTAAAGCCCAAGGAAAAATTAATATCACTGTTTAGTTATCACTGTTTAGTTAAAAAATACTCAGGAGGGGCTCAGACAGTTAGGTGTCTGCCTTCGGCTCCAGTCGTCATCCTGGGGTCCTGGGATCGAGCCCCCCATCAGGGGTCCCTGCTTGGTGGGGAGTCTGCTTCTCCCTCTCCCACTCCCCCCGCTTGTGTTCCCTTTCTTGCTGTCTCTCTCTCTCTGTCAAATAAATAAATTGAAAAAAAATACACAGGAAAGTAGAAATATATCCTTCTTCTTGTAGCAAGACCCACCCCTAAATACACATTTAATTCTAAAACATAATCTCGGTACTTGTTTTAAATGATAAAGCTTAGGATTCCAACCAACAATCTTCTCTAAATTGTGATACGTTCAAAACCAGGACGATAAATAAAATGATAATAGCCCAGTTCTCCAATTTAAAATAACAAGTGAAAAAATTCATTAACTATTTTCATCACAGAAGGAGACACAAAGTAGAATAAAGACAAGCTACGAGCTTGATTTCATGATCCCTGTTGTAACAGGATGTCTATGAATTTTCCTAAGTTACTCTAAGAAAGCCATCTTGCCAAAACAACAATTTTTGTTGGACATGGAAGTAATTGATCACTTTTTCCTAATGTATAATTTAGAATAAAGGTTAAAGCGTTCAAAATTTTGCCCACAGCATAAAATATTCTGCACAAGCAGAAAACATACATTATATTCTTTTTATAGAATTGGCTTTTGTATTTGGATAGAAAAAAATCCGCTGATTTTTAAGCTTTGAGCAGAATTTTAAGAACATGAACAACTGTTGACATTATCAAGAGAAAGAAATATTATTTCCGGCAGCTTTTCATCTGAAACCACTTAAACTTTTTCTATGGAACACTGTCCTCTTTTGGGTCTGCAGACAGCCTTGCAGAGGAAGCCTGGCAAAAATACAGGGAATTCTGTATTATGTATCTATCAGAGAAGGCAAAGTTAAAAAATATGCCAACACTAGCGTTAGAGAAAGTATCAGTAGGCATTGCCATGTTGCTGATTGGTACAAAATTAATAATAATGCCTTGCATTAGCCAGGATTCTTGAGGGAAACAGAACCGATCATACAATTATGGAGGTCAAGAAGTCCCACAATCTGCCATCAGCAACCTGGAGACTCAGGAAACCAAGTGTGGTACTTCAGGCTGAGTCCAAAGGCCTGAGATGCCTGGATGCTGATGGATGTGGATTCCGCCACATCCAATCCAGGTCCAGGTCTCAAGGCCTGAGCATCAGGGGCGCCGAGGGCAGAAGAAGATCAGTGCCCCAATTCCAGCAATCTTCTTGCTCTATTCAGTCCTCAGTAGACTGGACGATGCTCACCCATCATACTGGGTGAGGGTGGGCGGGAGGCACATGGATTTACTGAGTCTACCACTCAAACTCCAATTTAATCTGGAAACACCCTCATAGACACACTCAAAAATAACGTTTAGCCAAACATCTGGGCATCCATGATCCTGTCAAGTTGACTCGTAAAATGAATCATCACAAAATCCTAATGTTTAGCTCCGAATTCCACCTTTCCTACAGTAACTTATACAAGGGGATATTCATTGCAACCCGATTTTTAACAACAAAAACTTGAAAATAACCTACATTTCCTTCAACAGGAAATCGTCCAAATGAACTCAGGTTCATTCTTGTGATGGCATATTCTGCAGCTTTTAAAAAGAGTGGAAAAGATTCTATACTGAGTGAAATGAAAATGTATCACATAAGTACAACAGGCAGAAGTGAAGCAGTGACTGAAGCCGTTCTTGAACCACACCCATGCTAATTTCTTGGTTTTGGACAATGTGTTCTGGTTATATTAGATGTCAACAGTAGCAGAGACCAGGTACGGCATAGACGGGACTCCTCCACTCTCTGTGCAACTCTTCTGTAAACCTAAAATTATTCTAGAATAAAAATTCAAGTATACATAGTTGAGTACATACAGAGTACTCTATCGTGAATAATGTACTGTGTAATTGATTATTAACATGGAGCAGGATTGCGAAAATAAATGATAAATATGGGAAGAAAGTATGAAGATTGGCTAGCAAGTGTCCCATGTTAAGTCACACGAGGTTGGTGTAAAGACAGATATTTTTATCTCCTGATCCCTCAGCTCACACAACAGCGATTGTAGGAGACACAGAGCTGGAAGACGGGGAGGTTAAAAGTTCCAAATCTCAAGTGGAAAGGCCTTTAATGCTTTAACAGATTCAGGTAAGTAGCTAGTGGTCTGAATTATTCCGTCCTTCTGGATTCAGTTCTTTAAGAAAACACTGAGGTCTCTGGGGAACTTTAGGGAGCGAGCAGGAGGTACACATTTACCTCACCGGACAGGGAGATTACAGAATTTATGGAAATTGATCTTTTTGGGTAAAAAAGTCCTTTTGTAAGTTCCTCTGCCCTGCAGCACACCACTTTGCGTTGCTTCAGTAGATGATGAAGTTTCGTTCTCCCCCTTCTGCCACAGCTTCTTACAGAAAGAGCCAGGCATAGTAGGGAATTCCCAGCTTCTATCCTTTGCGGATAGAAAATACTAGAGTATCGGTGAGAAAGGAGGAAGGAGAGATGCACAAATGCGGTGACTGGACCAGAGATAAGACCAACCAACCACGTCAGAAAAAATGTCCATGTTGAAAGTTTCTCTATTTCCTATTGTTTTTGAAGATAATGGAGAAAAAACAAGGTCTGTCTTATTTTCATAAACAAAATGGAGTCAGCATTATGTTGAAATGGTGGAGTATGGGTATGATCTGTACCCTAGAAAGAAGAACTTGTCCCACCCATGGGGCTGTCTCTCGTGAGCGATGCATCATTTCCAGTGCGATGATAGTTGAGGGCAAGAATCTTAGGCCAAGAAGATGAGGTGCAGCAGGTATCCGAGGGCAGAGTGAAAGCATCCATTATTTTTGTGTTTTTTTTTTTTTTATCTTTTTCTTATTTATTTGAGAGAGAGAGAGCACAAGCAGGGGGAATGGCGGGCAGAGGGAGAAGGACAAGCAGACTCCCCACTGAGCAGGGAGCCCAACCTGGGCTCCATCCCAGGACCATGAGATCGTGACCTGAGTCAAAGGAAGACGCTTAACCGACTGAGCCACCCAGGAGCCCCATTGCTTGTAATCATGTCCTCATTTGTCAAAGTGAAGGAAGGGGCAAAAGGCCAACCACCCTCTGCTCGTGATTTCCGTGGGCCAACATGCATCACGCCACCAGGCTGAAAGGGTCATCACAGAGCTAGTCAGATCCAGCAAGATGAGATCATATGTACCCATTTGTTAAGCTATCTCGTATTATTTCTGTAGATTAGATGTTTTCTACTGATCCCTGCTAGAGGCTCTACATGCTGCCGAGTATTATTATTTAAAGACCACGGCAAGTAAATCGTATGTCCTAGTGCATTGCTTGATGGAGGAAAATCGAAGATAACACTGGGACTTATTTATTAGTATGTTTTTGTCTCTTGTTTTAGTTGAAATTCCTTTCTCTAACAAGGAGTGCTATACGATTTGGTATTATAAGATGAACAATTAACTTGGTACAATAGCTGTACTAATCCTTAAGATACACCAGTGAAGTACTTTGGACTGGATTTATGATAGAAATTATCCATTTGCTGATGTCTGTTTAAAGATTCTCCTTCACTGGTGGCCTTCAACTACGTCTGCCTCTAAGCAGCATTTAAAAGTATGTAAACCTAGGGATACATAATAAACACTTCCATATAAAACTGTGTACATAGAAATTATTTGTTATATATAATAATAATATATAACCTACATGACATAAATGATAGTACATATACACAATAATATATAACAGTATATGATAATATAGCACCGATACATATATATTTTATAAACCTACCTTTCTCTATGCTTACCCCATATATAATAAGCAAAATATTTTGTGAATTAGCATGTGGTTAAAAATGTTAGGCGAGGGATGCCTGGGTGGCTCAGTTGGTTAAGCATCTGTGTTTGGCTCAGGTCATGATCCTGGGGTCCTGGAATGGAGTCCCGCTTTGGGCTCCCTGCTCAGCGGGGAGCCCTTCTCCCTCTGCCTGCCATTCCCCCTGCTTGTGCACTCTCTCTTTGTCTCTCTCTGATAAATAAATGAATAAAATCTTTAAAAAAAAATGTTAGACGAATTAAATACTCCACACTCGTTTGGAATTAGTTGGGAGAAGTTGCAGCATCCTCTTACATTAGGATCTTGGTCATACCTAAAGACTTAAAAAAATAAAGCACTGTTTCATTTACGTTGAAAATGGTTCTTGTTTTTTTCACATGTTTTAATGAATGAATTACATAACTTTAAAATGATAATAGCTAGCAGAGTGGAAGAAGTCAGTTAATTAACTTCGTGGGAAATTTGGAATTATCTAGACACTTTGTGATTTTTAAGCTTAAATTATAAGATAGCTGGATTTTATCATATTATCATATACAATGTAATTGCAATATTTTGTCACTGCTACCTTCCAGAAAGGAAAGTGAATACATGATATATCTACTTAGAAATACCTCAGACAAAACTTTCATATGATATTCTTTTAGTAATTGCATATTTAATTTATTGTTTACACTGGGAGTTTTAACTGTACAGGTGTAGGCTTGCACTATTCTGAAGGAATGTATGCAAGTAAAAATGGAAATGAATGTCAGTTGATTTATTATATCAGTAAAGATCTGAAGGTGATAGGTAAGAAAAGAACTGCATATATGATTCATAGGTAGAAAAATAATTTCTGCTTGCATTAGATGCCCTGCAGGAAGGCTTGGAGTCTATATTAACAGACCTTTCAATGCTTAAAATTCTTAAAACCATCCATATGTTTTTAAATATAAGGAAAACCACTCAGGTTTTCCTGAGTGGTACAGTCAGTGAAGTGGCCGTCTGATGGTTTCAGCTTAGCTCATGATCTCTGGGTCATGAGATTGAACCTCAAGTCGGGCTCCAGGCTCAGTGTGGAGTCTGCTTGAGATTCTCTCTCCCTCTCTCTCTGCCCTTCCCCACTCTATCTCTCTCTCTCTCTCAAATAAATAAATAAATCATAAAAAAAATATATATAGGGATAAACAGATTTCAATAGAGCTGTTCAACTGAAAGGAAGATTTTAAGTCCTGAAATAGTCTAAATATAAATACTAAAAAAAGAAATACAATATAAACCAAATTTCCCTAGCTGTCACTAACGAATTATTTTATATCAATATATACTATATATATATCTTACAAGACCATTTATGTTATGATATCTATCTATATGCAATTTGAATTCCTTAATTCTGTTCTTTGAATTGTCATCGTTCGTTGTTGGTTTGAAAGGAAATCATTTGAATTAAAACAGTCCCCGTATTTTAAAGTTTTATTTAGTCTTAAGTATCTCAACACTATCTATATGAATGCGCTCGAGAGAATTGCTGATTTGTACTGATGTTAAAAATTTTTAGACTATGATTAATGTTGTTTGGATAACTTCTTTGTTTAAATGTGATTTTGTGTCGCACTATATAAAAAGTATAGTGTAGTTGGGAGAGAATTAGTACAATTTCTGGTGTTTGGGGAGATGATCTCTAAATATATTTTAATTAGAACAATGTGATTTGCATCTTTTTTTTTAAAGATTTTATTTATTTATTTGACAGAGAGAGAGATCACAAGTAGGCAGAGAGGCAGGCAGAGAGAGAGGAGGAAGCAGGCTCCCTGCTGAGCAGAGAGCCCGATGGGGGGCTTGATCCCAGGACCCTGAGATCATGACCTGAGACGAAGGCAGAGGCTTTAACCCACTGAGCCACCCAGGCGCCCCTGTGATTTGCATCTTGAACATTTTTTTTCATGATTCTACGTTCTTAATAGTTTCTAGTGTAACTCGTTTGAATTATTTATGCTGCATTTTGATACATCTTTCTCAGTTTTCCCTCTTGACTCTAAAACCAGCTGCTTCAAGTAATCACTCAACACCTGAACTGACATGGTCTGCTGTTACCTTGTGTTTCACAAAGCCCCACCATTAGACAGGCAGGAACGTGTGAACTTGGGGCAGAGACGGGACAGGCTGTGAGTCAGTCTTGACCCAGTGATCCCATTGCCTCCCCCTCCTGCAGAAAGGAGGCTGGACCCCAGACCTTGTGATCTTCCTGCTGCCCCAGGGGTGGGATAGGCTTCCAGATGAACCAGGTGTGTGGGCGACAGAACCACCAGGAAATGTCCCGACCTGCTCTGCTCCCAGGATTGCCACCCTCACATTCCGCTGTGGACTGGTCGACCTGCAGTTTGAGATTTGGATCTAGCCGAGTGCACCTGCAGCATCCCTTTCTGTTGAACGGAATGGCCCTCTTCCTTTTCTGCCATCCCTGTCTTCCAATCTGGAGTAGACGGCATCTGGGGGCCTTGGGGGTACCTTCTGCTTCCTGGACTGAGCTCGTCCTCATCAGTCGCTTCTGTTCCAAGGCCTCTCTGTCTGGGCTCCCTGGGCACTCCCAAGAGCGATTCT
Organism: Potos flavus; assembly: GCA_028534135.1. Taxonomy (NCBI): domain Eukaryota; kingdom Metazoa; phylum Chordata; class Mammalia; order Carnivora; family Procyonidae; genus Potos; species Potos flavus. The sequence goes on from CM052895.1 coordinate 128,618,059, forward strand.
GTTGGAAAGTGGAGTATGAGCCTTAGAATTCAATCTATCTTCCGCAGTAGGACCCAAAGGGACCCAGGTTTATGGTATTGTCAGCTGAATAAAGTAACATGAAATATGCAGTTACACCACATCTGGGATCGTTTTCAGGGTTTTTGGTTATATTTTATAACCGTCTACCATACTCACTGGAAATGCGCTCGGCGGAGCTGCGGTATAAACAAAACTGGGAGATGGTTTTCCACGTGTTTCTCAGTTCATCATGGTGACAGTCCTGGATTTAACTGTTGGTTCCTTTGCGTAGATTTAGGGATCAGCTCCGACCTCACGAAATTGTGCATTGTGCTCTCCTGCACGTATAAAGTACATTCTGGCCTACAGTTACTATTAATCCGTGTAGGTAAATTTCACAACATTTTTAAGATTCCTATTCTGCTATACTGGCATGCTTTTTGTTTTCATTAATGAAAAAGTACATGGCTTACAATAATCTTTTAATTAAGTTGTATTAACACTACTTCAGGTGCTACTGCTTCAAAGTGCACTTTTACTGATGGAGATTCTTCCAAAAATATCGTGCCCGGATATTTCATATTTGATTCATATTCCGAAAAGTTGATGTACAACTACATCAGATTCAGGGAGACCTTTACCGGGAGAATACTACAACCCATCAACAAGCCGTCAGCCCTTTCTTTCTCAACCATGTTCCTCGAACACCAATGAAGATGTCATTCTTTTTTTTAGCAAACAATAGAAAGGAAAGATGATGTTGACAAAGCAGGGAGTGCTGTTTGTGAAATGACCCCAGGACGGTCCTGCGCCAGACTTGTCGCTGTTTGACCCCATCCCCCACTCCCCCCATCCCCCACCCCCCCACTCCTGTTGGTAAGGGGAAAGCCCTTCACAGGTTGAGTTGTCTCCTTGCTCTTTCAGAACTTTGTACACGTTAAGATTGGCTGAAAGTTTTAAAACCTTCCCAAGCAGCAGATGAGCAGGCAAGCACTCTTCCATCCTGCCGGGCTCCCTCAGGAGGCATGGCCATCTCCCCGCCATCGGCTGACCTCTGCCGTGAACTTTCTCAGGCTGAGCATTTGGACGTGCGGTGAGGACCAGTCTCCTTGACTCCAGTTATGTGTGTTCGCTGGGCGTCCGTGTGCAACTCTGTCTAAAGCAAGTCTTCAGGGAAAACTGGGATGGCGAGGTTGGATGGGGAACTTATATATTTAAAATGTTATTTGGCTTATGGAAGTAACATTCATAATTCATTTTATTAATGGAAGAAAAATGGAAATCTAATTAATAAATGAGATGGATGATAAGAACAAGGCAGAATTTATAGCATAAAGCAATATGAAACCAAATGTGATGTAGTGTTGGTAAATTAGTTCTCATGGGATTCTGAAAGGAATTTCTTCAGCACAGACCAAGTTGATAAAAAATGGATAATTTATGGAGAAACAATAATGCTTTAAAATGTAAAATAAGAATACGTCATTGCATAGCAAAATTAAGATTTTAATTTTTAATGCATTCTGAAATGCATCTGTGACTTTCAATGCCTTAAGATGCTAGCAGCCCAAGAGATCCAGTAAATTAAAAAAAAAGAAAAAACCTTGCTAGTTATTTGGTCAAAGTCAATAGTGTGCAGAAGACTGCACTGAACTGAAATCCCAAGAACTTATCCAATGTGTAGATATTTGCCCATCAGAATGAACAAACAAAAAACCCCTAAAACAAGCAGAGTTCGAGTCCCCCAAGTAACTCACTTCCTGTCCCCACTGCTGTTGGTGATTAGGAATAACATGAGGCCACTCTCTCAGGAGCACAAGCCATTCGTGGTGGGGGGCGGGAAGTCTCAGAAGTCCTGCTTCCCCACAATTACAGGGAAGCCAGAGGTAAGGGCCGCCAGGGCTTGGCCTCTCAGCAAGCAGTCCATCGTAGGTCAGGTTCCTCAGTGAAAAGGACAGAGCTAATCTCGCCATTTCTATTTCCCTTCTGACCTCCCTGTCAGAGATCCTGCACTTTCAGAGGGTGGCATTTTAACAGCTCTTTCTGTGGCTTGTTTCTGAGGACTATAGTCAAAGGGTGGCTTGAAGGAAAAAGGGACTTAAAGGAGAAAGATTAAAAAAAAAAAAAGGAAGGCAAGTTTTTAATAACTGAAATGCAGCCCAATCGATGTAATAAAACTGTTTGAAAACCCCACGCTACCTGCACCTTTCAGAGTTACTCTGCAGTTTTTGCCTTGTTTGATTTTTTTCTTTCTTTCTTTCTTTCTTTCTTTCTTTCTTTCGACTATAAAACTATGTCCAGTATTTCAGATTTGTCCTGCGGTGGGCAGTGAGAAGGTACTTGTGCACTGTGGTTTGTTTCCGTGGGGAAAATGATAGCTCAGTTGTCCTATTTTTATTAATAGTCAGGGTTTTGATGAGGCTTTTTAAAGCAAGGTTTCTCTTTGCCTTCCCTACCCCTTCTTTTATTGGAACTGAAATTAGTATCGTGGAGTCTGGGCATCCTGTATTTTGTAAATGGCGGCGAGCCAGCTGTTTTCCGCTTCCTGCTGCAGAGCGAGAGAAGCTACACGGGGCTGTGTGGAATTAAATGCTGAGAGTTCTGATGGTAAACAGCTTTTCTGGCTTGTTTCAAACATATTCTCGAAATAAATCCCAACTTCCTCCCGGAGTTCTCCATGCATCAACACATACGTTAATGTTAATGTTTACTGACTAGTTAGTGACTTTTACTTTTCAAAACTCTGCAGGCGTATTTGCATAGGCTTCCTAAGGTTACTGTCTTTCAACCCATTGTATCTTCCATTTTATTTTCCCTCTTTTATAGCCTGGCTTCAAAATGTCTATCCAGAAACTTCTGTCTTTTAATTAGAAGACAACTTCCTTTTCCCTAGTACTTGAGGATAGATGGGAAAACAAGAATGTCTAAGGTCGTAAGCTCGGAGAGTTGGGGCCATGGGCAAAATGTGGTGATCTTGAGAGGGAAGTCGAACATTCTTTTTTTATCTTAAAAATAAAAGATATAGGAAAAGAAAGGCTAGCGAGGCAGCACATAAGTGATACCTTTAAGTGCCCAGAGAAATGTACTCTCATTATCTGATGACTATTTGCTCGATTGATTTCCTGGTTCTCCAGATCCTCAAGCATGAAATATTAAACAATCTTTCTCTGAAACTAGAAATGACTCCCTCCTTCGAGAGGAGACCTCGATTTTCAACATTAATGCTTTTTGTTGATTCGTTTCACTCAGTATATTCACATGAGTGACAAATCTTATATCTGTTTTTACCAAACCCCATGCGCACGCGCTACCTCTCTATCATATGGCCACCATCGCATTTATCCAGCTATTTATTATCTCACATTTGATCGTGGTAATGTCTTCTCTCCATGTACGTATAAGTCTCAGCAGACACACCCCACTGCCAGCGCCTCTCACACTTACTGCTGAGCAGGAACCCCTAGGTTCTAGAACGTCACGTTCTTGGTCTCCATTCACTGGGTCAATCTGGTTCCAGCTTCTACTCATTCCTGGTTTGGTTCATGTCACCACACACTTAAACCGCAATCTTGTTATTTGGAATTTCGCATTTGCATCTATTTTCCTGATTGGGTCCAAAAGTTTCACATCAAAGACTGGCTTGTTGCCTTCCATAAGCTTTTCCAGCCTGTGTCCTCACCTGTCTGAGGGCTCAGACACCACACGGAAATATGGTCAGCTCCTGAAATCTCAGAGTGCCTGGCCACCGGAAGATGACCCCACAAACCCCCGGGGAGAAGCCTTCACTGTTGAACTCCGACGGTGCAATTTTGTCCCTGGAGCTTTGTGGAACCTTCTCGATCACTTAAAAATGAAGTTCAAGCTCATCCTCACTACACCATAAAAATAGGTTATTCCTGCTTCTTTATCATTTCCTTCATTTCCCTCGTCTCCTAAATAACATTTACATTACTATTTGTACCTTCTGTTTTTCTCCAAAACACCACAAGATACTCAAGATGCCTCACCTGGTTGATAATCTTCAACTTGACGTTACATTCTGCCTTTTATCAGGAGTTTTTCTGATTTGAAGGAAAAGTTGTTATCACCTCCCTGCATTGGTGTCAGAAAACCAAACTCCCCCAAATACTTCTTCGTGTCTGTGTACCAGCTACCATTTCCCTTTATTCTACTCCCAAGATGCATTTCCTTTGGTACATAAGATGCAGTGATAGCACTGAATTAATATAGTTGTTTTCTGTCCTACACATCCTGGGCTTTTGTCCTTTTCCTCATGTTTGTCTTGGGTTTTGAATGTCTGTGGTCGGGAAGAGACCTTTGCAATTCTCTCTACACTGTGTCCTGCGGGCAATGAGGAACTTAAAGGAGGACCCACTTATCATCCTCTTATCTCTAAAGAAAGAGGATCTGGGAAGGAAAAGGGAGCAAAGGAATCCTACCATTTCCTAGAGTCTCCCCCTAGTAGACTTAATGCACAAACTATTACACTTAAATAACCTTCCAGAACACGAAGTATGATTTTTACATATTTGGGCAGCCCTATGCCACCCTAGAGGCAGCGAACTGGAGAATTCCTTTGTCTTTTTCTTCTTGCATTTCACAACCGTTTACATGGAAATTTTACTTGGAAATGCATTTGACATTTGTGGTACCAACAAGTACAGAGAATAAGACTAATTACAAAGATAAACAGGGCTTTGGATATAAGACTATGCCCTGGGAATATAGGAGAGTACACGGAAGTACATTTCAAAATTGAAAAGTGGGATGATTATCGAAAGAGAGGAATTTAGTTCTTTATTGGAAAATTGTTAGGCTTTTTTCAAAAGTTGCCTGAGAGAGTTTCAAGAAGTTTATAAATAAGTTTAAAACTAAGTATAAAAAATAAGTCTAAATAATATATAGAATGGGACTTATTCCAAAAAAATATGGTTTTCTGTTAAATTATAGAAATACATAATATGGATTATAAAATGTGTGTGTGTGTGTGTGTGTGTGTGTGTGTGTGTGTGTGTACCATACAGACAGATCTTATTTTCTTTGCTGGCTTTACATTTTAAATCCACTTTAGTTTTTACCACGCATGCCTAGAAGACCCGGGTTCAATATGCACGCACTTTTTCTATAATGGCCTGTGTTTGGGTGTCTATTTGAAGGGTTTGGTTTTGTTTGTTTCTCCTCTAATTGGCTGGACAGGAAGCTCCATCCTGCATTGTGAGTTTAGCATTTTCTCCGTTGTGTCCCGTGCATCCCGTTGTCTGTGCCCTCACAGCATGGCCAGCACCACCTCTGCCCCCTTTCCTGTGCCACCACTCCGCACACGCAGAGCCCCTCCACGCGGAGCATGCCCATGTGTTCCACATCGGTGCAGGGACAGACCGCGGAAAGCTCGTGGCTTCATGTTGCCCTGAACGGTTTCCTTTTCCTCTTGGTTTCCCCATCACAGATACTGCAACGAACATTTGCTGTCCCCCCCGCACATGTTCTGGACAGGCTGGGGTCCTTGGGAACGGTGCACAGCCCAGTGTGGGGGCGGCATTCAAGCTCGCCGCAGGACCTGTGAGAATGGACCTGACTGCGCGGGCTGTAATGTGGTGAGTACGGACCTCATCGTTCCCAGCCCACGACCTAGAGCTGGACGTCCCGAGCCAGCACACACTGGGTGTTCTGCACACACTGGGTGCTCTGCATACACTTGATACTCTGCAAGCGTTAGGTGTTCTGAAAATACTACCTGCACTATAAACGTGACACATCTAGACACTGGATGCTCTGCACACACTTGAGACACTGCAGACACTAGGTGTTCTGAGTATACTAGACACTCTGCAAATACATGTACAAACATTCCATGTTCTGCATACACTAGGTGCAGTGAATCACCCATGTTTCCTTCCTTAATAAGAATGTCCAGAGAAAATGCTGGAAAGTCAGAGTAACCCATAGGCTTCCTGAAGTAAGTATTAGCATATGGATGACCTATCTGAGAAATATTTCAGTTCTGTTTTCTGTGCTAGGACAGAAACTTTAGACTGCTTAGTTCTGTCACTGTGTGTGGCTTGGGAAAATGGAGGGAACTCTTCACACTGAGCGCACACTAAGCTGCAGAATGCGGAACGAACTTAACACATTATGAGGATAAGAAAACTGAAGTCAGAGCAAGTTGGTGCCAATTCAGAGGGAATAAACCACAACTTAGGGCTTTCTTTCCCTCTGCCTTAGCAACTCATATTTCTTTTAACTCTTTAAACCCTTGAATTTTATTTGTGCAAGCACCTTTCCAAAGGCCCATTGTTCCTCTTCCTGCGCCACCTGCAAGAATGACAGTGCTGAAGGCCACTGGGCCTCCACCTCGTTCAGCTTCCCTGGTGCTGGGTCCCTGGAGAGCACGCGGTGGGTGGGCATGTGTTGAGGGAGACGTTCCGCACCAGAGGGTCTGGCTTGGCATCCGTCCTCCCTGATCTTTCCAGTCGTTCTTTGCATCGCATTCAGCCCTTGGTCCCTGAGATCGAGCGATGTTTTTGTGCTGCAGTAAAATTCAGACAAAGGAAGAGGGTCATTGGGTGCTTTGTTAGATGGCACCCCCCTACACACCCCCGCAAGGACATTTCCATTATTGGGATTTGCGGTTAGATTTCCTTTCCTTCAAACTGGCAAAGATACTGTAGTAGCATTAGTAGATTCTATTCATGATTACAGAGATGGTTATTTCCAAGTTGGCCTGAACTACTTTTGGGTCAAGAAAAATGTTTATCTCTATATATGATGATATATTTATTGACTCTTCAGATGCTCAAAGGTAATGCTATTTTTATAAACGTGAAGGTAATTCATGGTAGTTTCCATCTGCTGTTTTAGGAAAATAAGTCAAAGGTGTTGACTCTTCTTTGCTGAAGCATGTCGCTTCCTGGGCTGGGGGCTGCGTGTCCAGGTGGGGTGAGCAGCCCCATGTGGATGTTCGTCTTGTCCGCCGGAAACCACAGGCATGGCACCCAAGTGAGTTGTTCTTGATCTTCTTGCTTTTCAGCTTCTAGAGCTTCACAAGTCTAAGAAATCTGAACACGCATTGCATCATTGTTTTGTTATCGCTATTGGCTTCATAATTACATCCATAAGATATTTTACTATAACAAAAATTACATTAAGGAAAGGGTAACCCATCTTATATACATACATAGTCTTCTTTTGATTATCAATGTAAATGATTAGTTCTTCAAAAATGGTGATGCATTTGTTATTTAATTCATATTTATATTTATTGACTACTAGCTTATAAAGCGAATGCAGCACCAGTGTCAGAATCCAGGAGAACTTGACATAGATCTGTAATAACTCTGGTTGGGGTTTTTATTCTTTTTCTCCCAACTCCTTTTGACTGGAGTTTACTTCTTAGCGGATGTAATTAGCATAAGCAGTCAATCTTTTTCTTGATGGTAGAAGTACAAAATGTTTGCTTTTTCACACGGCTTCTCTATGCATTGCAGCTCTGTTTTGTCTAAGGCAGGTGTGCTGGCTCAGGTAAATTGAGGAGTATAGACAGGTTCGAGCAGAAGCTAAGTTTCTTTGATTTGCTTAGATAATGTATTATCTCAATTAAATGCCTAAGGCTTGTCCATTCAAAGGGCAAGTCACACAGATTTTGTAAAATGATTGATCTGAACATTTCAGCTACAGTCTGGAAATCTTCACCCAAGAGTGTGATTGGAAGAGTTTTTTTTGTAGAAAGTAGCTGTAAGTACAGGTTATTTATTAATTTGACATCATAAATTTGATTCTCTGTTTGCCAGTATGTGGGTGGATGACAAGTTAGGGGCTTTTTCAGAGTCTCACTCTTTTCTGAGACGAGGGGACAGTCCCTTCCTCCCATAGTCACTATGAGTATCAAAGACAGAGCATCAAAGACAGTGATGTCAGTAAAGTTCTCACATTCAGAGCACTTCAGAGCAAGTTTTCCTTCTACTCTCATCACTTCAGTTGTTAAAAAAAAAAAAATCCATTCACTTAAGTCCTCAGGTTTTCATAATGTTATGATCAGGTCTACTCAACTAATAATAATAGGAGCATTAAGGAATTATTCATAGCAAAGGAATAGGGGTAAAGGTAAACTCATAAAGAATGTGAATCTTTGTATTAGTGTAAATAATAAATTATTTTAATATTATAATAGTGTAGTAATCTTATAATAATTAATAATTATTACAAGTTAACTATTGTAAAATCATTGAAAATTATAACACATAAAAGGAAGAAGAATTCTGGATACTTATGCTGAGTAAATAGAATTGTTCCACAGGATAATGTAAGTCAAATTCTCACGCAAATGTTTACCAGACACGTTAAAGAGCAGAAGTAAGTGTTGGGCTGGATGCTCCCAGGACATTCCAAACACAGAATCAGTGCTGGTATTTCAAAACCTGTATCTTTCACTGGAATTGCACACAAAAGACAAAATATTTGGCCAAGGCTATGATCAAAGATAGCAACGCTGCACATAGAAGAAACAGAAACCCTCCCGATCCTGGAGCGATGACCCCAGGAGACCCTTAAAGGTCAAAAAGGAAGACCTTAAAACCAACGCACACTGGCAGAAGAGTTCTTTGAAGGGTAACTGAAGTAGATACAATGTATCGTGCATCGTTGGGGTCAAGTAATGCCACCAAGAATAAATTTAAACCTAAATGTAGCCGGTGATTGGAAGTTCAGCTCGATTTGTGATATGAATACTCAGGACAAAATTACAAAGCAGCTCATTACCAAATGCTTCTGGAAGTGTTCCCTCACGTGGTCCTAGCATTCCAGAGACCTCACCACTAATCTGAAAGCCCACAGCCCGCAGAGCGAGGCCTACCCCCAGGTCTCGGCCTCGGGCTCTTCTCTCCAGGCCGCTGGCGCTGGGGTCCAGTCACAACATACAGACCAGGCCTTGAGAAATGTGGCGGTCAGTGCAAACCTCACACCCAGCCGGGTCTGTTCAAGAGTCCGGACAGGTAAGCTTTGCTTTGCTTCAACCTCAAGCTCTTTGCTCTTCTTCTTTAGCTGAAAAGCATCGATGAGTTTGCCTCAGGCCAGCAATACCCGAACCAGCTAAACTTAAAAAAGCCTAAGTAGGGGCACCTGGGTGGCTCAGTTAAGCATCGAACTCATGGTTTTGGCTCAGGTGATGATCTCAGGGTCATGAGATCGAGCCCCGTGTCAGGGCTTTGCACTGGGCGTGGAGCCTGCTTAAGCTTCTCTCTCTCCCTTCTCCCCTCCTCCAGCCCCGGCATATGCCCTCTTGTCAGCTCGCTCTCTCTCTCACCAAAAAAAAAAAAAAAAAAAAAAAGGCATAAGTACTGTTAACATTCTTAAGAGTCTTTTTTTTTTTTTTTGTCTTTTCGGTAGTAAGCTGCAAACAAACATTATCTTGCTCTTTTTGGAAACTGGGATTCCCAATTTAACTTCAGGTCTCCCCAACTATCATTTATTTATTATTTTATTATTTATTATTTGGAAAAATAAAGCACAAAGATATCTTCCTTCAGTTGAAGATACTTTAAATATTGAAACCCAACTTCTGGCATTGATAGTATTTCAATAGCTATGCTCGTTAAGAGCATAGGGAGAAATAGATCTCATTATTTTAAGATTTTTTTCAAAGTTATTTTAGCAGATTCAAGTGAAACAAAAACAAAAACAAAACAGACAAAAAAGCCTTTCCCCAGAACATTCCAGCATATAGAGTATTTAATTTGAAATGCATTGACTGTGTTAAACTGTCACAGGGCATCTGGAGGAAACCATTCATAGTGACACATGCAGGCCCCTGATGACATCCCACGGAGAAATGAGGAAGCCATGGGAAGCCAGATTGGTCAGGACAGGTGACTTCGGGCTCCTTTAAAAATGTCTTCAAGGTTTTATGGACTTTTTGCAAGCTGTTTTATAATCCATTTTAATCGATTCTTTCAGTAAGATAGCAACTTACCATTATGTTTGTAGGTCTCCAATATACTTCAGCATTATATAAGCAATACTAAATGGAATACTATATTGAATACTATGTGAAAAATACATTTCAAGTCATGTAGTATATTAGAATCACCATATAACTAGCTACTGGTTACTTATCTCCCCATTTATCACTTCCTTTTTTAAAATTTATCAATCTGTTATTTAGATCTTAACATTTTATGCCCTTATGTTAATGTATGATTATTAACTCAAAATCCCTGTGATATTTGAATGTTTTTCTCTGAAGGCATTGACCAGATTTAGGCTTAGAGAGTTGCCAGTTTCATGACCTTGTGCACGTTGCTTGACCTCTCTGTGATTTTAATTTTTCATCTGGAAATTGCACTTACCTTCTGGGTTTTTGTTAGTATTATATAAATGTATCCAGGTGAAGAACTTAGCATCATGGTTTACAAAGCATAATAAAGGCTCAATATTAGCTATTTTATTTTTGGTATTCAATAAGCCACATCTCATTGTAGGTGCTATACTTATGTGCACAGAAATTTTAAATACTTCGTTAGATTTCCGGTGGAGTTCACCGGTGTTCAGAATGATTTGGTAGCTATCTAGCTGAATTCCTGGGACAGGACAAAACTGAGGTCTCCTACTCCTCTGCCATCGTAGTAAGTCGTCAATCAAGAATCAGAAATTTTAAATACTTCGGAATGACCAGATAGATGAATGATTTCTCTAGTTCTGTCACTCGAAGAGCTTATAGCTGGGGCGTCTGGGTGGCTCAGTCAGTTAGGTGTCTGCCTTTGGCTTGAGTCATGATCCCAGGGTCCTGGGATTGAGTCCCGCATGGGGCTCCCTGACCAGGGGGGGGCCTGCTTCTCCCTGCCCCTCTGCTGCTCCCCTCGCTTGTGCTTTCTCTCTCTCCATGTCAAATAAATAAAATCTAAAAAAAAAAAAAAAAAATCGAGTTTATAGCTGAGGTAGTAGCTGATATTGGTTCAGAAGTTTTCCACACTCCCCACCCCTACTCCCAACATACAATCTACTCTTGTGTCTCACGCAGACCAGGATTCACTACATGCTGTGATTGATTTAATTAATTTCATTCAACTATTCAATGGTGGATTCAGTAACGCATAGATGTCCCCAATTCATTCTGTGAGCCCATCTAATACTTGAAAAATAATCAAATATAGTTTTCCTAATGTTAAGGTAAACTTGCTTGCAGAAATCTGTTTTATTCCAGTTGCATACGATCCACACAAGTTTGATAAAGTAAATCGCCCAAACCACAAACTGAGAGGCAGAGCTGAGCCCCTCTGCCCTGGAGCCACCCTTTCTCAGATGGCTTGGTGTGTGAGATCAAAAATTCACTGTGCTTTAAGCCAGTTTGAGCCAAAATTATACGAACTGCCGTGCCTGTTCCGCTTGCCTCATGGGAAACCCCTTGGAAGCCCCTCAAATCTCAGATCCTCAAGACTGGAAAGGGCTTTCCAGCTTTCTCTTTCGATTCCTGTCTATTACGAAGTTTGTAACTTGGGGGAACTCACATGCTGAGTAGCAGGAATGTTCTTAATGATTGTTTATACTCTTAGATGATATCTGGTGGAGATAATCTCAGGATTTTTATGAGATAAGGAAACGCCTAAAGCAACAAATGATATTGGCCTTCTGCAAAAAGGTCACAAAACAAACACTGTAATTGCACAGTTACTATTAAATGCATTCGCTTAAATTTCCAAATATCCCTCTGCAAAGGACGATCCCTGATTATCCCAGATGAAACATGATAATCCATCTTCATAAGAATGGAAATGAGAAATTTACTTTCTGTTTTTTGAAACATCTTGGTGAAGAGCTTGTCAATATGAAAGATTGTCATAGTGAAAATGTCAAATTTTGTTAAAACAAGTTGGAGTGTCTTGAGAAAAAGGGATACCAGTACATGTAATCATGTGGTATAGCAGATGGCCACGAAACTATACATTTTCTAAAATTTAGCTTCTCAGAAATTCTGCAATCCAGTGTAAAGCGATGCAGGACACGGACAGGGAGAAAAGAAAAATGATGGATTATAGGAATTAATCTAGCAAAAGTCTGCCTCTAGGACATATAAATAATCATCTGCAATCTCTAGAAATTACAACTGGAAACTGAGGACTGGAGAATTTCATACACGAAGAAAATATAGTATTTGGAGACTTGAGGCATAAGTTTCACTTGCTTTACAAAAGGAGGATCTATTCTGCTATTTTTCAATATCTGCCTAGAATAATTCAAATACAGAGATTGCAAAGTGAATTGCAAAGACTTTCTAATATAGCAGAGGTTTGCCGTCATAAAAGTGAAGTGCGTGTGTGCCTATTTAATAAATTCCATGATAAAACATTCACCGCTGACAACCACCAAAAATCCCCTAAATTTATTTAAGGAAATACACAAGTTTTATCTTCAGTCATGAGCTTCAGCTAAACGACAGTAAGTTTGCAGTTTTGCTTTATAGGCTGATGTGAGATTAGCGGCATGCATAACAAACAGTCCTGTTTTTAAAGATGCCAGGTTTGTAACCATTCTAACATGAGTAATTAAATTCACTTTCCTAAAATTAAAGCCTTGATTGAAATTAAATGAATCAGAGAATGCTCTTTCCCAAAAGCCCCCCCCCCACTTCAGTACTTCACTGTAACACTTGTGCGAGTCTGAGCTAATCATGGATTCCCCAGGGAACATTCCCTGTGCCATTTTGCTGATTTCACATCCCCTCCAAATTGGGCACTTCTTTTTGGACAATTTCTGGAGCTCGCTTTGTTCACGTCTGAATGAATCAGGCACTTGTAGCCACTATGATTAGAAGAGCAAAATCTCCTGGAGTAGTGTTGCTAGTTCATATGTTTTGAAAAGCATTGATTGATTTATTCTGCATTTGTTATTGCCCTTCTCTCCTTGCTTTTGTATTCATTCAATTTCACCCTTCTTCACCCTTTAAGCAGGAAATCTTAAATTATCCACTTGGGAATTTTCTTTCCAAATACAAGAAAGTTATGCAATGAATTTCACTCTGCTTTAGCTATATTACACACATTTTGATGTGTATGTGTAGTGATTTCATCTTTGTCTCAAGGAATATTGATAAGCATTCTGTTTGATGTCCAAATATGTGGACGTTTGTCCAGATAGCTTCCTTTTTTTTGGTCCAGATATCCTTCTGTTATTGATTTCTATTTTTATTGCTTAATTTAAAAAAATCAACATTTTAACTGATAAGATAAATATTTTAATTAATTTGACCAAATATACGACTTTGTACAGTTTTTATCCTTTTACAATTGTTCAGACCTGCTTTACGAAAGCCCAGAATATGGCTGATGGCATTTGAAAAAATTGTATATCTTGCTACTGTTGGTTGGAATTTTCTATAAATGTCATTGAGATTGAGTTGGTTGATAATATTGTTCACATCCTTCATGTCCTTCGAGATTTTCTTCTTGCTCTATCAATTACTGAGGAGTGTTGAACTCTTTAGCTATAATTGTAGGTGTATCTATTTCTCCTTTCATTTCAATCTGTGTTTGCTTCTCCTATTTCAGTCTCTGTTATGAAATAAGGACACATTTATCACTCTTATTGTATCCTCTTATTCAATTGACTCCTCTAGCCTAGATGTGTCTTCTCATCCTCACTAATGGAATTCTTGTTCTAAAAGATACATTGATACTAATATAGCATCTCGTGCTCTGATACTCTGTTCCTTTGTCTTTAATATTATTCTCTCTCTATTCTTCCTTTTGGTTGATTTCTATAGCAATGTCTTTAAGTGCACTAATCTTTTTTTTTCTATAACATCTAATCTGTTATTAATTTTATCGTTTGTTTTCCATTTGAGATACTGTATTTTTAAACTCTGAAAGTTCCTTTTGAATCTTTTGTATGTTTTCCAGTTCTTTCCTCTTTGTTTTCATGTCTTTATTGTCTTAAATACACAGAGGACACTGATGACGGCTCTTCTAATAATATCCATCTTCTCCATCACTTCTGTAGGGTTTTCCTATAAATTGATTTTTTTTTTTTCCTGGTTATTCATCTCATTTCCTTCTTCTTCGCATGTAAGGACAATTCTACTGGATGGCTATCACTGTGAATTTGACCTTTTTGGGTGCTAGATTTTTGTGCGTGTGTTCCATTAAACATTATTGGATTTTATTCTGAAGGTGATGGAAGGTCAGTTTATAGTTCCCTAGGGAACAGTGGTTTATTAGCTGAAGTAAGATGCCTTTTATCATTGATAATGAAGTGCAGCTATAATACTAATAAATAGCAATATACAATGCTTTGTATTTCCCCCATGTGCCAGCTACTCTATTTGGATTTGGTTTATTTTGATAGTTAATCTTTATTATGGCCTAAATATTTATGCCCCCCTCCTCCCCCGAATTCACATGTTGAAATCCTAACTCTTCAGGGGATGGCATTTGGAGGCGGGACCTTTGGGAGGTGGTTAGGTCATGAGCGCAGAGCCCTCCTGAAGGAGATCAGCTCTCTGCTCTCTACCACGGGACGGCAGGAGAAGACAGCCACCCACAAGCTGCCAGACTCCAAATCTGCTGGTGCCTTGATCTTGGACTTCCCAGCCTCCTGAAATATAAGATACAAAGGTTTGTCGTTCGAGCCCCCCAGTCTGTGACAGTTTTGCTCCAGCAGCCCCAGCAGACCAAGACAGAGCTCGCAGATGCACGTGGACCCATTTTGGCAGAGGAGGAAACTAAGACGGAGCAAGCAAGAACTTCCCACCATCACACCTTAATCTGTTTTAAGACAGATTAAGACATCTTAATCTGTCCGGGCTGCTGTACCAGAATACCACAGACTGGGTGGCTTATAAGGAACAGAAATTTCTCAGTTGGAGGCTGCATGTCTGAGATCAGGGTGCCAGCAGGGCTGGGTTATAGTGAGAGCCTTCTTCCAGATCATGTGCTTACAGGGCAGAGAATAGAGAGGGGGGGCAGGCTCTCTTGGAGTCCTTCGAAGGGCACTAATCCCATCATAGGTCTTCACCTTTATGACCACGTGTAATCGTAGTCACCTCCCCAAATCCCCACCTCCTAATACCGTCACACTGAGGGGGAGGGTTTCAACAGGCGACATTCGGGAGTGGGGGACAAAAACATTCAGTCCATAGCACACAGCCGGTGAGAGAAGTTGGGGGATTGTCCTCCTTGGCCTTTCCACTCACTCACCCGTCCTCCCCTGCTCAACCTTAGGCTACAGGAAGTATGCATATTTCAGGCTTTCAAAAACTAGAGACAAGAAGTACACAGAAGTAAGGTCTGCGAGTTTCCTGCCCTGTGATGCTTAGTGAGCCTGGCAGTGGAGCCCTGGTTCCCTTCATCTATCCCAGAAGATAGCCTGGCGACTCCCGTCCTGCAGGCAGAGTCAACACTCGGAGGACCTTGGATGTAGAGAGGAATATCACCAATACCCAAGAGACACGAGCATTAGTTGTCAGGTTGATGTAAGCCAGAGGTGACAAACTTGCTCTTCAGATTCCAAAAGAGATTTTTTCCCCCTTTTTTAAAAGCAGCAATTCAAGTCCGAGTCCTAAGTGGGCTTTCATTTTCTCCGAGCGTTTCCATCTTTTCATAGGCACTGAAAGGTGCTTTCTCACAATTACTGTTCCTGCTTTAGTAATGCATCAAACAAATCAGGCTTTGGTGAAATGAGACAGAGTAGCTCTCACGAGCCTGTCCTGTGTTTTTCTGGCAACAGCTGAGCTCATTCTATCACTGCCTGGTGACGGGCGCTGCATTAAAGGGCGAGCGCTGGCCCAGCAAGGATGTTCAGCCGGGGCCGCACAGTGGAGCCGCGGGAGGGATTTTGTACTTCCAGCAGGATGTGTGTGTCAGATGTTCCCTGTGGCTCCTAGTCCAGGTGGGGCATTGTGTAAGCAGCATCCACACTCAGGAATTTTTTACTACAAATTATGAATAAATTATCTAGCTTTGATAACAGAGTGACCTTAAATAACAGATCTGCAGTAGATAGAATTCTGAGTCCACTATGGTCAGTGATCACTTACAAATCGCTATGTCTTTTCTTCTTTTCTGAACTGCCTCCACGTTCAGTATTTTAAATCAATGTTGAATTGTATCATCATGAGTGTTGTATCACATGCAAATTAATTAGAACCAAGTAATGAGCTTGGTTTCAGTAACCTGCATTAGCATTCTTCTCTTGCTGCCTGTGAGAGACATAGAAGCAAGACACTGTTGGTCTTGAAAATTCTGGCATGGAAAGAGACAGCAGAAGTAAAACTGTGCATTGAAGGCCTTTTTTTTTTTTTTTTTTTTTTTTTAAGAACAACTTTGTGAGGGCAGAAAGGTAGTGGCGAATTCAAGAGATCATTTAGCAAATGTTACTTGAAGCTTTTCAATGTCTTAGTTCTGGCTGGTAGAATTAACTTAATTTCCCAAGAACTGGCATAGATTTCTTTTTGATTTATGATCTGGTTATGCTAAGTCCTAAAAGAAACTTTTAAAAAGCCCAGTAGCAAAAATCTTAATGTCTTGACCTGTAAGACTTTGGATTGATTGAATTCAAATTCACATTCTAGCTGCACACCCACACCTTCCTTCACAAGTTTCTTCCATCCCGATGCCTTGTTTAATGTTTTGTAGTGATTTAATCCCCTTAGAGACCACCTGCCTGAAACAATTCATAAAGTGTGTGGCCACGCAATTCAGTGTGGCCTGAAACAATTCAAAAGAACATAGCAACATAGAGATTTGTAGAAATTAAAAACCTGCTCTTTTCAAAACTTAGCCGTAATTAGTGTATCTAATTGCTTAACATCAGAACATCATTGTGAGGTCCGCTCCAAGTAACTTTAGTTCAGGAATAAAGACAAAAAACAAAAATGAGAAGGGCATACCAGTTTCTGACGCAGATAGCTTGTTATACATTAGGAGACGGAAAACTTATCAACTGATAAGTACCTTGCCGTTGAAATGTACACCATCAAGAAGTTTGTTTTTATTTTATTAAAATAGAGATAGTATGTACGATTTGGAAACTAGGGAGAGAGACTGGATACTTTTGATTGAGATGTTGAAAATAATTACTTGTTATTATAATTATTAATCAGCTCTGTAAATGTGCCTCTTTTTTCCAAGAGGTAATGGAGCAGAAGGACCGGGTCAATACTATTCCTTCACTGGGTATAGTGTACTCATCAGACAGGGATCGGACCAGGCACCGTGAGGCAAGCAGTGTGTATTTTATACCCTTCAGTTGGGACTGGAGCAGTTCGGGAGGCATTCATCTCCAGGAGACAGCCCAGCCAGCAGTGGTTTAAACCATAGTAACATACTTTGTTTATTTAACAAGAAGGCAAATGGTTCAAAGTGGAATCAGCCATGCCAAGATGGCGGGACCGTAGTCAGAGTCTCTGGGGTTCCCCTGTGTTTCTCTGGGGTTCCCCTGTGTTTCTCTTAGGGTTGCAAAGCGGCTTCCACAATACAGGTGTCATATTCTCAGGTAACGACATCCCAAAACAGAACGGAGGGCTGCCAGGGTGGTAGAGAGCTTCTCTATTTTATAAAAAAGGAAGCGTCTTTCCCACCAGCCCCCAGCAGCCTGCCCTTCACCTTCCACATGCCTGAGCCCGGGGCCATAGCCAGCCGCAGGGCAAGGGGACAGCAGATGTGTGGCTCTCCAGTCCCTGGGGCTGGAAGCAGGTACCGGAGAAAGGGATTGCGCTGGCTGGCACGGAGCCATTCCCACAGTGATGCGGCCACGCCACGGGGACTTCTAAGAGGAAATAATTTCTTGCGAGGAGCAAGGCACACCACTATGCTTAGATGCAAATGGTAACCGGGTTTCCTGAACTATTGAATTAAACATACATAACTGGTTTCCTCTGCTGCTGCTGCTGGGCCTCGCCGATCCATCTCTCCTCCTGCTGTAGGTCGAGATCCATCATCCTCAGAGTGTAAAATCCTTATTATTTTATTTGTCCCTTGTTTGCTGGTCCCTCCTTGCTGTCTCCAATATTTTTTGTTTCCATTCCTTGCTGTGCCGGGACTTTTTGATTTATCCCGTCACCGGAGGTCTGTATGAGAAAGCAGTGGATATTTATGCACCTGCATATTTCAGAAGCCCGGGGCAGGACCGCGGTGTCCCGCGTCTTTAGGAGAGCCATTCATTACGGAGCGCCGTGCCCAGCCCGCCCGACTGGCGTGGGCACGACCAGATTTCCGCCGCAGAGGAGCGGCTTCATTCAGAAGATACAATTTTAAGTTCCTCTTTTGAAAAGAAATTTATTTTCAGCATCGCCTCCCGTTGCCACTACCTTGTCTTAAGTCTTTATTACATCTCCCTCGAACATTGCAGTGGCCTCCTGACTGATGTGCCTGTCACCGGTCCTTCCTCCCTGCAAAGAGATTTCAAGAGAGCCGGAACCACTGCTCATCGTAGAAGTTAGCGGCTTCCCATTGCAAACAGAACAACATCGAAGCTTATCTGTGGGGCACGGGGGTCTTTTCCGGGCACGGGCACAATGACTACTGCAGCCCTTACCCTCCTGGCTCCAGCCGAGCTGCTCTGCTTTCCGGTCCTTTCCTGTCGCCTCCGACTTCCCGCCTGGCCTTCTCGACTCACCCACTCGCGCTGCTGGAGGAATAGCTTGTCACTTGTCCGCGGAAATTCTTCCCACCGCCAGCGGATGGAGGGCACGCCCCCGGACGAGCGCGCGCTTGGATGCTCCGGAAGCCGCACCGCCTGCGCTTGGAGCAGCGACGAAGCTCCTGTTGGGACGGATCACAGTTGGGACGCAAGGTTGGGACGGATCACAGTGAGCTGTGTTTCCTTGCCGAGGGTGGGAGCGCAGCCGAGCAGGCCTGCCAGCCGGTGTCCTTGTGCAGAGAGATTCAGCCACCGACCCTAGTCGCCCGTGGAGCCATTGTGCCTGGGGATGGTGTCCTGACCGGACCCGCTCATCCTCCTTCGTTCCTGGCCGAGCACTCAGTCCGTCCGGGGGCTCCCTTGTGTTTTAGGAATGCCGCTACTCCACTTCCACTGTCTGGACTGCCCGGAATCTTCCCAGACTCTCCTTTTTGCTTATTTTGTTCCTTGGCCAGAATGGCGTTTTGTTGATTGCATCGGGAAGCCTTGAGTCACACCTCATCTGCAGACCCCAGTCTGTGCCAACCCCTATGATAGCTGCCCCTCTCCGGCCCTCCCCTCCGTGTGGCCTGTTGCTCTTGATCGTTTTCATGGGCCTCTCCCAGCTTGGCTGGGACCCTGCTCACTCCTGGGTCCCAGCACCTAGCACCGCAGGCCAGCTGTGGGGTAACGCGACTCTCACACCCTGCTCCTCCCTCTGCCGCCCTGGTCCTCCCCTCGCTCTGACCCAGGACTCGGGGCTATGTTGGGAATCCCTCTCGCATCTTCCCGGGCTGCCCGTCACCCTCCCCACACTCACCCTCACACACTCTCCCGGTCTCCCCTCTGCATCGGAGCCGTCGTCCTGTCCCCTCACTGGCTCTCCAGGTGGGGCTGGTTGCTTACAGTCCCCTTGGGAAGTCATTTCCCCGGGATGTGAGTGTGTGAGCCCAGGCTGGGCACTGGACACACAGACACGGACAGCAGGCCTGCACACAGCGAGATGGAGGCTCAGTGGCCCCCACATGACGTGCAGGGCAGGAGGGGACATGTGACTGCAGACTTACAAGAGCTCGGGCTGTGCGCGGAGCACCAGCGAGGACAGGGCCAGGACTAGCAGAGAAGCGGGGGTGGGAGGGAGGGGGTTGGTGTGGGCCAGGAGGGTGAGGGGTGGGAGGTGGGCTCTGTGTCACTGGCTCAGCAACATTGCACATCGTTTGTAACCTCGCCATGGCTCGATTGCATCATCTGTCAAAGGGGCTGAAGACAGAACCTACTTTCTGTGGAAGCCGTGACAGTGAACTAATGCATGGGCCCTTCTTAGAACCATGGCTGGTGTGCAGTAGATGCTAACTGAAGAGAGGAAATAGGAACTGAGACATTATGAAGGACGAATTGGCATTTTGTTTCCAGGCCAAGAAGAAGAAGAACATTCTAGAATGAAAAAAAGGGGTTATGACAAATATGGGGTCCACAAATGGGGTTGATAATTAGTTCACTGTGATTGAAGGTTCATGAGTGTGGCTAAAATTGCTTGCTGTCCCCCTTATTCTACAGTAACAGAAAGCCCAAAATAAAGTCTAGAACACCCAGTCTCCCTTTCTGATAAGGCTCCTACTGAGTTCTGAACATGGGGCATAATTGGAAGTGTTGTAAACCGGTTTCTGGAAACTTTCTTAAAAGACAACTGGCCTGGATCCTTTACCCCTTCTTTGTCCCTTCCTCCATCCTTCTGCCTGGAACTCGAATGTAAAGGCTGGAGCTGTAGCCATCATCTTGGACCATGAGGTCTCACAGAGCAGTGATCTAGAAGGAGCCTGGGTCTCTAAGCATTTCATGGAGTAGAGTCCTGGATTATTGTCTGTGGATTTTCATACAAGACAAAAATAAGCTTCCTCATTTGAGCCATTGTGGATTGTTGTTCTTGCAGAAGAATCTAATCATGGAGGTGATGGGACAGGGCAGTAAGCCATGAAGCAGGCTGGGAGCAAACTGTGAAGAAAAGGTATTTGTGGGCCAACGAAGGAGTTTGGGTCTCAGTGGACCAGCAACTGAAGTTCTCCAGCAGAGGAGCCCAGTGTGATTTTGAAGGAGGGGGGCTTTGTCATATGGAGGGAGAGAACCTAGAGGGGATAGACTGGTGGCCGTAGACTACAGAGGCCATGTCGGGGAGAGGTGAGACCTGGAGCCCTGGCCACATTCCAGAGTGAGTCCCTGGGGCGCTCACAGAGCTTTCTGGAAGCGAAGAGAAAAGGAGTGAAGTACAAAAGCAGCCTTCTCGTTGAAGTCTGCTGAGACTCTTCCCAGCTGTGGACGAATGCAGGCGAAGGTCCCAGGGGGGGCCAGGCATGGGGAGCCTCCTCTGATGTCTCTCCCTCCAGCCCCACCTGCCTCTGCAAAGGTGCAGCCCATCAAAAGCAGGAACGACTTCCGCCCTCCACCCCGGCTCCCCGGGATGGTGCAGCTGCCCCGACTCTTTCAGGGAATCTTTTTGGGTCCTTGCTTTTAATGACTGAGTCCTATGCCCTGACCTGTGTGGGCTTCCTCTGAGGACGCAGGGACCCGGGAGCATGAGCTGGCAGAGATGGGGGATCTGGAAGGAGATGTTGCCGGGCCAACAAGTGTGTGATGAGAAAAGACAGGGATGAAAGCAACCAGCCGCAGAGGGCCCGCAGGGCGATGTCCAGAGGCCATGCAGCAGCAGACTGCCCCGGGGAGGGGTGGGTTCAGGGATCTGGATCTGAAGCCTGGGGGCAGGGCCACCAAGAGCTGGGCAGGGCAGTGAGTGGGCGCCAATTAGCATGGGCTCCTTCACCTACCAGGGGTGAACGGGCTCATCAGGAAACCACAGCAAAACCTTCATGGGTCAAGTGCGTGAGTTGGAAGACGTTTCCAAGATAAGAGGGAAGGTGCAGCTTGGTGGCCCTGTGGGGACCCAGCGCTCTCTTCAGGACCGCTCCGAGTCCCCCACGTAGGGTAGCACGGCGATTTCCAGAGCCCTCCCAGTGTGCGCAGTAGCGCCTCTGGGGTCCTGCCAGACCTGGCCAGGCTGACTCAGGACCTGGCCAGACCCCAGCCCATCGGTTAGTCTTCTAGTTTTGTGGGTCTTAAGAAAGGCGGGGCCTGATGACTAGTAAGTCATAGGAGAACTTGATTTGTCTGCTTTGGGGGATATTCAGAGAACATTTAATAATGTGCCAATGTTCTTGGCACAATGTTCAGCAAAAATAAAACCACAGTATGGACAACATGTGATGGATTTTGAGACAAAGACGCATGCGCGTGGATGTACGAAGCTCTTTGGAAGGACTTCACCAAGTCTCCAAGTGGAGCTGGGGCTCATCCGGGGCTTTCTGTGCCCATCCTCCACAGTAACCACTGGGGTCTGAGGCTTACGAAAGGATTTAATAGATCATATATTTTAAAAACTTAGCAGCTATGAAGGTGTTAAGAAGGAAGCATGGCATAGCAACAGATAAGCCACATCAGTACGGAAAAAATAGAATTTTCTATGTTCTAACTCTTACCTCTTCACAGCTTCCTTAACGTGAGACCTGACTCGTGGACTTTGTCTCATCATTTTTTTTTTTATTTGTGTCCCATATATCATCCTTTGTTCCTTTCATGAGTTCATAAGAAAGCGTATAAAACCATGCTTCCTTAGGCACAATTTCCTCCAACAAGGTGGTTGGGGACAGTTTTAATAAAACATTCATTCAGGTCAGTGAGCTGCTCCTGGCACAGTCAGCACATCCAGGAGTGGATGCTAAAGACCTTACATAAGGTCTTAAACTTTGTGCT
>CM052895.1:128640962-128662958 GCA_028534135.1 Potos flavus
TAATCTGGAAAATTCTCTAAAGACTTCTCAGGCTCAGTTCTAAAATCATGTAGGAAAATAAATACCCATTTTCCTCTCACCAATGTTAACCAACAGAAAATAACCCATGTGTCCCGATCCTCAAGAAGACCTTCCTGAAATAACATGTTAATTAAAGCTCAAGGCCTCCTACCTGGACCAGACTTCAATGTTGACTGAAACGGTCTGAGAAGATGGTCCCTACATCTGACCCCGTTTTCATCCTCCCCTGCCCTGTCTCTGTCAGCAAAGGCTCCCCGGACACTGACGTGATGGGGAAGAATTGCTTTAAGCTAACAATTTATTGAGTCACTAACCTATTTCAGGAACATGCAGACTTATTCCCACCGACTTATTTTCACAATGGTTCTGCAAAGTAGATACTGTGAGACCCGCGTTTAAGAATAGGAACTGGAGGCTGAGAAAGTTAACTTGCCAATGAGACACAGTCAATACTGGCTGAGCCAGGCTTCCTGGAAGGTTCTCCAGGAACCTTCTCTTGGGTCCCCACTATGTGACCCCATCCACAAGCTCTGTGTGCTCTGGAGGAAAAGGAGGAGGTTTGGGTCAGGAAGTTGGTGGGTGTTTCCTGAGGACATACTGTGTCCTTGTAATTTTTGAATGCTTTATAGTTAAATGCTTTATTTACTGCCCCCCCATGATTGGTTTCATGAAAGCAGGGATTGTGTGTGCCTTCTACTGTCATATCCCCGACATACAGCAGGTACTTGACATATAATAGATGTCCAATAAATGTTGGTAACTCTTCTGAGTGTAATCTCTATCAAAGAAAACACCTAGTCGGGTGGTTTTTCTGTCCAGCACGGGCTTATCCTTACGTCCCACAATCCACCATGCACAGATGTCTAGTCTGGCAGGATCCTTTGCTCCAAAGCCCTTCCTAAGCTCTCTCTGCCTAAATCGTGTTCATCTCATTGTGAGGCATTTCCCTTTTCCCCTGAAGGACGCCCTCCCCCTCCAAGCATGCTCTGTCTCCCAGCTGCTCTCCAACTATTCACTTTGTCTCCGTGTTTTGGTTATCTGTTCTGAATCCCACCCAAACCCTCCTTTCCTGAGAGCCACCGGCTTCTCCCGAGGCGGGAGGAGGAGGTGCAGAGGCTGTCAGCAGTTGTAAACTGGCTCCAGAAAAAAAAAAAAAAAAGAAAAGAAAAAGAGGGAGGCCGAGGCAGACAGGGACGATGTCCAGTGTTTGCCTGGTTCCGCGTGTAAGTACTCCCGCCCTACTCAATCACAGCTGACAGAGCGATGTCGCTGAACCCGTACCTACACACAAAGGGAGGCCCACGGTCAGCTCCCAGGCGCCCAGGGGGACCCCTCCGTCACACCACTGCGTGCAACCCGCCGACCACATCGGCCTCATGATAATCCTGAGCTTTCCGAAATAGCGCCCTGGGAGGAGGTGGCCTGGGATCCAGCCACACCATCCAGGGTGTGTCAGCTTGATCTCCTGGGGAAGGGAGGGTTACGGTGCCACAAAGGAAGGAAGATATTAAAGTCTATTTGCTAAAGATTTTTTCCCCCATAGCATCTCCCAGGGGTCCCCCCTGTGAGCTGTGCGGCTCCTCACCGTGCACCCCCACTCCTTTCTGTTCCAGGGTTCGGGGTGGTATTTTTCAAGCTTCTCAGAGGCGACACCCGCAACTTCCGGGAGAAGGCAGCTGCTCCCCCGCGCTCTCCCTCTGGATGCCAGCTCTTCATCAGAGGGGCACCTTGTCTAGAATAACAGCCTACGGGCTCCAACACTCTAGTCCCGGGAGAACACGCACCAGGCGCCACTGAGCTCTCCCAGCCCACGGAGGGGCAGACATACCCCTCTGTACTGTGTCCAGGGGTTATTGTTGGGCAAGACGTACAGGGCATCCGTGGGCAGACTGAGACGCCCAGCGAGAAAGCCAACTATGGCAGGGGAAAGTGCGTCTCCCCCGGGGATCCCGGGATGAGCTGCGTGACCCAGGCAGACAAGGCGAGGACTCATCAGGAGAAGAGGACAAGGTCTTCTCTGATACCTTCTCCAATGTCAGGTCTCAGCCCGTGGATCCCAGGAAAACACCACAGCCAGCAACCTCCGAAAGCCAGTGTCTTCACCTGTCTGTTACCAAACAGTGTCAAAGGCAGGCGTCAGATCGAGGTGATGTTCATTCAGATTTAGATTGAAGCTTGCTTGCTGCACTTCTATTAATTATTTTAAAAATTACGTCTCTGGCAATAATCTTTGTCAATATAACTGGAAAATATGGCACTACCCTCTAGAGGAGAGTAAATCATGCAAAAATGTGATGAAAAATTTTATTGTATTCCCCAAAGCAACCTGTAACGATGATTCGGTTGCTAATTGTAGATTCCTTTGTCTAAGGGTTATTGTCATTTGTAAGCAAATGCATTGTATCATTTTTCAGAGGATTCGTCTGCAAAAGATTCCACATTTAAGAGAGGGTTATTTGGGCAGTTGTTAATGCAGTTACACTGGGAGAAGTCCTAAGTGCTTTAATTACATAATGATAACAATTTCAGTAGTCATTTGACTCTGTTTTTATAGGAAAATGATTCATTTGCTTCAATTTTACCTCTTTCTCTTCAATATGTTTATTAGACAACTAAATTTGGGCTTCCTTAGAATTCCTCACCTTCCCCTAAATGGAGCCTATAAAGGAGATTACGTACCCCTTGTGGCATCTTTAGGTTACAAGTGCTAATAGTTATTGTTATTTAATTTCTTAATTACGTGCCCTTATGCACCCCTTTTCTTAAATGCTCTGTGGTTTACTCCTCTTAATTAGTAGGTTAATGAGCTACTATGCCCTTGGAGCTCACCCTTATTGTAAGAAGCGATTGTCTCACCTCGGAAGGGTTAACCTCAGTCAGCTGCCCCTTAGGGCAGGAGGAGGAGCCGTCTCTGGGGGAGGCTGGGTGAAGTCCTCTGCTAGAGGACACGTAGGGCACAAAGCAGTAACACGTGTGCAGCTAGTTCAGCGTTTTCCCTCAGAGCTGGTCCCTTAGCTTGTCCTCTGGTTAAGCACCCCAGCCCTCAGAGTCACGGCCGAGGCAATGGTCTGAATGAGGCTTGGAGTTGGTCCTGATCATCCCTTCCCCTCTAATTCCTGCAGCGGTCCCTGAGGTCTCAGTGGACTTCCTCGTGGCAATCGACATCTTGCGTTGCGAGCTGGACGGCACCGAAGGCTTAAAACAGATGCGATCATCTCAGGGAATGAGCTCATTGGTTAATGTGTTCTCTCTCTGACTCCACAAATCTTAGACTATAAAATATGAAAAATTCTGAGACTTCAGGTATCAGATGAATTGGGAGATTTTTTTTTTTACAAAGAAAAAAATTAACAGCCTTCATGGTGGCAGCCTACCAGCACGCATGCAAATTCGAATCAACTCAAATAAGGCTCTCTCTCATCTCCGTTCTTTCTGGAGATCTCTCTTTCTCCCCACCCCCCTTCGCTCCCAGTCTTCAGTCCCAAACCAACACACATTTGGGGAGCCACAGGGTTATGCAAAGAACAGTAAAGTAGCAGAGCCTGGGTTCTGCGCGCTTCGAGTGACAGTGAGCTCCGAGCAGCTCTACCTCGACAACCTGCTCCATTCTTTCTTTCCCATTCGGGAGCCGTTCTGCTCTCTTCCCTCCCTCTCCCTGGTGTCTTTCTTTCCTTCCCCATCTCTGTCATCCTCATTTTCCAGGCTGCCTCTCCATGGATCTACTTGGGCAAGAAGCGCTCTCTCTCATATTCCGTGGGAGGAGAAAGAAACCTCATCTCCACCTTCGTCTATTAGCAAAATGTCTGCCTCCCTTGCCTTGGGACATTTATCTTCTGCTTTTGGGACATTGTTTCAAATGTGCCTCATAAAATATGTAGGTGGCTGTGACATCTTGGCCAAGAAATGGTTCCATTTTAGCACAAGTCTTGAGATATTTCTTACATTCTAGCTGAGCTGTGGGATTAACCACCCATTTACGTTAATAGTGGAGGAAGCAGCCTCTAATCCAGATTACGATGTGGCTTATTAAGAGATTTTTGAATGAGATAATCTGCATTTTTGCAGTTTCTTATGAAAATGCTCACACTGGAAAACGATCCCCCCCTATATTCCTACAATCTAAAATAAAGTTTAAAAAAATGTAACTCTATAAGAAACTTCATGCTCTTTTCTTGAAATTTATAAACTGTTTAAAGTCAGAAGTGTTCTCTGTCTGGTAAAAGAGTTAGCCTTAGCTTCGGGAATGAGTCCTTTAGTTATTCTGCCTTCTTTTTCTATTGTGTAAAAAATCAACATAAATTCGATGGCTCAAAATAACACCAGTTTACTAGCTCTTGGTTCTATAGATCAGAAGTCCAGCATGGAGCATAATGAAAATAAAAACGAAAAGCATAGTGTGATTGAAGAACTGTAATCTTCCATTGCAAATGGATCCTGAACTTCAACGGACATTTTAGGTAACATAAGAGTTGCTTGTGGTTGGAGGCCCTCATTCTTGTGGTTATTTTTCATTGGTTTCACACCGTCGGACTCGGAATTATTTACTTACCAAGCAAACGAGTCAAATAACTATCTCAAGTATGTTAAACTCAATGAGGTAAACAAAAATTGACATGAAATATATCAAAGAGTAAACATTTTTTATATCAGGCACTTTGGTCTATCCTGCTTTCAACATGGTATACCCTCTCTGGTGTGTGTTTGAAGCTCCCTCTCTGCCTTGAGTCAAAAACAGTGGCAATCCAGGCATGACGCTGGGACCAGTCACTCAGCCTCCTCTGGAAACTGAGAAATGCAAATTCTCCAGCTCCAACTGCTGATTCAGGAATCTTGGCGTGGGAACCAGAACCCATGGTTTGACCAGCCCAGCAGGTAGGTCTGATGCTCACTCAAGTTTGGGGACAACTGATCTAGAACCACGGTTCATTGTGCACAGGGACTCTTGGTCCTTCTAGAACTAACACCTTGCATGAAGTTTAACTTTATGTAATATGAGTAACATCAATAATTAATCCTAGCCATGCGCGTGAAATATGGGCCCTCCTCCCTCCAGTCAGTGTGCAGACCCTGAATGTAGTGTTCACGGTAGACGCAGACGTTCTCCGGGTAGGCAGATCTGATGTCATGTTTGGTCTGATGTCAAACAATCCTGACTACTAAGACGGTAGAATGCATGACGTCTCTCTTCCCACGAACTGCCTGTAAATGGGTAGCAATAGGCTGATCGCTCTCATGTTACTTGCTCTTTGTTTTGTTTTTATGATTATGTAAACTTCTCTCCTAGGCTTTGGCCCCATTAACTAAAACTGCATCTCCCTGTCCTGTAGAAAAGAGACCTCTAATTTTATTAGCCAAGGTTGGCTTCAGGGCTACCGCATTCTAGCCATGTGTGGTTCCTGGGGACTCACATTTCTGAAATCCCCTGGTCCTCCCAGCTCAGATGCCCATCAGCTTCATTCCTACTTGGCTTTAATTAACCTCTTATCTTTCCTTTCCTGGGCATTCCCCTTGGGTGAGGCTGTTCAAGGACTTCCCGTAAGAGCTTTAAAATCCTGTCCTCTCCCCTTCCATGGGGCTAAGGCTAAACCCAGGATATTAGAACGTGCTTGTGGAGAAATAACCTACCCTGAGGTTCCCTCATTCAGTTACTCCAGGTTTGACAGCCACACACACCTAAATGGGTCTAACCCTAACCCTAACCCTAACCGTAACCCTAACTTCTCTGCAGAGTATAGACAGACAACCCCTGATAGATTATGGCAGGATGCAGCGTCTTTGCCAGAATCAGTCCTGCAATTGCAGTCATGTCTCCTGTTTATAACACTGCAAAAAATTTGAACAAGGCAGAATGAAATAATTTTAAAACTACCCAACCTCCATACCGTCGAATGGACTTGATTTCATCATCAGAGATGAATCACCCGGGAAACATGTTAGAGAAGAAAGGGGCAAATGTACAAAAGTCTGACCTAAATTAAGAGCAGGATCCACTGTATTCTAGAATGTCTGATCTGTCACGATTACTTAATCTGCTCAAATTTCATATTTTTATTAAATATTAATTTGATGCTTTTTATAAGGATTAACACAGTGACAAAATCCCTGAAAAAATTACTTCTTACAAATAATAAAAATAAATACAAAACAAAAAAGCAAATAAACAAATAAAGCAAGTCCTGAATAGGTGAAGCATCTTTGCCAGTGTGGTCCCATGCTGAGCTTCCAGCTAAGAGATCCTTATGATCATTGGAGGTATTAGTAACAGGAGATTTTAATCCAGTTATTTCCTTCCTATGGTTGTGGGCACTTGTGGTTATAAAGATCATCTTAAATGAAGAAGGATGGAAATTGGAGAGGGCAAATAGTGGTGGAAATACTTATCCTAATTATGAGCATTCGAGGAATCTTGATCTTATGGTTTGAATTCATGGAAACCAAAACACAGTTACATAAGCAGTCTTTCTAAAACACAAGGACAGACCTAGAGCCAGGGCTTGCTATGATGGGAACAATGGTCGCAAATCTCAGACCTCACCTACTCCTTCCTAATTCTACTAAAGACTCCTGATTCTAGTTAGAATAATATTTAGTTCCTCACTGGAGCCAACAAGGGCCTGCATAACCGGCGACCTCTGGCCAATCTCAATGTCCCAATCCTCTACTCGTTCTACTGACCCCCTTCTTCTGCTCATCAAACACACTTACTGTTCCAACTGCCTGGAACATACTTCTTCCAGATTCTCTTTGTCTGACCTCATATTAAGGTAAAATTTATAGATCACCTTTCCCATTTGCCTTCAGTCTTGCAGACTCCATTTATTTTCAGTTACTCAGGTCAGTACCCTTTCTCAAAACCTTATGACTAAACCCAAGGACATAGAGATTTTCGTCTTATGTTTTCTTCTAGAAATTTTTCAGTTTTATGTTTTACATTTTAGATATATGTTTCATTTTGAGGTATTTTTTAAAAGATTTTATGTATTTATTTGTCAGAGAGAGAGCACAAGCAGGGGGAGCAGCAGAGGTAGAAGGAGAAGCAGGCTCCCCACCAAAGGCAGATGGTTAACCAACTGAGCCACCCAGGCATCCCTGAGGTAATTTCTATAAAAGATCTGAGTTTAGTTGTGGGTTTCTTTTGTTTATTTGTCTTTTGTTCATTTTGTTCATTTTCATATGGGAATCCAGTTGTTCCAGCACTATTTGTTGAAAAGTTCTCCATGAACTGTTGTTTGTGTCGATGTCAAAGACCAGTTGACTGTATTTGTTATCTGGACTCACAAGTCTGTTCCACTGATTTTTGTGCCTATTCTTTCGTAATACCACACTGACATAATTACTGTAATTCATAGTGGGCCTTCAAATCGGGTAGTGTGAATCTTTCAACTTAGTTCTTTTTCATTATTGTGTTGGCTAGTCTAGCTCTTTGGGTTTTTTAATATAAGCTTTAGAATCAGTTTGTTGATATCTGCAAAGTAAGATATTAGGTTACCTTGGATCTGTAGATCAAATTGGGAAGAACTGACATCTTAACAATATTTAGTGTTCCAGTCCATAAACAGGGAATATTTCTCCATTTGTTTAGATCTTCTTTGATTTCTTCATATTTTGCAGTTTCTCCCTGCAGATCCTATATATATTTTCCTACAGATTTGCCTAAGTATTTCACTTTTTTATGCTATTTTTAATCTATTTTAAACTATCATCATTTTAGTTTCAAATTACAATTGTTTATTACTGGTATTTAGGAATGCAACTGACTTTTTTTTTGATTGAATGATTTGAAAGAGAAAGAGAAAGAGAAAGAGAAAGAGAAAGAGAGCATGTGCACACGCAAGTGGGTGGAGGGGCAGAGGAAGAGACTCTTCAGGCAGACTCTCCACTGATTGCAGAGCCAGGCATGGGGCTGGATCTCACAACCCTGAGATCATGACCTGAGCGAAAGAAACCAAGAGTCGGATGCTTAACTGACTGAGCCACCCAGGCGCACCAGAACTGACTTTTTTATATTAGTGTTTTATTCTGACACCTTGGTATCTTACATAAAGCTCCAGAAGGTTTTTTTGTTGTTGTGCTTTGTGCTTTGCAGTTTATTTGGGCTTTACACATACACTATTACGTCATCTGTGTATAAACATGCTTGTATTTCCTCTCTGTCAGTTTTTATACATGTGATTTCTTTTACTTGTATTATTGATCTCGCCAGGATGTCCAGTATTATGTTGAATAGGAGTGGTCAGATGGGACACCATTTCTTGGTTTGGGACATCATTTTTTGGTTCCCTATGCTAGATGGAAATTATCTATTCTCTCACCATTAAGTAAGATATTAGTTTTAGATATTTTATATATGTTGTTTATCAAGTTGAGGAAGTTCCCAACTATTCCTGGTTTTCTAAGAGTTTTTATTATGACTGAATGTTGTCTTTTGTCAAAGATTTTTCTGCATCAATTTATATGATCAGATGATTTTTATTCTTTATCCTATTGATATGGTGGATTGCCTTGATTGGTTTTTGAATGTTGAGCCAGTCTTTCAGGCCTGGAATATATCCCAGTTGGTCATGGTGTATAATTTACTTTAGAAATTGTTGGTTTCAAATTGGCAATATTGTGTTGAGGAGTTTTGCATCTACGTTCATAAAAGATATTGGACTCTAGTTTCCTTTCTGTCTTGTCTTTATCTGTTATTGGTATTGGGGTAATCTATAAGAAATTGTGGAGAATTGGCATCATTATTTCCTTACATGTTTGGGAGAATCCAACAATTAGAACATCTGAGCCTGGTGGTCTCTATTTTAGAATGTTATTAATTATTGATTCAATTTCATTAAGTATGGGCTACTTAGGTTATCTATTTTTTGTTCTTTGTGTTTTGGCAATTTATGACTTTCAAGAATTTAGTTCATTTAGTCTGAAATGTCAAATTCGTTGGCATACAGTTATTCATAGTACCCTTTTATTATTATTCTTTTAATTCATGAGATCAGGGTTAATGACCTCTCATTTCTGAAACTGGTCATTTTTGTCTGTCTTTGTTTTACTATTTGGCTAGAGGTTTATGAGTTTAATAGACCTTTTCAAAAAATAACTTCTTGGTTTCCTTGGTTTCTTCACAAAATGATTAAACAGCCACTCCTGGGAGATTTTGGATATTCTTGATAAATATGTAGCCACTCACAGTTAGAGATTGGCAAGGTCTATCAATCTTCTTCCATATGACCTTGATATGGGGAGTGAAAGCAGGTGATGTACTGAGTTGTGCTACATGTAGGAATATGTATGTTTATTTTAGTAAGCGTGTCCAGATTAGTCATGTGTCCTGTTACGTAAGCTCAGTAAGCACCCAGTTCTCTGTAGGTTTCAGTCTACCTCCACACCTTGTACAAATTCCTCTCTTGGGGCAAACAAGACATTCTAGAGGAAGAGCCAGTTATACATATAATCATCTTCAAGCAACTAGTTTTCTCTAAGTTAGAGGGTAAACACAGGACGGTTTCAGAGTCAGACTCTGGGTGACTTTCTGAAGAAAGGGGGTGAATCATTCACAGGACTCTTACATCCTGTTCTTGCAAGGATAGTGATTGTGTCTCTGAAATACCAAGTCAATCACTATATCTCTAACACCACTAATTTTGCCAAAGAAAAGCCATTCCAACCTTTTCAGCACTAAGAAAATATACCTGGTGTGGCCTAGACAGATAGGTAGCTGAGGTACTTGTGGTTACATTAATGGAGTTTAGTCTTTTGATCCAATATTAGTTAACAATATGGATGGTGCATTTATGATAATAGCAACTGGCCAAACCTTGGATAAGGAACAGAACTAACATGCCCATTCTCCTTTGTTAAAAATGACTTATTTCTATTCATTCAATGTTTAAAAAAACACTCCAAATGAACATTTAAAATACTTGACCATGAACCCACAGTCATTTTCATTCTTTTTGTTCTCCTTCTAAATTTGATTAATATAAATATGCATGATTTAGTTATTGCCTAATCATAGACCACATACAGTTTAAGGTTCTGATTTTTCCAGATTTTCTTATTTCCTTCACCTGTGACTTCTCTTTCCCCATTTTTTTTATATCTTCTCTTTATATCTACTCTGTAGAATTGTCTACTTTGTGATAGAATTAGTCATACACTAAGAAAACAGAACCTTAACAAGTCATCCATCCTAGACACATCCTACACCCACGGATGTAGTCATGAATAATCATTGCTGACATATAACCTGTGTTTGTGTGTGTCCCATCTATGTGTGGGCATGGCATGTATGTGTGTGTGCCTATGTGAGTGTGTGTGTGTGTGTGTGTGTGTGCACACATTGGGATTGAGTACCACTTATGGGAGACTGTATCATATAAGAATTTTGTTTGCTGGCTCCCTAGACAAAAAATAAAAACAAAGTATGTACTCTCATGTAAAAAAATTATAAAAGTAAAAAGCCCAGATGTCTTTTGCTATCTTCTAGACAAAAAGAAGCCCAAGCTCCTTCCATCTTTCAGTTTCACATTCTAAGCCAGAGGCTGACAGTCTCAAGTTTACCTCAGAGTCCAATATGGCTGCTGGAGCTCTAGCCATCTCACTGTGTTCCAAGCAAAGAGGAAGGGAGGAAGTACAAAAAGGCTTTAAAGAGATGTATGCACTCATTTTTAGTATATTCATATCTCACCAAAATAAATCACTGGCTGGAAAATTAGTATCAAGGAAGGCTAGATACTTTGCAGTCTTTTAGCTGAGTACACCACTGCCCTAAACAAATTCAGGGCCTTGTGACCATGAAAGGAGTATGGAAAGACACTGGACAGGCAGCTCACTGTTTCTGCTGCAGTGAACTTCCCGGATCCTTCAGATCAACCAGGGGCAAGGCTGGCCGGTTATCTCCAGGTGTCTTGTCCAGCCTGGGTCATGTGTGGTTTTAGGGTGAGAAGGGAAGTCTGCTGCTTATTATCTCTGACCACTTGTGAAGAGGGGGGCAGGGAGGGTGTGGTTATCCTTCTTTATTCTGTCCTTGTATAATTACTCACCTTAGAACTGGCTAGTCTGACTTGTGTCCCGGAAAGCTGAGATTTCCTGTACCTTTCCGTACCTTTCTGTGGCCCCAGCTGCTCTCTTCTGGGGCAGAACCAGTCTTTTGGATACTCACCCTTACAGATGAAGCAGGATGTGCTTTGAGCCCGGAAAATTGCCAGAGCTAAAAGTCTCTTGAGCAAGGGCCAGGTAAAAAAACCAGACGAATAAGGCTGTGATGAAGGAGCGCTTCTTACGATGAAAGGGAAAATGCTATGTAAGGCCAACTCTGCTGATGCTTGACGGGGATGAGGTTCTCAGAGCTGGGGACCCAGAGATAGGCAGATCTGAATTACAAAATGCCACCTGTCAAACCCTGATCAAAATTAGTGGCTGCCATTTATAGACAGAGAAACAAGACTGTAAGACTTGTTTTCCAGGGATAATAAGGTGCGGGGCGCTGCAGTGGGCGTCCTCCAGAGAAGGGGGTGTAAGTGTGTGGGGTCCACTGTTTTCCCAGAGAGCTTCGTGCCCCAGTGGAAAATTACTGGGAATTAGGTCAAACAGTCGGGAATCCCCTGAAAAAGGGTCGGGGGTGGAAAAATATATAGAGCTGAATACTAAGAGTTAATGCTTCTGGTCACTTTCATTTGTAACAGAAATCTTTACCTCTCTACTAGAGTAACCAAACACTTTTGAACGATATTTTAACAACATTCTTTTCTGGAAAAAAAAAAAAAAAATGAAGCTTTTTTGCTCTTTATGAAAAAAATAATAAAAAAAAATTAGGCGTCAGGGAGTATGTTAGCACATTCATTGAGCCATAAGAGAGAGGCAACAAATTATACATTTTAGTAAAAAACCCCAGAAGTCTTCGGGTAGTTCATATTACATTTTTTTACAATTTTTTTAAGTTAAAAACTCTATTTTTATTTTATTGGGGGAAATGTTCAATCTCTACTTCCAGAACTCAGAGGCCATCCATATATTTTTAGAGGGCAGTAATAACAGGAACTCCTATTTTTCAAGATGAATATTCACAGGGCTTGAGCATGTTAGAACCGCTTCTCAAATGCTCCCCTTCGGGGCTGTCTGGATTGGTGACCTTGGATGCAGACCTCCACTCCGTGTTCATAGGACGCAGACACCATTCCATGCCTGTCCCTCTCACTCATCTCGGCCGCTGAGCAGAACGCCGCCGCGTGCGGGGACACATGTGTCCCGGGACATCATGTGCGGCCTGCTCAGCATCCGTGAGCAGGAGCCCCGTGGTGCATCCCTGAAGCATCAGGCTGGAAACTCTGACGTCCGCTTGGGTTTCCATACAGGACCAGCGGGTCGAGTGGGGTTGATTTTTCACTCTGTCTCGTGCAAACAGCAGTGGAATGACCCCGGAGAATCATAAATCAGGACCATCGACGCCTGAGGCTTTCTACTTTCTGAAAGTAACGTTGAGAGAAAGCAGGAAAATTTTCCTGGGATCTTGCTCTTGGATGAAGCAACCTCTTCTACCGTCTAAGGTCTTCCCTCTCTCCGTTTCAAGGGGGGACAGCGCCCCTCTGCTCTGCTCTTTGGGGTTTGGGAGCCTCCACCCATTGGCTTTTTGGTCTCAGATCTCTGTCTGTCTCTCTTTCTCTCACTTACCTTCTCTTTCAATCCATTGGGCCCAAAGTATTTCATAAAGATCCTGATAAATAATTCACGCTAATGTACCAATGGCATATACATTTGAAAGGAGAGGCCTCCTGGACCAAGCTGGGCTTTGATCACCTAAGGATGTAATGACTTGATGTTGCTAGGAAAAGCCATTCAATCACACATCCCTCCTCTACCTCATGACCCACCCATCAGAGAGAGTTTACTAAGAAATGGGGAGGAAGATTTACTCGTAGATAATTTTATCAGGAAAAATAATCATTTGCTCTGTGTCCCCCCCTTCCTGGGGAGGCTGGCTGCCAAAACGTCTTCCCTAATCGGAATGTTATTGATCACAGACAACACAGCCTTTGTGTGCGAGGCACGCCGGCAGTTTCCCCCGTCAGCATGTTCGCGGCCCTGGCATCCCCCATTGTCCCGGCTTCGCGTGGCCCGCAGAGCCTGCTGCGTAGTGACTGGCTCATGAATGTCACCCACAGGCTGATTAAATTAAATTAAAGGCAAAGCAAAACAAAACCACACGGTGACAGGAAAAAACCAACAGCCCCCAAATATCACACCCGATGTTTCAAACTTCATAAAAGTTTCCAGAAGACTAACTTGAGCCGACTATACAAAAGTGCGCAGTGTTTCGTAGGCCCCTGAGAGAGGCCGAGCTCACTTTCATACCCTCTCCTCACCTCCCTGTGAAACAAAACCAGTGAGAACTGAACCTAACAGAAAGACACATTTTTTTTTGTACAGAATGTAAACGCCTGCTCTGAAATTGCTACTGCTGACCTGCCCACATAAAGCGGGGTAGCAGTCCTTTTGCAGGTAAAGCAGATGTTCATGGAATGTCCTGACTCAGCGCCTACCATGTGCCAGGCCCCGGGCCCTGGAATGGAGAGCCGTGGAACCAAACTTCCGCACCCGTACGTGCCTCCGAAGAGACAACGAGGAAAACCTTCAATATGGAGCCTGTGACGCGTTGGGCAGGTCCGAAGGGAAGGATAAAGCAGAGCATGTGGACAGAGAGTGTCCCTGAGCTGCTGGGGACAGCTGTAAGGCTCACTAGAGAAAGAGCACGGCGGCCACGGAAGGCAGCCAGGCCAGGACTCCAGGCTGGGAGTCTAGAAAGTGCTGTGGCCCCTGAGGTCAGCGGGACGAGCAGGAGGTAGAGCAGGGAGAGGAGAGATCCCAAAGATTCGGGGATCCCCATTGGACGGAGCTTTAGGGGCCGTTTAAAGGACTTTGTCTTTACCCTGAATGAGATAGAAACCAGTACAGGAGGTTGGTCAGAGGAGAACCATTCCCTTAAACTTAGTAGCTTCCGGTTTTGTTGAGAACGGACTCCAGGAAGGTAGTCCTAAAGCACAGACAGTAGCAATTCCTGCAAGGCTCTTGCAGTAAGCCGGGTGACAGGTGCTGGCGCCTGGGACCAGAGCAGTTGCGGTGGAGAGCATAAGGGGTCAGTTCGGGGTATATTTGGAAGGTGATGGGGACAGGATTGGATAACAGATTGGACACGGGGTCTGAGAAAATAATGGTGTACAGAATGACTACAGGGTTTTCAGAGGAACGAACTGGAATATAGAGTTGTCATTTTTGGAGACGGGGAGGCAAACCAGCATCTAACCGAAGCATCCAAAATAACCAGAGAGGTGCAAAATGCTGCTTTTCGATCTCATGTGAGTTTGGGCTAACGAAGGGCATCACATTTAAGGGCCCGTCCCAAAGCCCCTATTCCGGAAGCTGGAATGGGACCAGCACAGAAGCGAGCAAGGCGTGAGGGGTGTGGGAGGTGGCCATTTCATATCAACTTTGTATTTCACCTAAATGAGCTCGTCTGTTTTTGTTTATTTCCCCCACCACAGCTCCTGGGCCTTTTGTGATTGGCTGGTAGTCCCCCCACCCCCTAACCCTCTGGGGCAGGTGTGCAGCCCACAGATGGCATAAAACCCACCTCACCGTCAAGTCCTGAAGCTGCTGGGAACTCTGCACCCAGCTGGCCTTCTCTCCAGACCCGCCCAGCCCCTTCCCCTCCCCCACCTCTGCCATCTGCACCTTGGGGGTTGGGGCAGTGATGGAGGGTGCGGGGAGTGGGTGTAGGGGGGGGTTCTTCCTGAGCCAAGAGCACATGCTTGCTGGGCAGGAAGGATGCCAAACACTGATGCTTCTCTAAGAATGTGGTCTGGCCCGCGGGTGCCATTTAATTAAGGAGAATTACCTGCATAAATGAATCATAATAAGAGACCGAAATCATAAAAGCTTGACACTTTAATTTATTCCTGGAAGAACTCCAGAAGAACAGTTATGTCTCAGAAATATTATTTTCCGTTTTATTTTTATATCTTCAGAAACTGTGCCATGTTACAGTCACACAATCTACGTGCATCCATGACGGAAATATGTTTCTTCGATGCAGACACACCCTGTGCAATGGACACTGTGCATCTCCCTGTCATTTTGGCCACAATTCGTTTCCTGTTAGTAGTGAATTTGTGAGTCCCAGCTTTCTGCCTCTAAACGTCACCTTCCAATCCTCCCTGTATTACTCAGACTGCAGCAGGACAAAAGAAGAAAATGGACTTTTGATTACAGAAATCCCACTGCTTCTTGATGATGACCCAAACTGAGATGGAAAAACACATGATTGGAGCTTCACGTTCCCAGCGAGCTAGTTGTAATTCCAGAAAACCTGGATGACGTCCCGCTTGGATTCCCAGCCTCTCTCCCCTGGGAATCTTCTCGTATCCGCTCAGAAGGGCTTCAGGTCGCTTTAGTAGCATGTACACCATGGAGTTGGGATCTGAGTGCAAATGTCTGCTACATAAGATTCTGTTAGCACTGCAATAGATAACTCCCAAATTTCAGAAGTTTAACACAATAAGAGTATAGTTAGGCTCCTGTAATAGTCAAAAGGTGAGTTTCATTTTGCTTTGTTTTGTTATTTTTAAAATTTTCAATTCCACTTAGTTAACATACAGGGCAGCCCTGGCTTCAGGAGCAGATGCAGTGATTCATCACCTACAACCAATACCCAATGCTCATCGCGCCAAGAGCCCCCCTGAATGCCCATCCCCCCATTACCCCATCCTCCCACGCACCTCCCTTCCAGCAAACCTCAGTTTGTTCTCTATAGTTAAGAGTCTGTATGTTTGCCTCCTCTCTGTTTTTGTCTTATTTTATTTCCTTCCCTTCCCCTATGTTCATCTGTTTTGTTTCTTAAATTCTGCATATGAGCGAAACTACATGGTATTTGTCTTTCTCCGACTTAGCATAATACCCTCTAGTTCCATCCATGTTGTTGCAAAGGGCAAGATTTCATTCTTTTTGAAGGCTGAGTGATATTCCATTTTCCATTCATCAGTCGATGAATCTTTGGGCTCTTTCCATGATTTGGCTATTGTTGATAGTGCTGCTATAAACATTGGGGGACATGTGCCCCTTCAAATCAACATTTTTGTAATCTTCGGATAAGTACTTAGTAGTACAATTGCTGGGTCGTAGGGTAGTTGTATTTGTAACTTTTTGGGGAAACTCTATACTGTTTTCCAGAGTGGCTGCACCAGCTTGCATTCCCACCAACAGTGGAAGGGGATTCCCCTTTCTCCACATCCTCACCAACTCCTGTTGTTTCCTGTCTTATTAATTTTAGCCATTCTCAGAGGTGTGAGGTGATACCTCATTGTGGTTTGATTCACATTTCCCTGATGGTGAGTGATGTTGAGCATCTTTTCATGTGTCTGTTGGCCACCTGGATGTCTTCCTTGGAAAAGTGTCTACTCATTCTTCCGCCCATTTCTTAACTGGATTATTTGTTTTTTGGATGTTGTGTTTGATAAGTTCTTTATAGATTTTGGATACCAGCCCTTTATCTGATATGTCATTTGCGAATATCTTCCTCCATTCTGTCACTTGTCTTTTAGTTTTGTGTTTGAAGAGTATGTGCTGGTAAGGGAAGCCACATCCAGGCTTTCTAAATTCATTCTCGGCTGATGGAACTTTTCCTTCTCTTCTGACTTTCTCCTTGAGTAACTACCCTTCTGGCAGTACTGCGGGCCCACAGCAACTATGCGGCTCTATTCAAGGATATATGGCATTTTCTTCGTGTGTTCTTCATAGCTTTTTCTCCCCTCTGTCTTTATAGCCCTTTTATCACAGCTGCAGACCGATTCATCATGAATGATCAGACTGTGTCTTCCGCTCGCTGGTCCAGCAAGGTGCACGTAGGGGCTCGAGTCGGTCTGTGTAAAGTGCTGAAGAGAGAACAAGGCACCTTTCATTGCTGGGGTTACAATCCCGTATGATGCCCGATAGCCCACAGGCCTCGGTGTATCACCTGCTTATACTCTAGTCCTGGCACAATGCATTGTAAGCACAAGACACCAAATGCCATCAGGCCGCTTACAAGGGCGCCTTTACTTATTACCTCTCCAGCTTTGCTGAGAGTTTTTAGGTAATGAAAAGCAAATTATAAGAATTTGCACGAGGTATAGAAATTACTTCTTACAGGGGCTCAGACGGCTGAGCGTTGGACTCTGGTTTTGGCTCAAGTCGTGATCTCAGGGTCGTGGGATGGAGCCCTGTGTCAGGCTCCAGGCTCAGCAGGGAGTCTGCTTGAGGATTCTGTCCCTCTGCCCCTCCCCCTACTTGCTCTCATGCTCTCTCTCCCAAATAAATAAATAAATAAGTCTTTAGGGGAGGGAAATTCCTTCTTACATATCTAAAACTCCAAGTAATATAAACTTCTGCTTGGTCTGTGGAGGATGCATTAGTTTTGTACCCCATGGAACAGGTTAAATTTGGAAGCTCACTGTTAACCCCAAATCACCGCTTTTAAACATGCCATTTAAACAAAAGTAACTCAAAATATCCTGTACAGTCATGGTTTTCAAAAGCAGTCTGGATGGAGTATGTTTCCACGTTAAATCTGGGACTCATCACGCACAAAGCCATCAAGTCTCACTTAATCGTGTGAGTCTTCGTCCCTGTGTCAACTGGTCCAGCATGTGCTTACGCACCCTGAGGTCTGGTTTTTCCTTTCCGTGGGTTTCCATCTCTGCCATTTCTGTTGGGCTTTGAGCAGCAATGGGTTCCCTCGCTTACCTTCTATTTCCTTCCAGCCACCGTGACCTTGCGCTTCACAGAATCGGGAGGATTAGGGTCAGAGCGGAATTAGAGCCCAAGGTTAATGAACAGAATTCCCGGGGTTTTTTTTGTTTGTTTGTTTGTTTTTGTTTTGTTTTTTTAAGATTTTATCTATTTCTTTGACAGAGAGAGATCACGAGTAGGCAGAAAGGCAGGCAGAAAGAGAGGGGGAAGCAGGCTCCCTGCTGAGCAGAGAGCCCGATGTGGGGCTCCATCCCAGGACCCCGAGATCATGACCTGAGCCGAAGGCAGAGGCTTTAACCCACTGAGCCACCCAGGTCCCCTTGAACTCCTGGGTTTTATGGCAGATTTTAATGACTTCTGATTGACAAGTTAGAGGTCTTTTTTTTTCTTTTTTGAGTTCCAGATATATACAGTTTTACCATAAGACCTAACACTGTGTAGATGACTAATTTGTTTAATGGTAAAATTCTTGAAGTTCAGTAACTCAGATTCTGTTTACAGAGACTCTAAATTCTGATGGGAAAGTGATATGTCCGGACTAAAAAAAGAAACCCAATCACCAATTTACACTGTCTGAAGCAAAAATATTATCCTCTTAAATGGCAAACAAAGGAAACAGCTTGCTGTATAGTTATCATTTATTGATCGGTGGAAGACCTTTGACACTATGGGCTGGTCCTTTGTTTTATTTAGTTATTTAGTTAGTTAGTTTTGTTTTGTTTTTGTTACTCATTTCAGCTTTTATTTTTTATCTTTTTATTAACATATAATGTATTATTTGCCCCAGGGAAAATTTATTTTAAATTTTCAATGTAAAGAAATTAACAATTAATTAACAATGCCCAGCTCAGGTCTATGCAGCAAACAGGTGGCTGAAGGGTAGGTGGGCCTGGCTGCAGAGCCCCCCACCCCCCGTGCCCTACTGCACTCCAACAGCAATGTCACTGATCAAGCCACAGACATCTGAACGACTCCACAACAGAGTGAGGAGGGATTTCTGGCTGATTTGGCTTTGCCCTGGGTTCTAGAACTGTACAAACAGTACAGTATATATGTAAGTGAGATTCCCAGCATCTATATGGTGACTCCACATTACAATAATAGCACTGATCCTTTTAAACAAAATTCTTACGAAATCAGCTTCAAAGAGAAATAAATAACCATCGATATAAATTAGAATTCTGGATATAAAGGAAACTGTCTTCAGTAGATCCTGATATGGAAGCAGACATTTCTTCTAGACAAAGGATCTAACAACTGGTTTTCTGAATGTAGAAATCCCCAGATGGACCTAGGAACTCATGAGATAGTATAAGAAGTTTCTTGGACAAATCAGAATTTAAAACCATATATCTAGGAGGGAAACAGAGTAGGAGGGTCCCTTTAAGCCTATGTCTCCAGCCAGTATCCACCAAGATGTGGACAGAATTGATTTCTATATTCCAG
Source organism: Potos flavus (assembly GCA_028534135.1). Lineage (NCBI taxonomy): Eukaryota > Metazoa > Chordata > Mammalia > Carnivora > Procyonidae > Potos > Potos flavus. Next base: position 128,660,199 of record CM052895.1, read on the forward strand.
TTGCAGTACATACATCATGACCTTTGGGCATTCAACCCACTGCCTAACAGAAACACGAAGTCAAGGGGCATAAGACTCTTGCAAGTTTGATTACTTCTGGAGTATTTCCTTTTGTACAATATCTCTATGTTTTTCCAGCAGACAAGACTTATTTGATTATGCTAGGGAATTGGCTAAAGAAGTTACTTAAATATTTAGAAGGGAAATGTTGATTCCTGTTTTTAAAGCACATTAACAATGAGCAGAACTACTAAGATAAAATCTCTTGGGTAATGCCAAATTAATAATTGATGGAGAGGCACCTTCAGAAAAGCATAGAACAAAGTGAGCAGAGAATCTGGGGTGGGTTAAACTAGTTCCCAGAAAATTCAGACATTTTAAGGACGAAGGTTCAGGCCAATGGGAAGTACTTGTGCTTTATCTCAGGGCATGACTTTCTCAAAGAATTCTACCACGATTTTAAGTTAATGGAGTCACAGAAAATCTTCATTGGAGAGGGAATGACATTTCTCATGTAAAGGAAGTAATAGTACTCCATAAATCAATCTACTTTTATGGCCAATGTGGATGAATTTTATATTATAAAGATCTAAACCCATACCATTGCAATATTCTGACTTACTGGCTGAAGCTACAGAAAATGTTAACTAGAGAAGAATTAAATATTTTCATATAATTGTTTTAAATGAGATGCTTCCTTAGAAAAAAGGGACAAATGATACAATACCACGAACTCAGCTCCGGACCTTATTCAAATTACGACAGTTGTCCCATTGATGTCCCTTTTCTGGTCCAGGAGCCTCTTTAGGATCTACATTGCATTTCATTGACATGTCTTCTTAGTCTCCTGCAATGTGAGATAGATCTTCAGTCCCCAGACATGTCGAAAGAGTAATATGGTTTTCTGTCTTTTAGGAGATGCAGGATTAAGAACTCAGGTCTGTCACATCAGGAAATCGGGGATTCTAGTCACAGCTCTCTCACTCTAGGATATTCTATAAAGCCACTTTATCTGTATGAAACCAAGGTTATATCACTTACTAATATGGAGTGGGACAATATTCAAGGTTTTCCAACTTTTTAACACCAAGGAAATTTTTTTAAATTATTTTTATCTTCCATCTTCTTTTATTTGTCTTATGAAAAGATTTGGTCTGCTATCCAAACTGAATTACTTTGATCATTTCTGACAATCAAAATGTAATAATTCTTATAAAGTATAGTATGTTCTAGTATGTTACTTTATATTCTTATAAAGTAAGTATATTCTTTCTCAGACATGCAAATAATAAATGGGCATTGGATAGATATCATATGTGTTCAGGGAAAGAGAAATTGATAACCAAATGGAAAATGCCAGTTTCATAACTTTCTATAATACGAACTCAAAGCTTAGTAAATAATCTGACTTGGTTATCTGTTGCTGGAGAGTTTTGAGGGAAAAAAAGAAATGAATTTCTGTTCCTGACTGTTGTCTGTGGGCTTATGCAACCAACATATGTTGAGTTACATGCAATTAAAAATACATCAAGATTATAGACTTTGGTAGTATCACACTTTTCTTCTGCTCTGAGTGAATTTCTATGCCTAATGTGTTCATAAGAACATGGCTTTGAAAATTAGGAACAAAATCCTACTTTTACGATATCCTGTGTAAGATGCATTAAAGGCTATATTGCATTTTATCTTAAAAGTTTCATTTTACCATGTAAGATATACTTTCAGATAACATCAAATTTCCTTATTTTTAAAACACTGTATAACTGTAACAGAGAAACCATGATGACTCTTACTGATATAGTCAGTCTTGAGTATATCCAATCAAACTCAAAATACCTACTAAAGGTTAAATTAAATTTGTTAAATTAAATTAAATTAAATTTGTTAGACTCCAGGAAGCCTCTGGTTAGATTCGATGAATAGTAGGCTTGAAGCATTTATGTTACATGTGAATTCATTTAAAATCTAGGTTGACATTTTTTTTTTCCTTAGGTAGATTTTTTTTTTAGTCTTAGAAAGAAGCATATTAAAACTTAAAATTAATAATTTTTAATACACAATTTCTGGGAATGAGGATAACTTCAATATAACCTAAGTTAAATGGCTTTCAAGTTTGTAACATAGTATTGCATAACCCGGAGCTATTGTAAATTATAATGTATCTATTTATATAACTCATTATATTTATTAGTACCCATTTTAAGTCTTACATAATAGACTCTTAAGACATTGTGAGTTCCTACACAGTCACCCCATCACATGCATATTTTTCAAGAGGGGATCTGAGGTCTGGAGAGATGCAGTAGGTGCTAAAACGTGGCAAAATTGACATCACACCACCACCGATCTGCTGTCCCAGGCAGCCTTGGCTCTTCCGCACCACACTAAACACTGCCTTCTTTACAGGAATGAGCCAGTGGGCATTCCCCTTATTACCTGAAACAAACATGGTAGACAGAACGTATTCATCAGGTGAACACTGACAGAGAGAACTGAATATCGCACCCATGGAAATGATGGAAAAGTGTTTTTTGGGAACCAGACTGGTCTCTGGAGAAAAAAGAGACAACACAACATATAAGTTGATTGCAAAATAAATAAATAAAGGAAGGAAGGAAGGAAGGAAGGAAGGAAGGAAGGAAGGAAGGAAGGAAGGAAAGAGAAGTCCTTGAGTTTACTCTTTCTCTGGGAATATATGGCAAGAATAGCGTAACCTCCACGTGGTGATTCAGTGATTAGCACGAACTAAAAATTCAGTAT
>CM052895.1:128663058-128727140 GCA_028534135.1 Potos flavus
CCGTATGTCCATTTAAGCTTTCCCGAAGGCTGTACGAGATGAAAATCATATCACGCAGCTGGACTTCATGCATTTAGAATCCACAAGGCAATGGTTTTCTGCTTTCCTAATGTATGTGGAACTATAAAGAGAAAGTCATGCTGATACCTCCCTCATCATGGGAATAGTGGCATTTCGACAATGACTCCCTGAGAAAATGTTCAGCGCATAAAGAAAATGAGTGTATGACACCAGAGGGGTCATACTATTGGAAATGGTCCCATTGTCGAGTATCAAGAAGATTTTCTAGGGCTTTTCTGTGAGTGTCATCCTTTCCATTAAGAAGCGGTACATAAGGGAGATCATTTCAATCCAATATAGGCTAATTTGGAGATGACCGTAGCCCTGTTGGTAACAGGCCTGGAATTTATGCGAAAAGAAGAAATAGCTCCTGCACTACTATCTTGCTAACCTATAGTTTGAGTCACCTATTTCTTTTTTAGGATTTGTAATAATTTTCCATTTAATCTCCTATTGGGAGTCTGAGGTCCTTGGTAATTTCCTCTCCTTCATTCTTGGGAAGCCCATTGCTTTGCCCTGGCTTCCTTGTGAAGGAGCTGGGGAGAGCTGCGCAGTTCCCATTCGTCTTGATGGGACCTCATGTAGACACTCACAGGGTGGAGTGAATCAGCCTAAAAGGAGAAATCTCAAGTAAAAAAATGAGTTATAATTTGCCTCCTGATTCTTAAGGGAATATGAAGGTACAAATCCCAATCCACTTGCACAAAAATCTGCTCAAATCCTTGTCTTTTTTGGTATAGATTCTCAAAAATTTAGGAAAAAGAATGGGATAAATCATTGATATACTTGACAGAACTAAGACCGAACCAATACAAAGGCACCCAAACTGTCCTTCTCCTTTCAGATATTATCCCCGGGGATAATTAATGGATTAGGAGCCTGGCTAACCAAGGTTATGGGATAAACTTAAAGGAAAAAACAACAACAAAACTCAAAATATATGTCAGCACCTATTAATTCTGGCAGGAAGGGTGAAGGCAGAGAATGGGCTAGAGCAAATGTCAAAATAAGGACCACTGCCTATCAGGTAGGAAGGCCGCCAAGAAGCCAGAGCACTTTGGGAAGAGAAGTGGTTGCAGGCACAGAGTTGAGTCTGTAGGAGAAGGAAGCGAAAGCAGCTGTCTCTCTCTTCTCCCTGCTCCCTGCACACTGACATCCTTTTGGAAAGCAGTTCTATGAATATAGACTTGCATTTCTTTGGTCTCAGATCTGTGATTCCCACCCCCACCCTCACCCCAAAGCCTCATGCAACCAAATTACTGACAGCGTTGTCTTCTGCACAAGTAACTTGGGACCTAAAGAAAAGCCACTTCTCTGAATTCAGATGAGTTAAATGACTGGGAGGAATCCTGGAAACACTGTGTTTCAGTGTAAGCTTTCCAGAGAAACCAAACCAAGAGGATATGATAAATAGATGAGAGATAGATAAATAGAGAGATGATAGATAGAGAGATAGACAGATGATAGATAGATAGATAGATAGATAGATAGATAGATAGATAGATAGATAGATATGTAATTGATTCTAAGGAATTGGTTCACATGATGATGGAGGCTGGCTAGTCCATAATTTGTGGGTCAGGGCGGCAGGCTGGAAGGTAGAACCAGAGCTGATGTTACAGTCTTGAGTCTGAAATCTACAGGGCAGGCCAGCACACTGGAAACATAGGTAGAATTTCTATGTGATAGCCTCAAGTCAGAATCCTTCTTCTACAGGAAACCTCAAGTTTCGCTCTTAAGGCCTTCAGCTGGTTGGTGAGGACCACCATTTAGCCAAGGTGACACATGAAGCTAACCATCACACACAGTCAAATCTTCCGGTACTTTCCCCATCCTTCTGGAAGGCGTGTGGCAGGATACAAATATGTCCCCCGGTGTGGCTTCCATAGAGAGGAACCCCACTGTGGTAAACACAGAGAGAGACAGGGTTTGCGTGAATATTTATTGTACACAGAGAGCCAGGCCTTGATAGCTTTCATTTGAAGAACAAGTAATCAATTAATTAATTTGAAAATTTCTTACACTTCAGCAGTTGCTTAAAAATGATGCTGTATTTATTTCATATGGTCGTGTATCTCCAGTTTGACACATTTTGTTTTTACTGAAGTGACTGGTTAACATCATGGTTTTTTCTGTCTTTTGATAGGAAAAAAATCATTCTCATCAAATCCCTTGTATCTTTCAATTTCTTATCTTTTTAATCCCTTCTTTGGAATTATTTTAGTTTTCTTTGTAAACTTTGTATTGTAAGTGGGACTAGTTCATTCGTGTTGGAAATGCAGGTTTCCTGAAGACATTTATGTTTTCCTATTGTTTGTAATTGTCTGTTTTCTTTTATAATATTTGTCTTTACCATAAACTCATAGCCACTCAACATTTTAATGGAACCTTCTTTTCTGTTGAGGGCCCCTCCTGACCCCAGCTTCTTGCCTTTAGTCTCCAGAGAGGTAAGAAATAGACTCCAATCTGGTTGATTACTTTTAGGCTGACTAATCTTCTTTCATATTGCAAACTTCCTGCATTTTCCTTTTTATCCAATCCATCATTTCCTGATTTTCCTTTCTTTTTCTTTCAGGGATTACTCCCCTCTTTTGTTGGAGTCTGTCCTTACACAGCTTTATCAGAAAAGAAACTCCGAGTTATTACATATTTTAAAATGTTTCCATTTTTGCCTTGTGTGATAGTTTGCCTAAATTTAGCATTTTCAGATTAAAAACCTTGCCCCTCAGAACTCGGAGGGTGTTGATGATCTCTCATTGTCTTTTAACAGTTAGTGTTCCTATAAAGAAATATGGTGAACATATTTTAAAGGTAGTTTTAATAAGTGTTGAATTTCCAAGGAATGTATAGATCTTGAAATCCAGGGAAGATGAATTTATTCTGCTTGAACTTTTATCATTTTGGAAAATTCCAAAATCAAAGGCAAAGTTGTTACAGTATGTACACGGCAAAAACAACACACCTGTCGGAATGCTATGCTTGCAGGTAATGAATTCACACTATTTTATACAGATTTCAGCCTTGGACACCTTCCCAGTCTTCAAGTGTAGTGCTACCTAAGAATTTGCAAATTGAGTTCCTCAAGTGATTATGAATTACTTGGTACCCTTCCAACTACAGTTAAGACGTTATATAAATTTTTAACAATTGCTTCTGGATCGTTTATTTTTTATACATTTATTTTCAGTACAATTAAGGGAATATCACAGAATATTTGTTATGATAAGAAATTGTTAGGTCTGAGAGGGTTGTAAGTCATTTGTTTGATGTGGATGTATAGTATGCCCTTTCCTCTGTCTTTCTGCCTCTTTCCATGGTCTTGGCGTCTGTCCAGTTCTTTTGTCTGCCCCAGTCTTCCTTCCAGAACTCTTTATCATTTGGGATTTTTGAGACATTCCTTTACTACCACTTTATTTTTTTAATTTAAATTCAATTAGCCAAGATATAGTACATCATTAGTTTCAGATGTAGGGTCCAATGATTCATCAGTTGCATATAAAACTCAGTACCCATGACATCACATACCCTCCTTAATGCCCATCACCCAGTTACTCTGACTTTAATGAAAGCTTAAGAAGAAGGACAGGCAGGTGTGCTGTCTCACATTTTGGACAAGAAGCAATATGATGCTGTTGTTTATTTCTTAGTAACTACTTCCCTAAAATACTGTATATATGGCATATATTTATTTTATTGTTTCTAGCCATTTAAGTTATTTGAGTTTTGATAATTTTTCGACTCCTACCAATAATTAAATGGGGCACTTGGTAGAGAATCAGGAAAGTCAGCTTGTGTGTCAATAGCTTGAAGGTACAAATGTTTTTGATTCTGAAGTGTTCACTTCTGTAAAGCATTAAGTCCTTAAGCATAATAATGGGATTAACTTGGCTGTTAGTGTGATGAGTACAAGGGAAAGCAGCCCCATTTCCCTAGTTATGGGGATTCTGTTAGTTATTTTCTTGGTTCTCTTGGAAAGCCCTGTCATGGAGATGGATTTCTAGGAAGTTTAGTTGATCTTCCAAGGCACAGAAATCTGTGTAGAGATTTCCCCAAGAACCTGAGGACACCAAGTCAAAGTCAGTGTTCACATGAATGTATTGGCAGGAAAGATATTTATTTGACACTAAGGTTTTCCATATTGAAAATGCAAGCATGAAGATGGTTGTGATATAGCAAGAATACTCTTGAATATCATAATGGATATCACGAAAGCCTCAGAATGGCACTCTCTTGGCAGATGCAGATTCCCAGAACTTAGTTTCTGTTGTGTGACCCATCCGGGCAAAAGAAAATTGTCTTTGGTCATTTGAGGATTGATCAAAGTTGTGGCTCTGGACACAAGTATGCACATCGACTACGTATCAGACAAAACTTGAGATCTATGCAGAGGGAATGGGGATTGGCCCAGCACAAGTTAGGGTGAGACCAGGGGAGCATGTTATAAAACTCGGGACGGGGGAGGGGTCAGTGAGTGAGCTTTTTCGGGATGGAGCATGCACCGGTTTTGATGTGGTGGTGGCGGCGGTAGATTTACTTCTCTTCCCTAAAAATTCACCATTTACACTATCCCGGACACGTGGTTGCTTCGGTGAGTATTGCGATGTATAAAGCAGGGTTTCTGCACTTCCCAGTTCTAGAAGGTGCAGCGAAACAACAACATGATGATAAACACGGAGTTTCCACAAGTGCACGTTCACTTGTCTTCTTAGAGAGAATCCCTCGCAGCTTGATTCTTGGCGTTTAGTTTTGAGTTTTAGTTACTCTTCTGGGTAGAAATAGTTATGAAAATCCCATGATACCACAGCAAACAAAGAAAATCGGAAATAGAGTGGCTTTAATGGGACCCCACAGATGACATTAAAAAGGAAAGATTCTAAGTCGCTTGTAGAAAACCAGGATAGCTCGGATCTTACTACGAGCGCTGTATCAGCATTCCACCATTCATCTGTTTTTCATGGGCATGAAAACCAGAAATGGTACTGTTGCCATCGTAACACATGGTGGATGATTTTAGGGGAGTATTGGCAAGAGATGGTAGTGTAGTATCACATCAAATAACGAGGGGATTCTTAAATCGGTTTTATGTAATCTGTTGTTACAAAGATTTCCCGGATCCCGTTGCGGTTATCTGAACTCTTTCATGCTCCCTTGGATTCAGAGTCTACTGTGCAACATAAAAACACACGCTGGGCTTTCCTTCTACTCCCGCAACCAAAGAATTACATCAACAACAATGATACACACACACGCACACATACACGTGTACACACACCAAATTGGTGTGTTTAAATTGCTGTTGCCTCCTCCTTGGAGCTCCTTGTCTACTTCCTCTTTGTACCTGATGCCTGATCCTTGGAGTCAAATCTAATGGGACCATAAGCTCTCACCACTATGAGCAAAATGTAGGCCAAATAATTGTTTGCCTAAAATATTTCAAAACGCAAAAGAAATCGAATTCACTTTCCTCACTGACCTCTTTCTCAAACCCAATTTCCTTCCTCTTTATATGTGTGTTTTTCTCCATTGTCATCATGTTTTGATGACGATTCTTACGCATTTGATGCAAGAAGGTTTAGAGCTGGTTTGGCCAGGCCGCATCTATAAGGCGCTATTCTCAGGAACCGCCCTATGCACAAGAGCCCTTGCACCGGAAATCCTGTCCTGCTCCTTCCAACATATTTGTGACCCAACACTTTTGTGTAGACATTGAGTGTTATTTCAGCCACTTCATGGGCTCAAGTGGCTTTTGCATATTGACCTGAGAACAAACCTTCATTTATGATATTTCTGTTATTGAGAAAGACCTCCTGCATATCCAACAGTTACTTATAAGTACATTTGGGAGTCTAGCTTGCTTGAATACTGAAGAAATCTGCCTAACTTACTGCTGCAAGGCATCCCTTGTTTAAGAGCCATGGATTCAGTGAGAATCCTACACATCCTTCTGAGGCAAGGGGCAGTCCAAACCAGAAAGCTGGCGTTAGTGTGTCCTGGGCATTTCAAACTTGTTCGGGGAATATTGCGTTTTCTCTTTCCCATGTTGTCCCTGGCCGGGACAGTCTTATCAACGTTTATGGCTCCATAAATCTACTCATCCATTCAATCAGGCATTCATCCACCATTTGAGCACTTGTGGAGTTACTGTTAAAGACAATTATACTGAGTATTCCCAAATCTTTATTTTATTCTTAAATGCTCTACGTATATCAACACCTGTGTTTGTGCAGCCTGCTCAGAGCTCCCTTTTCTGATGTGTCAGCTTTCTGAACCAGTGTGGTCGGAGCCAAAGGTGCCTTGCCAGACTGCCCTGCTGTGGCTCCGGTTTAGGTGGGAGGCTTTAAGGGATGTGACCAAGCCAGGAACTTCAGAGCCCACCGGCCACATCCCAACATGTCAGTTAAGTTTGTCATTTAAGTAGTCTTTTCCCTGCTCTCCTTTCCCCTCTGTCCCCCTCCCCTGGTTCCTCTTCCTTCTTTCTTCCTCTTCTCTAGTCTTTATCCAGTGTCCAGACATCTCTGTTACGTAGGGGATTAGTTAAATGACAGATGTGATGATATGCCTTCTTTGTACCGGTCAGAAGCTCTGTGGAGAAAGGCATCGCTTATAGACAAGGATCTGTACTTGATGCCTGGACCTTTAGCATATGTTCCCTCATCCAGGCCACATGTCACATGTCTTCTGCTGCTGTCATCCCCTTCCATGATCATATTCTTTATCTAGGGCCACACCAACCATCCGAATACCTTCTTGTGTCCCAAGGCTTTTCAATATTAATACTCCCAGAATACTCTTTGAGTACCATGGACTAGCTGCCTGATGTGGTTAGAGAAGGACATGAATGAACTATTAGGGCATAATAGAAGGGTCTTGTCCATTTCTTGTACTTGTTACGATGTCAGGCATGGATAGCTTGGCTCCTTCTCCAAGCAGTGTCTGTGAATGCTATCGTGGCTTCTAATGGACACGTGCTGATAATTCTGTCTCTGCGGTCCGAAGGGTCTCACTCTTCTAAAATATTTCCACTATATACTTATCATGAGACTTTCCTGTTCTGTCTCTTCTTGCCTTATTTGTCCTCCTCATCCTTTTTTTTTTTTTCTAGTATCTTCTTTGTGGTAGAACCACTGCCTTCTACCAGTGAGGAAAGAAGAAAAGCAAATAATTGTTTTCTACAAAATGTTCTCATTTATTCATTCACTTAACAAGTGTGTGTGTGTTGAATACCTACCACATGCCATTTCTGAGATCTGTGCTGGGGGAGCAAGAAGGCGATCATGGTACACATGGTCCCGACACTCACGGTGCAGGCTCTGCAGCCAGGCAGATAGGCGTCCGTGGGGCAGTCCGCAGATCGTGCTAAATGACAACTATACAAAGTGAGGTGAAAAACTAGTATGTGATGGCTTCAGAAATTCCCGTATGAAGGTTGATACGGTCAGAGGTCTGCCAAGCCTTTCCAAGGATCCACCATTAGGATAAAATATTAGTAACAAATAGGGCTTAAGCAGGCAATATGGGAAAGGAAAAGCATTTTCAGTTAGAAGGAACAGTATGTGCAAAGGCCCTGCCACTGAGACACAGAGCCACTGAGAGCCCAGGACAAAGGGAGCTGGAGAAGGACATCAGGGCAACATCCTGGGGCCTCTTTAGAGATTTTTGTCTTTCTTCCAAAAACAACGGGAAATAATGGAAGTGTTTGGGCAAGGTGTTTAGAGAGCATAGCAGAGAACTGAGAGCAAGCACTTTGTGGGGCATGCACCTGGGCCTGTGTCTGATCAGGGACAACCTGCGGTGAGTCGTTCCCCCACCTTCAGCCTCAGTTTCCCCATTTAGTTCTATAATGACACCAGGAGCACCCAGGTCACTCAGTTGGTTGTTAGGGAAATGATTTGTGTGATGGTCTAAAATGATGCTGATCTTAACAAACACTTGATAAACACTAAGCAAATGATCATTTCCAGAAGAAGGAGCATCGCTAAATACAGTGCTCATGGGGCATGGACAGAAGGCTGCTTTCTGTGCAGACCCCAAAACAGCTAAGAATCACTGCAAATCAAGTAGCTAGTGTAGAAATAATTGATGGAAGACCCAAAGCACTACACATATTCTTCCCTTTAGGACAGAACTAAAATAGGTTTGTTGTATTGTGGTCAGTAACCAACCTTCTCCCCTTGGCTCATTGGAGCCGGTTGGCTTCAAATCTTCAGGCCAAGATCAAAGCAGATGCCACGCAAAGCCCCTTGTTCTGGGTGAACTGTCGGAACTCAAAGCAAACATGTCAAGGTCAGTCGCGGAAAATCACTGGTGCCTGAGAAAAAGGCCCATTGAAGCTTCTGAACCATGAGTCCCATAATTGGCAGACAGGCTGGTGTTTTTGTTTGTTTGTTTGTTTTTTGTTTTTTTTCCAGTTTTATCACTTGAAAAACAATGTAATATTTTGGGTAAATAGATATTTTATTCATTGGGAGCTATACTCTAATATATTTGTTTCCCTTATCTATACATTTTTATTAGCCTGGTTTGTGTGACTCAGAGGAATTCTAATTTGAATAAAATTACTGAAGTATTTTTAAACTAGTAACACATGAGTCACTCCAATTCCAACTCCTATCTTGAGTAAAAACAAAGGAGAATTCAATTATTCAGGATTAATAACATATATATTGAGTAGAAGTTTTAGCTTTTTAAATATCACTGAAAATGGCCCCAGTTTTAAAGGGCTCTGTTTTATCTCTACACTTTCCCTGTGAATCCTGAGTACTTTTAACACTTTTAGGCCTCTCTCCCCTGAAATGAGTTATAAAAAATGTGTGTATAGTCTATTTTTGACTGCCGTTGTTTATTTATTTATTTATTTATTTAGTGTGGGTTTTTTTTGTTTTTTGTTTTTAAATGGCAAATATAAAAAATAACTAAATAAACCTTTTTGTCCCGAGGTTTATTTGCAAAACAATCCTTAGAATAACCTCCTTGTATATTAAGTAGTGTGTCCTGTCTTTGCCTTAAGTCTTTCCTTTGAGCCCCTATGGGATTCTGTTAAAATTAACAAGTCGGCACGGGTATCCATAGACTGTATTCTGGAGACATCTGTCTTGGGCTTTCTTATGTGAAAAAGCTGCTCTTTTCACACAACGCCACATTCTCTAATCCTGGCAAAGTCACAAAACGGCTTCCGTGGAGGGCAAGCGGTGTGCTTGACTTAGGAAAGAATCAAAAATTTGAGTCTGGTAAATTTATCATTATCACTGTGTCCTTGATGCAGTGCTCAGGTTGGGGCAACAGAGAGGATGTGAAGGACCCCAGCCCTTGCCTTGCAAATTCACTGGCTCGGGGGTTTTGCAGTCGTTCCCCTAATTACCCTGGCTCACACCTGTGCTGTGATTTGGAGGCAGAGCGTCAGGGAGGGAAAAAGGAGCTACTCTAAGCAGCAGGTGATGGGAGTGGGTTGGTTGCTGTTCTTGGCCCTGGTTCCCCAGTCTGATGCCATTTGCTTTCAAATGTTACTGAAAAAAATTGGTCCAAACTTCCCCACACCCCACAGCTTCATTTCTTATTTTCCCCAGTGTGGTTATGAAATTTACACACACACACACACACACACACACACTCCTCCTCACTTCAGTGGGATTTTGTGTGGGAGGAGGAAGATCCACGTCTTCCATCTACTAGCTTTGAACTAGAAGAAAACTATTGATTTTGCCATGTGTTTTGAAGCCATATATCTTAATTCACTTCTTGTCTGCAATAGCTTAACATTGAAGTCTTGCTTATTCTAGATGATCAAAATGTCTTCTGCACACACAGATAGTTTCACTGCATTCCTTCCAAAATAATACTTCATAACTCATTTCGTATCTAATCATATGGGCTAATATCTCCAGAATAACATAATAGCGATGTTGGTTTGAGAAATTTAAAATCAGAGGAAGGAGATCTCATTCTATTTCTGTTTTACTTGAAAACGACAACAGCAACAAAATAATAAACCAGAGATGGATATCGAATCTTTTCAAGTGTATTTTGTAGATGATCTCTTAGGTTTTCTCCTTTTGCCTGATAATAAGATGCTATAATACACCTGTAATAAATAGTAGTTAGATGTTGCATATTATCATTTACTGTATTTTATAAATTCACTTGCTCATATTTTATTTAATATTTTTGTATCTATTAATAAACAAAACTGTTGTTTTATTATTTTTGTGCTATTTTTCAAAATCTTTATTGCATTTACTTTAGTTGAAAGAATTAAATTATGTTACCATTTGTGCTGTTATCCCAGATATCTCCTCACAGATGGAAACCCAGTGATGCCGGCAGGCTGGGTCTCAGGGTCCAGAGGGAAGGGGTCCGTCAAGATCGGCCAAGGGTCCGTGGCTTCGCACAGGATAGAAATCAGACACAAGCCAGAGAATGTGAAAACAGTGTATTGAATATTGCAAGTGACAGAGGACAGTGGATGGAGTGTCTGGGAGACTCGGAAAGGAAAGGAGAGCGAGTCTCATCATTGCTTGGGGCTTGGGCTGTGTATTGGAAAGGGGTCCAAGGAAGGTTTCTCTTCAGAAATCCAGGGTAGGGCCCAATCAAAGGTGAACGTCAGAGGAAGAATAGATGCTATTCCATAAATCACTAGAAGTCAGACTAGAAGTCAGCCGAGACTTGTCCAAAGCTGCTGTCCAGGAAATGTTTGGAATCTGGGTCTTCTTAAATGTTGTCAGGTGTTTGGGGCCTAAGATAAAACTCAGAGAATGACGAACTTTCTTGCTTTCCCCTTGAAGTGGGAACATAGCTTCTGTGGCTTATTTGGAAATGGGGCCTAGCAGGAAACCAGCAGGACGCTGTTCAAAAATGGCGTCTCTTCAGCTTCCCAGTCTGTCAGACGGATGGAGAGAAAACCCACTTGTAAGAGTCTCCGTGAATTCACTTATGGAGCCAATACCATGAACAGGCTTATCAAACTACTCAGCTGCAATCACACCCTTTTTGTGAAGAGAAAAGGATTATTCAGGAAGCAGAACCAGGAACATAAAAGGTATTTAAGAATCACAGAGAATTAGTCCTGGGCCTTGAAACCTGATCAAGAAACCCAGTATTTGCCTGGCTGGATTTCAGAATCGCTCTAGGCTAGTGGTTCCCCTCTACCTTCGAGTTCCCCTCTATGAGTGGTCCTACCTTAACAGGGCAAGACTGTCAGCCTCTACCCATCCCACCCACCCATTATCTTCCCGGTTTCACTGGTCCCAGGAGAGGAGTTTGGCCCCAGGAGCTATATTCAACAAATTCTATGTTAATGTATATTAATCTGTTGAGTTCCCAGGAGCCTCATCCATACCTTGGCTGCATTTAGATGCTGAGATTTTGGACTCTAGTTGATGCCTGCAATATGTACATGGGAGAGACAGGAATCATTGGGGACCTCCGGCAAATGGTGGCCAAGCAGAGGATAAAGTGGTCTTACTGAATCCCGCCCTCTGGGGTTCAGACATTGTAAACTCTTCCCCTTCAGTGTGGGTGGAACCTGATATTTGCTTCTAGACCGTAGATTATGTCAAAGGTGAAGGCGGGGAGGAACCCACCTAAAAAGTAACACACCTCCATGTCGATTCTTAAATTTTAACATATTCCCTGAAACGACTTTGGAGTTCCCCTAAGTCCTTACAGTTTGAAGGATGTTCTGTTTTTTATGTTGTGTGTATGTGTGTCTTTAGGGGTGTGTGTGTGTGTGTGTGTGTGCAAAGATGAAATTCTTTCAGTTTATAGAATACACTTACTTATGTAGGGATATATAGAGATTTGTCTTTCTTTATATTTACAAACTGCAGAAGTTGAGGTAAGGTGCTTGCTTTTAATACTGTTCTAGTTTTCCTTAACTTAACCTGAACTGGAAATTCAAAAGCTTATAAAAATACCAAGGTAACTGGTGTCCCTAAAGGGAATGTCCCTTGCTTAGATTTCAGCCAAACTGCAATATGCCCCCTTCGAAGTTGAATTTGTGCTTTAAGAAAAAACAAAGTAGCCGTGCTAAGGAATCCTACTCAGCCCCAGAGGCTAGTGAGAGGCTGTGCTAAAACACAAAATTCAATAAGTACATTCGTAGATGTAACTGGCTTTATGAAATGATTCACAAATGGGGCTGCATCCCATCCAGAGAGTTGAGGGGAGCTCTGAGGAGCTGTATGAAATGGAAGGCTTTAGAAGAAGGAGAGCACGGCATGAAAGTTATCAGCAAAGGGCGCCTGGGTCGCTCAGTCGATTAAGCATCTGCCTTCGGCTCAGGTCATGATCCGGAGTCGCAGGATCGAGCCCCGCATCGGGCTCCCTCTCAACAGGGAGTCTGCTTCTCCCTCTCCCTCTGCTCCTCCCCAGCTCCTGCTAATTCTCTGTCTCTAAATAAATACAAATAAAACCTTAAAAAAAAAAAAAGAAAGTTATCAGCAAAAGACAAGAAAAGAATTGTTCTGTCAAGGTCACCTGACCTTGCCGGGGGAGCGCAGGAGGTCTTATCAGCTGACTTGTCTCATCTTCCCTTGCGGGATGGAGAGGGCCCAGGGGACAAGGGACAGATTATCTCCTTGGTGCTTATAGAAAATTCCTGATTGACAGATTAAGCCACATTTCTCAGGGAGCCTGAAACCACAATTAGGTTAAATGGTAAGCTGGTTTGGTGCCATTTTGGGCCTGTGGGGGTTTTTTTTGTTTTGTTTTGTTTGTTTTGTTTTTGCTTTTTTTGGTTTTTTGTTTTTTAACAAATGTTAATTCCACCTCCGCAAGTTGTCCATCTGAATCAGTCCAAGGTGGCCATTTCTCAGAACATCCGCTGCCTGACGGCTGTTTTGTGGTCAGTAAATGAAGGACTCCAGATATGCTTAGGGGAGTAGCTATCTAGCATATAAAATTCCCCCAGTACTTTTATCCCTTTATTCCCAAAGGACTATGGATCCCTGAGAAGCCTATCTCCCCAGGTCTGGCTTGTTGGGTGGTGGACGTGCCTGCCGACAGCTCCTCACCTGGCCAGGTGGAGACGGCCTCCCCCCTCCACGGCCCATGTTCCGGCTCCGAGCACGTGACGAGCATCATTCCTGCCCTGCTGGAGAGCAGTTGCGTGGGGGTCTGGGAAATAAATCTCTGGTTTTATTCCTACTCCAGCGCCATCAATGCGAGCACGCGCAAGTCTTTCTCCTTCGTGCCAATCTCATCTAGGGAAGGAGCTTTACGGGTTGTTGCTTTTGTTTTTGTTTTTTCTCAGAAGCTCAGTTGCAGACGGATGTAAACATGCACTCGTCTAAAACTGTCATTTTTATAAAGGAAAGGCAGATATTCTCACTGTGATGTGTACGACTAAAATACAGAAGAGGCAAATGATTTAGCCGGAGTCACTCATGTGCGTGCGTCCAAGAAGCGGTCTAGGGAGTTTGAATACAAAGGAATGAAGCCAATGTGGGGGGTTTAGCTTTTAGAAATACCAGTTTGTACAGGAATAATGTCATGAATTCTACAAGTGTTGCTCTGTGAACACTAATTCCTATCCCTGTAATCAGGAGTGGGTAGCTTAGTGGTGCTTTGTAAAACATCACTGGGAAAGGATTATGGTTCAGGATAGTTATGACATTTAACCAGATATACTTAATACTATTTTGATTGGGGGGTTGCATATATTGTGTTGCTCATAGCAAAAATATTTAGGGGGTGGTTCATAGGCGTTCGCCTATCCATGGGGACGTTTTCCCATATTCAGTTATTCAAGAGTCAGCCTTTAGCAGAAACATGGTCCTTCAGATGTTCTGCGCAAAATCAGTCGAGCAGCAGCCCATGGAAAGCAGAGGTCTGTTGAGGTCAAGACTGTGCACAGGCATCCCTAAAACGGCCTTGGCTAAAAGTCCAAATCAGGCCTTCATGGTTGAATTCTAAATTTGCCTGAGAATGCTGAGCTTCTCCCAGAAAGAACCCAACACACACTATAAAGATATAGCTTCTATGGAAAGAACCACTTGTAATAAAATTCTCAGAAAGGGTAGGAAAGAGAGATTTCACATTCAGGGGTGGAGACACCAAGGAGGTTCAGAGCTTTATAAAGGAAAAGTCCAACCACTTTCCGTCTTACCTCTATTCCCAGCCCACCTAAAGAGATAGGGTGCCACAAATTCCAGTCACTGTGGAGGGTTGCATGGTGTCCACTGTGTTACTTTTGGTTTGCCCCACTGTTGGCTTCCGATTTGGTTGTCTTGGGTCTGCTGAGTGAGCTAACGAACACTGAGGGTTCCCTGACCCTCCTGTCACAAAGCAGGGACAGGTTTTAAAGCCCTTCCGTTCAGTGGGCTCTCAGAGCACATCAAAAGAGAAATAGTAACTATGAGAGTGAACTAAGTTTGGGGGAGCTCATTCAGTTTTAGAGCATCTCCTTAAGAAAAAGAATAACAAAATTAGGTAATTGGGTATGGGTACCAGTCCTCCAAGCCTCAAGAATTTTAGCTGCCTCAAATGACCATTTTCTTGGAATTAGTTCGCTAATATATGAACACCTTGAAATGAAGAGGTAAGATCCCAATATATGTGTGTTTTGGGAGGAGAATATAATACTAGATTTCTTTAATACTAACACACACACACACACACACACACACACATACACACACACACGCTTATTATCCAAAGGGAGTTTTCACAATATTCATTTATTACTTGAAGCATCAGTACCCACAATTTAATCTTAGTTGCTGAAATATATTAGGATTATTCAAACATTAATAAAGCAACTAACTCATCTTTGGCGTCTTCTGGCTTCCACTGAGAGGCATGGAAACTGCTGGAAGTTCAACGCGTTTGGATTCTGCAGCCCAGTGCTGAGGGCAGGGGTCAGAGTCCGAGACATCAGAGCTCCATCTCTTCTGAGGGAAGGTTTCTTACCCTCTGTGCAATTAACCAGAGCTTTTAAAGAAAGGAACCTTCTGGTTTTATCCCAACTAGTATTCTCTTCCCTTGTGGGACAATTTAAGGTGAAGTCAGGAACGATTATAAGACTTGCACAGTGTGGAAAACAAACAAAAGCTGCAGGGACATTAAAGCCTCCGACACAAAGCCACATTCCGTAGGCTTATTAGGGTTTGAGGAGCAGTCTGGAAAGATCTCCCTGCCCCTTGCTGTTCGTCAGTCACACAGCTTGAATATATCACCCGGAGACGAAGGACCAGCCTTTCTATTAAAACCTACTTTTTCTCCAGCCACATATGGTCATTCCATTTGCTAAGAGAATGTGTCATCATAAAGATACCTCAAAAGGTGAACATTTGAATTGCAAACCCTCAAAGCAAAAAAGTATAGATTTTGTATGAAACTTCAAACATGTTAGTGAGAGTCCGATGACTTTAACCAACAAATAATTCCAAAAGGTTTTTAAGAGTAACTTGGGCGAAAGAAGAAAACTAAGGTGTCCATTTTATTATTATTATTTATTAAGGAGGCTCCACACCCACTGCGAGTCCAACATGGGGCTCGAACTCACAGCTATGAGCCCAAGACCGGAGCCAAGATCAAGAGTCAGACACTTAACCGACTGAGCCATCCAGTTGCCCCCATTTTATTAATTTTTTAAAGGTGTCCATTTTATTTTATTTTTATTTATTTATTTGACAGAGAGAAAGAGATCACAAGTAGGCAGAGAGGCAGGCAGAGGGAGGGGGGAAGCAGGCTCTCCTCTGAGCAGAGAGCCCTATGTGGGGCTCGATCCCAGGACCCTGAGATCATGACCTGAGCCGAAGGCAGAGGCTTTAACCCACTGAGCCACGCAGGCGCCCCAAAGCTGTCCATTTTAAAGTCAGATCACTTTATGCTCGAAAAAGACTCACGGGAAAAAAATCTAAATTTTGCTTTAAGACAAGTGCTTTTAGCTGCAAAAAAAATAAAGGTGAGCGATGTGAATGAGCTTGTTCGTTCATTTTACCCTGGACGACTAGCACTGAGTAGTCAATTTCTGTCATTGTTGTTCATTGTTGGGCTAACTTGTGGCTTACATTTACTTGACATTTATATTGTTTAAAATGTGATATGTATACATATTTATAGCATGTATAATACCATCATAGATGACTGAAATCCTACATTAATTCCCGCTCCCTGAGACTCCCAGCAAGTGAGCATGGTGGGGTTCCTAGATCCAGGCTCCTGCCTCCTGATGCCGGACTCCTCTGGGGTGATCCTCCCAATTTTTATTATGATAAAATACATATAAATAAAATTCATATATTATATATAACTTCCAAATTTATATAGAAATTTTATATATTTATAAATGTATAGAACTCGAAATAGAGTCTCAAATTGCAAGATCCCATAATTGAAGCTGCAGCAGAGCTTCAAGATCAAGTTTCCTGGAATAGACATTAAAAAGGCGGAGGGGAGATGAATTAAATTATCCCCATTATTGAAAAAAAAATTGAAAAAAAAATTGAAAAAATTTATTGAAAAAAAAAAAATCTTAATTCCAGGGGCGCCTGGGTGGCTCAGAGGGTTAAAGCCTCTGCCTTCGGCTCAGGTCATGATCTCAGGGTCCTGGGATCGAGCCCCACATCGGGCTCTCTGCTCAGCGGGGAGCCTGCTTCCCCCTCTCTCTCTGCCTGCCTCTCTGCCTACTTGTGATCTCTCTTTCTCTGTCAAATAAATAAATAAATCTTTAAAAAAAAAAATCTTTAAAAAAAAAAATCCTAATTCCATGAGAAGATGAGAATCACAGTTTTCCTGGACCTGATTTATTAATAGTCTCTCCGTGATGTTTCATCGCAGGGGGTGGTAGCCATCAGTACTGTGGACCAGTATTCCAAATTCCCCTCCTTCTGAAAACAGTTTCTTTCCTGTTTGAGATGAGGAGCTGCCTGTGACTTACTTGGTCAATAAAATGGGAGCAAAAGTGACCACGTATGTGTGCAAGTGCTCAGTCGTCAGGCTCGTCCCAGGACGAGGCTGTCAGCTGCAGTGAGTGGCGGCAGCCCAGTACAGAACCCTCACGAAACCTACATTGGTCTCCCCTGAACAACAGGTAAACCACTGTAGTTTGCAGGCGCCCAAACCTGGGCATCCTGGGACACTGAAGTCTAACCTGGTCTTTCTTGACTGTGTGTTTAGGGAACCCAAACCCAAATTGTCCAGAACAATCCTTCCTGAACTAACATTTGTCTGAGAATAACTCAGTCAGCAAGGACACTGGTCCAAAATGACTCTTTCTATGCTAAGATATTTACTACAAATGCCCTAATAAATTTCATATGCTGTTTTTAAATAGCATCCTTTGATAATAACTTTGGGCATAACTTTGCTATGTTACTTAGGGAAAGAGACTTTTTTAAGAAGATAAGGTAATTTAATTCAAGTCCATATGGCCGTGGTGTTTGTCTTGATCGACTGGCATAAAGCCAATATTTAAAGCAATTAGATAGACTGCTTATCCTATTTTCATAAAAATTACTTAATTTAGCCAGGTTTTAGACATGTATTTAATAATGCATTGATCAAGATTGTCATAGACCAGAAATCCTCATTTTTTGTTTTAACAGTCTGAGATCAGTACCCAATGCAATTCATTTTTGTGGTGTGCTTGTAAGTGTTTCTTAAATTGATGATACTCAGAGATGGATAGAACCAGGAAAATGTCCTATTATCCCTAAATTAACACTCGTTTTGTGGCGCTTGTTCAATAAACACCTTGTAGCTTACATTTTGAATGGAATACTTTATCAAACAAAAGAAAGGACTAAAGAGAGTGTCTGCAGAACAAACTATTAATAAAGTTTTAGATACTTGCAGGGAATTCGGGAAAGCAAACAATGATAATGCTTACCTGTGATCCTGAAATCATGTGATGCAGTGAATATAAGGACTAGCTCACCAATCACAGAAGCCATGCACCTTTCAGTCAGTCCTGTGGAATCAAGCTTATTCCTGAGATTTAGAATTCCTCCCCAGGGTTGACCTTGCTCACCTTAGTAAATTACCCCAGGTTAAGGGAAGGGAAAGATCTGAGTTCTGAACTGTTTCATTGGTGTTCACATTACTTCTATATTTAACTTCTTCCAATTTGTATCCAAATCACTGTGTCAGGCTTTGAAAAATGGCTCCTGTTGCTTTCAGCGTTATAAGCAAACCTATTATGTGACATTTACTAACAAAACAAACACATTCTTTAAGTAAAGCATATAGATGCAAGACAACAGGATTACTGCTTGGTGATTTTTTTGTTTCATGTTACTTTTAATGTTCTTTGTTTTCTCACTGGTTGTGTGTCCATCAACTATTTCCTATGCATATTTATAGAATAGTAAAAAAAAAAAAAGTAATCTCTTTCAAAGTACTGCCAAAGAACCTGGCTCATTTTCCACAACTTTCAGTACAATAAGTGATCTATTCATAGCCAGAGTACTTGTGTGGGTTGATGTTATTGCATTTTTCCACATGGTACTTTTCAGTTGATGAAATCACTATAGGAAATTTTCCCAGATTTGCCATGCCATGAGTTTGCTGAATGTCTACACTGCTACACTTTGCAGATCTTACGATCTACATGTTACATAAGACCTCATAAACCTTTGGTAAATACTAAGGGAAAATGAAGAGATGGGTCCTGAAAATGTATATAAATGTGTGTGACACACTGGAGATTCTTGGAAGAAAAGCACTACATAAATCCACTTTTTAAACTCTGATATACGGGGAGCCTGGATGGCTCAGTGGGTTAAGGCCTCTGCCTTCGGCTCAGGTCATGATCTCAGGGTCCTGGGATCGAGCCCCGCATCGGGCTCTCTGCTCAGCAGGGAGCCTGCTTCCTCCTCTTTCTCTGCCTGCCTCTCTGCCTGCTTGTGATCTCTCTCTCTCTCTGTCAAATAAATAAATAAAATCTTTAAAAAAAATAAAAATAAAGAAATAAACTCTGATATATGTATCCTTTAGTGGTTGGAGGATGTTATTTCAAGCATTTTTACGAAATTAAATAAGAAAAAATGCAAGCTTATTTGAAATAGAGGCTATATTATATAACTAGCACACTTTTCTAATAGGTTTGAAAACTCCAAGCATAGTATGCTTTTAAAATTGCCAAATCAGAGTCTATTTAAATACATTATTTTCCTGGAAAACAAGGCAAATAGATAAAGCAAAGCTTTAGATATGGAAACAAATATTGTATTGTGCCCTGTACTATGAACTGGTGGAGAAAATGTTTTCCAGGCTGCTTGCAATAATATGTGGGTGAGCTTATCAAAATTTACGGCACACACACTCCATGCATGAAGTATATCACTCTTCCAGGGATATGATTAAAATCAGTCTCCCGGATCATTGGGAAGGTGAGGGCATGAATCTTTCAGTAGCATATAAGCGGGTGATCTTTTGTTTCCTGAATTCTTATTCCTCTTTCAGTTAAAATTTGGCACAAGAGCTATAGAAGTTGTCTCTCTTTTACATATTTACTTACTTCTGGCACAAAACAAGCTGTGCACTTAAATGATCACAAATGACATTCAGCTTTGGATAAATCAATAGTTTAACGTGCAAACTTAGAGAGCTATTAAAGTCTGACTTTTCATTTCTTCTTTTTTTTTTTAGGATTATTTATTTATTTGACAAAGAGAGAGAGCGAGAGAGAGTGCACACAAGCAGGGGGAGTGACAGGTGGAGGGAGAAGCAGGCTCCCCACCGAGCAGGGAGCCCGACTGGGGACTGTGTCCCAGGACCCTGGGATCGTGACCAGAGCCCAAGGCAGATGCTTAACAGACTGAGCCACCCAGGTGCCCCTGACTTTTCACTTTGAACATAACTTTTTTTTTTTTTTTAACTAAATCAGCAGACATATAGGGATGTATCTGGAGCATAACATGGACCCCAGGGTGGTGACGCCCAGACATCATTACAGTCTGGATGTGACCATCTGAGGCCCCAGTCTGCCCGCCCCCAGCCGTTCCAGCAGACAGAAGGAGCAGCACACGTGCTAAGGAAAGGATACACTTGCAAACATTTTCAAGAACTTGACTCTCCTCATATGGAGAAAAAGGGTCCCTAAATTTATTTTCACACTTGCATATGGATGCTTTTTTTTGGAATCCAATCATGTTTTAGTACAATACATATATTTCTCTCTTTCTCTTTTTGAGAAATGCCACCTTAAGGAAAAATAAACCATCATACCTGGAAAAACAGTGCAGTCCTTGAAACCAGTTTTTCAGTGAAACTGTTAATCCTACCGCAGCTGATACCCAAATAACTGGAAAGCAAAGGGGAGCTCAGAAATCCTACCTTTGAGTTTCAGTCCCTGGCTGTGGAACACCATGGATTATTTTTCAGGGGGTTACCTTACTTTAGAATATTTATAAATATAAGAAAAACCACAGTCCAGTCATCTTTAGCGAGGATTACCTTTTCATCTGTTTTTTGGCAATGATTATTGCCAAACTTGAACACTTTTTGTACTTCTTTTATATTTGGCAAATGCGTTTGCTTTGGGATTTTTCTGTAAGTCACTTGAAACTGGACTTGCCACAAGCTATTTTTGGAACTCACTCTTGAAAACTGTAACTGTTCCCAATTTTAGAGCATGAGGACTTTTGCACGGATCAATAACATCATAATTTACACTGTTTTGTCTATTCCAGCAATTAGTGGGTCACCAACAGAAAAGAAAATATACCTTTAGACCCCAGGACATTCATTATCAACATTATTGAAAGTAAAATAAGATCCAATCAAACAGTTGGATTTGGTATAAGAAAGCTTAACATCAAAGATGAGACACACACACACAAGATTTGTCTTACAACGTAGCAATATTTGTATTCTAACGCTGAGAAGAATATAATCAGCTATCCATTTAGAGTTGATGTTTATTTGACCCTTTGAAGTTTTTGAATTAAGAGCATTCCAACAGGCAAGGACATGACCCTCTGGGAGATCAACGAATGGCTCTTTGATCTTTCCTTTTTTTGTGTTTCTGGTTTTGTGTCTGCAGTTTGTTTATTCCATTTTCCCCGTGGCCACAGGGAGTGGTGAGCAATGTGGGGCCTCCACGCCCCTCCGGCTGCACGTCGGCACTTTCCCTGGAGTTCCCTCCTGGGGCTGCCCAGCAGCACAAAGAGCGGAGACGAGAGGCCAGCTTCAGGGGACCCCAAATCGAAGCGTGGTCACTGTTGGCTGCTTATGCAGGTCACTTACCCTTTAGGGCTCAGGTCTGTACTTGTGAGAGGTGTATGATGACGACGGTCTGGAAAGCAGTTTTGTATAACAAGTTGAAACTCTACGCAAAGATTTTAATCCAGTGTCTGATGCAGACTAAGTCCTAGTAGATGGTGGCTTTTATTTCTATGGTTGGTGCCAGATAACTCATCTGTGTGACCCTAGTGAGGACCCCCAGCTAGACAAATGGAGGCAAGGCCTCCTCAGTTGTCTTAATCTCTCAGGAGGTCAATAGTCCCTACATGTCCAGAAATACAGGAGTCTGAAGTGGGAAAGAAAGTGTCAGTGTAGCAGCGAGGACATGATGCATGCCGCTCATTCGGTGGAAGATGGGATCTGCCACAATCAGAGGTTCTTCAATAATAGCCATGGACCCAATACTCATGGGCCAGAGGCATTCTCTTCTACTCTTGACTTGTGTGACACGCTGACCTGAGCTCCCCATCCCTTTCCTCCTCTTGACTGTCCTGGTCTCCATAGAATGATCCATAGAATGGGTGCTTGCAGAGACCAAGACAAATTTTAATTATGAAATATATGTGGCAGTGGGTTTATTTAAAAATAAAAAAAGAGAGAATAACTTTTCTACAAAAATTTTCTACAATATTTTTTGATCCAAAGAAGGTTTGCTCTTAAAATCAGTTCCTCACCAGAATATAAAACGAGGATAATGCAGAAGTTGCTTTAAATGAGTCAAGTATGTCTTAATAACACAACTGTTTTCATTGACATTTGTATTTTCATTTTTCTGATTCATGACTTTTCCATTTCCTTTTACCACCATACTCCAATAATGAAATTGCTCATGTGTTCTTAAAGATTCTGATATCCCAAGAGACATCAGACCAGCACATTTAATTGTTTGAAAAGACTCATCTTATTGGCTGACCTATATTTTTGTGCTAAGTGATTACTACACTGTAGTGTCCACCCACTATTGGGTTATTGATATCCAAACTCCCTCAAATATTTCCCATGACAACAATTGTGTTCAGTGTTTTAAACCAACCATAATTTGAAAGAAAATCTGTACACACAATGATTACTTATTCTATATTAGGAATAGCCATATCTGCTGGCCCTGGGAAAAGGTTCATGGCACATGTAGTGCCTTGGATATTTGTTCATTGGGACTCTTAGGCCAAAAGAAATGCCTATGATTCAGTTAATTTTGGAGTTAAATCTAAACAACTTTGTAAGCTTTTGCATCCTGATGAGTTGGCATCTATTGGGCACTGAACAAATCTTGATCCTTGGGATTGTAGTAGATACTGCCATTCTAATTTCCTCTTCCACATTGATTTCTACTCAGTGCTTGCTTTTTACCCTAGCTATTTCCCACATCCAGATTCACAAATGTGGGGATATCACCAAAAGTAATATAACAACTTAATGTTAAAATTGTGAACTACCTCGGAGTAGCAGGTCCCATGGTGTCAGACAAATGTCACTGTGTTTTGCTGGATAATTTAAGACATGCCTTGGCACCCCTGAGAGTTTCTAGAGAGCCCAAGGAACCTTAGCACAGAGCTTGTGTTAAGAGTTTGTGTTCTCGAACAGCAGTGCTCAACCAGGGCACACTTGAGCCCCAGGGGACACATGGGTGTCACAACCTGGGTGTTACTGGCATCTACGGGGTAGTGGCCAGGGATGCAGCCAAATATCCTGTAATGCACAGGACAGCCCCAACGGAGACTGATCCAGCCCACATGTCAATAGTGCCAAAGTCAAACAACCCTCTTCTAGATGTTTGGAAATGGCGTAGGTTATGGAAAGGAGATTTTTATTTCTCTATTTTCTAGTCTTTGTAACCAATCTCTTATTGTTCACAAAAACTTTGGATCTGGTATACCCCCTTCTTTCATAAAAGTGAGAATTAAAAAAGAAAAGATGGGGACACTGAAGACAGAAGTTCAGTGGAACATTTTTTCACCTGTTCAGCTCTCACGGGGCTTCTGTCTCATCCAAAATTACTTTTGATAAGAAATAAATCCTGTGAGCTAACACACTAGAATACATAGAAACTTCCTTTCCCCTTTCAAGCTTTGAATATTTTTTTATACCTACTTAGTGGGCTCAGCTTTGGATTGGTAGATCTCTCGTTTTCCGATTCTCTTCTAAAATATTTTAGTTGGCAGAAAGAAAAAAAATATGAAAGCTTCTTTGAAGTCTGAGGAGAAATGATAAAATACCATGAAAACAAAATGAAAGAGAATAAGAACTGTTGAAATTTTGGAGTGGCAGATAGGGAGACACTTAACAAATTACGATGAGAAGAGGTAGAAGGAAAATATGCAAAAAAAAAAATCTTTGCTATAGATGGTCATGAGGAGAACATATTATATATAAAATATTGAACACTATGTGTCTTCCCACAGGCCATGCAGAGTTTGTAAGTTTGGAATAGATAGGTGCGTGAGTAAATAATCACGTAAATGTGGTCTGTGGTCTCATAGAGCCATTAGTGGTGGCCTGAGACAAAAGATGAGGAATCTAGGAGCCTTGGAGAAGATTTCACAGAACAGGTGGAATTCAACTTGGGTCCTTGGGAATATTAGGGCATTGTGAGGAGCAACAGCAGCGGGTCCCCGGACGGGTGAAACAGAGTGTGCAGAGCAAGGAGGCATCAAGAGCAATGCCTTGTTAAGAGGTGGTAGACATTATGTGTGCCGGGAGCATGGGGCACAGGCACTGGGGAGGTGAGAAAGGAGAGTAGGACTCACACACCTGACAATCTTGAATAGGCAGGACCCCCTGGGCACCCTGGGAAAGAGAAATGTGAGAGCAACAAGGGTTAGACCAGGGATCAGTCACCCACAGTCAAGCTTGTATCGAAAGTGGAAGGCAAGGCATTGAGCAGAGTCATCATGAATAGTCCCAGGTTTCCAGATGCAGCAGCAGGAATGCCCAGAGATGAGAGGCTGGGGTCAGACTCCTCCGATGTTTCACTCAGAGACAAATAGATACTTCAGGGGCACCTACTGGTGGCACAAAAAGCACATCAAGACAACTGCCCCAAATCCATGTTTGGGGAGAGCTGCGGCTGGGGAGAGAGAGAGAAAAACAGAGTAAGAGCCGTGGAAGCATATGCTTGGGCTTTTGAGAGACAAATTTATAGGTAGGGCTGGTCCGCGGTACTTGCTCTTTTCAAATATAATTTTTCTCTTTTGGGAAATGATTTTAAGCTGAATATCATAAATAAATTCTAACTAATGTTCTTTTTCAGATCAATTACCGTGAATTAATTGCAGATTTTTATAGAGTAAACAGATCTAATGATTTGTAAACTTCCTCCAGCCTGCTGTGCGCTGTGCTGCTTCTTGAGGCTGTCAGCATTTTATTTACTTACGCTGGCAAACATTTTCCCTCCCGGAGAATGAAGCTATCAATCTGCAAGTCTGAGCCGAGTGGAGCCTCGTTTCTAATGTAGAGATGAACTTTGCAGAA
The DNA here is from genome assembly GCA_028534135.1 of Potos flavus. Classification (NCBI taxonomy): domain Eukaryota; kingdom Metazoa; phylum Chordata; class Mammalia; order Carnivora; family Procyonidae; genus Potos; species Potos flavus. The sequence continues at coordinate 128,687,773 of CM052895.1, forward strand.
AGGGGCCAATGGTTCTCCATGTCCCCTCTAGAGCTGGTTCTCTGGTGCTTGAAATTGGTAAGTATTGCCTCCTTTGTGGGAAAAGATACTGAGGAAACTTCCTTAAACACCACTTTCTCCCTAACTCCCTCCTGCGTAACATCATGGCTGCGGGTGTCGGGTACCATTGGTTGTTTGCCTGTAAAGGACTTTGCTGATGGTTGAGCAGCAAAAGGGAGGCTCTGGGAGAGCCCAGGAAACCGTGTCCAGAAATGGCTCCACTGGCACCTTCCAGTGAATGAATTAATGTCAGTTCTAGTCTTCTTCTTCTTCTTCTCTTTCTCATCCTCTCCTTGCTCTTCTCCTCCTCCCCTTCCTCCTCCCACTCTCTCTCCCTCCTCCCCTCCTCCTCCTCCTCCTTCTTCTATTATTGGTGTTGTTGACGTTATTGTTATTTGAGGGAGATGAAGAAGAATGCTGTGTGATATGGTAGATAAGTTGTTTGGAAACCAAAAAGTAGAGTTCTCATGGGTGGTCTGGGGACACTTTGGTCCTCCCATAATCTGTATAAACCTGAGCTACCAAAAAGTATCTTGGAGCTGGTGTGTTTTCCATCAGCGAAGCCCGGAGACTCACGATTTCACAAAATGCTGGCACCAGGCAGACACACACACACACACACACACACACGAAAAACAAGAACACAGCCCAGTCCACAGAAAATGACCCAACGTTACCCTCTCCCAGCTAACCTGAGTGATGGCTGCTTCCTCTCACCTCCTAGGTAAAGCTTCATCTGAGAGACCGGATCATAGACTCTCTTCTGCCTCTGACTCCACTCATCCAGAGCAAGATTACAGCTCCTTAATTACATCTCCCGAGTAACATAAGCAAACCCAAAGCCTTCCACAAGCCCTCTTACTGAGAAGCTCCAACATCCTCCAAAGGCTGCTGTTTTCCTTGTTGCAACAAGCCAGTACATTTAACTTTGGTCAGACAACCTATTTCTTGTGGTATTTAGTGGGGTGAAGAAGCTGCCTCCCGGTCAAGACATGCCAAGTCTTGACCTACAGTGGGGGGGAGGGGTGGGCACCAAAACCATTTCAGGATGAGCACCCCAAACCCCCTCTTTGTGTCCAGGCTGCTGCCTCTAAGCCCCTCCCATATAGGAGGTCCGGCATCATCTGGGGCCAATGATGACAGGAAGGACAACGGATAAGGGTGGGGATGTCCCCCAGAGAAGCAGAGGTCCCCAGCGTTTGTCAGTGTGGAAAGGAGATGGTTCAGGTATAGGGAAAGCCAGCTGCTGCCAACAAGGCCAGCTGAGACCCTCGAGGGACACCAGTTCTCCCACGGGGCCCGCCTGCTCCCTCAAAGGCAGGTCCAGTTGGGCTGTTTTCAGGAATGCGTTTCTCTCCTGCCATGCCCGCCCAGATTCCCCCCGTGAGGGAGCCTGAGCTCGGTGCTTTCCTTCAGATATTCTTCACAGTCTCTTCATACACTCTCTATAGACAAAACTGTCACCGTGTTCTTTGCCCCAGATGATTCATTTTCGATTTTAACTAGGAAATGCCATGCCCTCTTTTGACCACTCTCAATCCATGATTTATCGAAGCGAAGTACTTCACATCATTTCCTCATCATTTCGGCCTTGGCTTTGCCATATGACACATGACAACACCTCCCCTGGTTTTTCCGATACAGCTGGGATCTCACCATGTGGTAACACGTTAAAGCTCAGGTGTTTGAAAGAATATTGATTGGACTGTGTCCCCGTGGACGTAGATGGTTGGGGACAAGCTGTTTCCACCTGCTGGTGTTCGCTTCCTGGGAATGGAGCCCAGTGAGTAGAACTGGGATCTGCCTTAGCTAGAGGTGAGTGGCTCCGATTTGGGGCGCAGTAGGCATAGTGGGCTTGGTTCTGTCCTTTCCTTCCTGGGGAGTGGGGCTGTCCAGGGAGAGCACGAGGTCACCTTAGCTCTTCCACGCTACAAGTCTTATGGTGCCAGGGTCCCCGGTGAGGCCACTCGGTGCAGTGCTAACACAGCCTGGGGTGGGGGAGGGAATTGGCCTAATTTTGGAACTCAGTGTATGGTCCCCTTTGGCTCTCAGACTAAATGGCACCTCTAATTTAGCCTTTATTTGTAGTGCGGATGATACAGAGCACTGTTATTGTCTTTTAGAGCAAGGTGATTTTGAGCTCCAAGTGCTTACTTTTTTTCAAGATCAAGGGTGTGGGATATATATATATCCCAGAAATGCTCCTTGGGCTGATTTTACGGTTCATTCATGTTTAGAGTGAAACATAGGATAGCAATTCTTTCTAGAAGGATCAATTCTGAAAAGTATGTGCATCTCTATCACGATGCCTCTGAGTCATTCCTACTTCAGGGTTCCTTACAGAGTACCCCAAGGGCCAACTAAATTGATTGGTGATTGATGGGTTCATGGGTGTGTGGACCCCATAACTCCCCCCCCAACAAGGATCTTGTCGACCTCGGGTGATCGTAGACTGCATCCTGTTCACTCTATTATTTCAGAATTAATCCCTGCCTCATTTAAATGCAAAACAGGTGATAGCATCACAAGGGGGCAGAAAGCAACAAGGGACAATATTAATGATCCCAAGAAAGGTGAGTCACATTATAACCTTTGGCTGAAGTGAAGAATCAGTGCTGGTCATGAGGGCACACTGATGGTTTACTTGTTAATGTGCTGTGACACCATCGTAAGTGGAAAAATACAGTTTCATGAAGCAATTCGAGTAGCTGGGTCTTTCAAAGATGCGTCTGGAGTCTGCAGACTTCTAGGTGAGGTATCAAGCTGAAACAAGTAGAAATCTACACGACGCGAAGGCAGTCAATGGCGGTAGGAGACATTTTTCCCAAGAGATGGTTTTCAGTTGGGTGGTGGACAGGGCTGGAGCATTTGTAATGAGAAAGACAAGATGATTAAAACAACAAAACCAAACCAAACAACTGTAACATTCTCCACGGCATAATACACAGGAATATTATTTCGTTGTCAAAAAAATGAGAATGGGAGAAAAAAAATAGATTTCAGGGCATAAGAAAGACAGTGCTGAAGAATTTGTGCATTTATCCAGTTTTGTCCGCGGAAAGGGTGCTTCGATTCTAGGGCATTGCTACTGGTTATCTGGACAGATAACTATCTCTCATGCTTTTATGGATTGACAGCAATATCCCTTAATAAAACATTCAGAGTCCTCCTTTCTAGCCGCCCTTAACCCCATCAGAAGTGACTGAATTGTCACTCTGGTTTCTCTCCACACCTCGAAAAGGTATTAGGTACTTTCCCTAGGCCTGATGATTTTGAGGTAGGCTGTTGGAACTGCCATTTTCCATAGAGAACCCACAAAGTCCCTGCCTTGGGGCAGTTCTGCCTGCCTGGGTCAGCGGGCTTTCCTCTTTGGTACCTCTCTGCCTGCAGACTCTCTTTATGTGTCTTCTTGGGTTTTCCTATCAACATCATATGCCTTTGTTATGGTAATGGTCTTTCAATGTGGTTTTGGTGATGGAAACTTGTCCCAACAGAGCACTTTGCCTGGAGGCAGCCACATGGCAAGAAGAAAGCAAGTGGATCTGCCTTGGGCAGGAAGAGCAAGCCAACACTCACAGACGCATCAGTAGGAGTGTTTTCCTGTCCAGCAGGTGCAACCCCTTTAAGAACCAGAGAGAACCAGCCCCCCCCCCCACCATTCCCCACACACACACAAGAGCCACCTGACCCATGAGCTTTGGTGATGCAGCCAGTTTCCCTCTCATGCCTCATTGTCTAAAGGCACCTGGGGGCTGGGTCCATATCCAGGATTCAATTACACACCAGCTTCCAACACATGGAGCCTTGGCTTATGATCCTCTGTGATCCTCCAAGGCCCATCCGGGCTCATGAGCCAAGCCTTGATTCCAGTTTTGATCAAAAATTTGGGGCTCTGCCCTACCCCTCTCCACCTCTGTTTTTTGCTCTTGGACTTTCCAGTTAGGAAAGTAAATTATTTCAGTGCGAATTTACTGGCTGCATTTAGCTTAGGCTGTTCCCCTTAGGCACTTCCTAGGCTGTGATATTTCACATTCCCTCCGTCCCCATGAGTCCATTTCCTGGGCACCTGCTCAGTGTGGGCAAGCTCTGAAGCCTGGCCAGGTGAGCTCAAGGGGCCAGCTCTCTGCTTTCTGTGTCCTCCGGGCTGACTCTTGACTCCGCCACCTGCCAGCACTCATCAATGTTCATGCTAATTAAATGGTATGCCTCCCATAACATTGTCCCATAAAGAGAAACATGACTGAGAGTCCCCAGCCAGGAGGGAGAATCTTGAAGTATTATCTTTTTCTGAGGGAGTTTTCACGTCTAAACTGTTTGAAATATCAGGAAGTTGTTCATTGAGTTTTTGTGTATGTTCTCTGGATATGAAATTAAAAGATCAGGGGCGCCTGGGTGGCTCAGTGGGTTAAAGCCTCTGCCTTCGGCTCAGGTCATGGTCTCAGGATCCTGGGATCGAGCCCCGCATGGGGCTCTCTGCTCAGCAGGGAGCCTGCTTCCCCCTCTCTGCCTGCCTCTCTGCCTACTTGTGATCTCTCTCTCTGTCAAATAAAATAAATAAAAATCTTTAAAAAAAAAAAAAGAAATTAAAAGATCAAATGTTCTCCCAATTACCATATTGGGACATAACCACTCTCTCATCTATAAACATAGATGTTTATATTTGTCTATTTACAATAAAAAAAAGTTAATTTTTTTCTTATGGCAAGATGAAGAAACTATCAAAGCAATAATTTCTATAATACATCACCTGCCTTTCTGAGACTTGAAAGATAAATGAAAATTTTATCGAACAAATCATCCAATAATGCAATATATATTTCAATAAAAATAACGTAGGGGTCATGGAGGGAAAGCAGGTTGGAGAATATTTTAAAGAGCGACAGCCAGAAAAGATTATTTTCTTATTTTATTAAATCACACGGTTTATCACTCCCTAGGAACTTGGGAACTTCTCCACCTGCATTCAGTTGCTTTTAAATGGAAACTGCATGAAACAAAAATGGAAGAGAGCCAACTTCAACCACCAGCTCCCCTACAATACTCACCTCTGGACCTGCCCCCCCAAAATGTGGCAAAGTACAGATGACTTCTCAGAAGATGCCATTCTGTACCCCTAGCATGCGTGACCTCTCCCCCTACTCCCTGGGTGTCTTATGAAACACTAATCCTGACTCCATAGACCCCCCCCCCCGCTAGGTTGAGTGTGGGTATAGTTTTAATGTGGTCTCCTATTGCTTTGTGTGATAATGGAAACATATCTTTTCAAGGTTTTCTCATGTCTTTGGGGTCTGCAAGCTGAAGCAATCTCTGAGGTGCAAGATCCTGTGATTGCTTTTGGCCAGCCCTTGGGCAGGGAAATTCCTAATCAATCAAGTCCTAAGGAGCTAGGACGGTCACCATGGGATGGACAGCAGTTTAGTAGATGGATTAGAGAGTACGGCTTCTACCAGAAGCTCTGCTAGTGATTTTTCTTTCCTGCCTCCATTCCTTGACAATTAATTAATCAACTAACATGCATTTATTAAGCTCCATTATTAAATATCGATTCTATTTCTCTCTGTGTGTGAAGTTCCATAGAGAACAGAAGATATATTGATGGGAGGTACAATGATGATTACAAAATAATCACCAGGGTACTGTGATAAAGGCTGCTTCTGTTTATTAATGACTTCCCATGTGCTGGGAAGAATCCTGGTGCTTCACACATATCATCTGTAGCTCTCCTGGAGGCACTAAAGGGTGATTGTACCAGCCCCATTTTAACCAGGAAGAAATCAAGGCTCATAGTAGTTACACTTTCCCCAAGGCTTGACATACGGAACGGATAAGACAATACAATATATTTATTATGAAGATGACATTAGTTATCATTCAGTAAGTAGAAAGGGCTTAGTATGTGCAAGGCAGTCCTCATGCCACTAAGAGCCTGGGAAATTTTAGAAGGGGAAGATTCAGCCCTTGTCTTCTATGAAACCCAACCACCATCAGTTGGGATTACAAAACATGCATACCCACAGGCCCACCCTTGATTTAATAATGATCCCAATAATCTTTGCCCCAAGGTGAGAAGCACATGAGAACATAAGGAGACAGGAATGACCCAAAAAGGGTAACTATTTGGAGAGTCACACAGAATGACTAGAATGGCTCTGCCCAAGCACAGAGGCCTCTGTTCCAGATTCCGTTCCTGAATCTGGAACAGAGTATGGTGCCTTATGCACCATATTCTACCTCTATGAGCCTCAGTTTCCCTGTCTGTGCACGGGGGTGGTGCAGGCTGCACCTGCCTCCCAACCCTGAAAGACTCAACAGCGTGGGACATGTTCTAACAAATGTTCTAACAGTGTTGGTTCTGTTGTACATACTCTACATAGTAACCCCAGCAGCATTTAGTGTTCAAATATGTCACTTGGAGGAAAGCCAATTGGGTTGACCCTCTGCTTTACAAGCTGTCCTTCACTGGTACCCAAGGACATCAGGCTGAGGGACTAACTCAAGCCCACCAAACCAACATATCCTCAGTGGACAGCAGAATGCCTCTTCATGCCTTTACAGCATCATAACCCTTGTGCAAACTGGGAGTTGTCATGTCTTCATAATCACTCTTCAGATTCACTCATCTAATGTTCTCTCATTAGACTGCATAGAAAACAAAATCCCAGTCATTGATAAAAAATGCAGTTCAAATTCTTAAAGTTCATTAGATTTTTAAAAAATCTCTTATGTAGGCAGGTGTGTAGGAAAATAAGAAATGTGTCTATTGAGTTGAAATGAGAATAAGGAGGCTTAACTTATTTGAATGGTTTCATTTTTTCAGGCTAAAATGGAATGGCTTTACCATTCAGACTAAAAATGAAATTTTTATCTAGCCACGTGAGGAATGGCCTTGGTAATGACATTGGATCCTCAAAAGTCTGATGGCTGTTTTCTCTACTAAAACTGAATTCGATCGTTCAATTATTAGCTCTGGAATTCTACCTTTTTTTCCTGTGCTATTATGACACTTCCACTTCTTGGAGTTACTGATTTCAAAACAAAGCAAAACAAAAAACTAGGTAGAACCAAGGACAGCACTGTCTTGTAGGCCATCTACCAAAAGTATAAACTCAGGCAAGATACTTATCCTCTTTAAGTTCAATTTCCCCACTGTAGAAAGAGGAAAACAATATCTAATTTATATTACCATTGTGAAAATAAACAAGATAATATATGCAAATTATTCAGAACCACTTTGAAACATAGAAAATACAGTAATTAGTAGATATTGGCTTTGAATCGAAAAATGAGTTCTTGGTGAATTGCTACCAAATGTACCTTTGGTAATAAGGGAAAGTTTCTGAATTCTTTCTCTTGTAGAGAATTGTCTCCACCTTCACTCCACCAATTTTAGCAATTTAACTGCATCACATAGTTACATAGTTACATTTTTTTATCCTAATCAACTTTTAGTGAGTCCAAACTATTTAGAAAGTTTCTGAGTTATAAACTGTTACTGGTTTTGAAGATTTTTTAGATTAACTAATGGAATATTACTCACTCTTGGGAGTTGGTGGCAAATACATACGCCACACACACGCATAGCTAAAACATGAAAAAGAACATGAGACTTTTCACGAGGTTTAAGTCCTCAAAAAAAATTTTAAATTGTGCTCTATGCTCGACCTCACATGGGGTTCTTTTCATATTAGAAATAGTTATCAGTCTCTTTAGGGAAAGAATTGAATGAAGTCTTTGAATTCTATCATCTCTTTCTACATCTATCTTGAGGATAAAGTGACAAAGACTCAAGTCTTTTGATTCTAGCTAGGGTGCAGAAAATATGAACATCACACTGAGGCAGCCTTCAGTCAGCTCCCTTACACACACGGGTACTCAGGCACAAGGCCCCCCGTGAATAGAACTGGATTCAGAGAGTAACTGGACCTCCAATGCTCTTTGAGGATCAAACCCAGCCCGAAGGCTCAATGGTACAAATGGGCCTGATCATACTGATGCAAAACCTTTCACAAGTGACTTTTCAATGACACCTTTTATTGTCTAAAATTTCTATGTACTCTGGAGTAATTCTCTCGAGCCATGTGACTGGGTCGTTATGTTGAAAATTATGTTTAAGCTCATTGAAATATTCAAGGCAGGGAGTGCTCCCCTTTCAGTCATTATCCCTGTCCCACCTGAGACAAAAGTCCCTTGTTGGTAGTGGCAGTGCCCTTCCATTCTCAATGGGGATCATCAAGGGGGATGTGTTTTTGCTATTTGTAATGCATAGTAGAGACTACTAACTAACTATAGATAAATAAATAAATGTTAGCTTCAGTCTTTGCCCTCCGGAGCCTCAAACCATTCTGCAGTGATTATAAAATACTTGTCTTCTGCAGTCCCATCCTGGTTCTGAGAGGGGGAAGGTGCAGTTGATGGTTTGGGTTGGTTATTTAGGGGAAAGTTGCCTGAGCTGACCATCTATTTAGGGAGCCCTTGGCTTCTCTCTGTCCAGTGCTCGAGGAGCGCAGACTCTGAGAAACTGACTCAGCCTCGCTAAATATGTTCAAAAGGTAGGGGGCAGTAATCTTAACACTCTTGCTCCAATGGACTTAGGGTTTATTTATTTTTATTCTTTGATAACACCCTTTTTCTATTTTGCGATAAACTCCTCGTTATTAAAAGGCTTAAAAGTTAAAAGTGCATGCTCCAGTCGATCTTCAATATTGAATTTCCTTAAGGAATTTAAGGAAAACGGATCACGACCCTGCAACTTGCACGAAACACTTTCCCATCCACCACGGGAGCCTGTGGTGACATTCCCAACCATATGAAACGGAGAAGACACAGATCTGCTACTCAAGTGTCTGGAAGTGTTTTAAGAAGGCCGTGTCCAAAATCATGTATTTGGAGCTGGAATGGCTGGATTTACACACCACTCGCCATGTTACAGCCTTTTGTTTAGGTCACATGACTGGATCTCTAAATTAGTTTATTCGATTTTGATTTCAGGTTTTCTTTTACAGGAAGAAAAAGTGAAACTGTTGTTCTTGTGTTGGCTCCAAATTAGGGAATCATTCCAAAGTATTGATTCCAGTTTAGTATCATAAGAGGCTTCAGATAAAAAGTCAGATGCTTCTAGTAATAAGTAATGGTTTTCATCTAATACATAGACGCAAAGTAAGACATGCCAGACTCAATCATCTACTTGAACACAATGTAGCTCCTGACTCCATGAATCCACTCACCCAAATTGTCCCTCCTCAAGTTCATCAGTGAGTGGTTAGATGGGGCACAGATTTCTTTAAGAATGCTTGCTACAGAACTCTAAAAATCCTTTCACATTCTCTGTTATTTCTCTAATGCAGCTTGGAAATATAGTGGAAACAGATCATAATGGTTTAGTTATACGGTGACATTCTCTATTTAGAGAATGAAAGATTAATCGAATCTCATGAAGGTGAACGAATGAAGGCTTCAGAAGGAGTTATTTTGAGTTTTCATAGATCTCTCAGATAATCACTGGGAGGATGCTGATGGAAGACCTCAAGATACAGAATTGGTAGGAATCAGGAGAAACGGAGAACGATACTCATTTTCCTGAGATGGAAGGTATAATACAATTCTAATATAACTGAGGCTTATCCATTTTTCTTTTTTTTTAAATCAAGGTGCAATTGACATATGACAATATTATTAGTTTCAGGCATACAACATAATGATTCCATATTTGTATATGTTTCAAAATGATAATTAACATTGGTCATCATACAGAGTTACAAATTTTTTTTCTTATAAGAACTTTCAAGATCTCTTCCAAAATGCAATACACTATTATTAACTGTAGTTACCATGCTGTACATGACATCCCTGTGACTTATTTGTTTTATAACTGGAAGTTTATACCTTTTGAACTTCCATTATCCATTTCACCCATCCCTGACCCCCAACCTGTGGCATCCACCAACCTGTTCTCGATATCCACGAGCTTGTTTTCTTTTCACTTAGCATGGTGCCCTTGAGGTCTTCCCAAGTTGTCACAAATAGCAAGATCTCATTATTTTTTTTATGGCTGAATAATATTCGAGAGAGAGAGAGAGACAGAGAAAGAGAGAGACATTTATCACATTTTCCTTGTCCATCTATGAATACTTAAGTGTTTTCACATCCTGACTTTTGTAAATGCTGCAGTGAACATCAGGATGCATTTATCTTTTTAAGTTAGTGTTTTCATTTTCTTTAGATACATAGCCAGGAGTGGAATTACTGCATCATATGGTAATTCTATTTTTCAATTTTTTAAGGAAACTCCATACTGTTTTCCACAGTGGCTGTACAAATTTACATTCCCACAAACAGTGCTCAGGGCTCCCTTATCTCCACACCCTCGCCAACACTTGTTATTTCTTGTCTTTTTGATATTAGCCATTCTGACAGGTGTGAGGCAAGATCTTATTGCAATTTGTTTTGACTTGTAGTTCCCTGATGATGAGTGATGCTGAGCACCTTTTCATATACCTGTTGGCCATCTGTATGTCTTCTTTAGAAAAATGTCTGTTTAGTGGCACCTGGGCGGCTCAATCAGTTAAACAGCTGCCTTTGGCTCAAGTTGTGATCCCAGGGTGCTGGGATCAAGCCCTGTGTCAGGCTCCCTGCCCAGGGAGGAGTCTGCTTGTCCCTCCCCCTCTATCCCTCACCCACCACACACACACTCATGCTCCCTCTCAAATAAATAAATAAAATCTTTAAAAAAGGAAAAATGTCTGTTTAGATATTCTGCCCATATTTTAATTGAATTGTTTGATTGGTTTTTGTTTGTTTCTTTGTTTTTGTTGTTGAGGTGTGTGAGTTCTTTATATATGCTGGAAATTAATTCCTTATCAGACATATGATTTACAAATATTTTCTTCCAATAAGCATTTAGCCTTTTCATTTTGTCAATGTTTATTTTTTTCCGTGCAGATTTTCTCTATTTTTCTTATTTATTTTCAAGTTATGATAATATGGAAAGCATACACAAAGATGCAAAATTTCCCCTTTCCCTGATGCCCACAAATTTTTTTCTTCCAAGTAAGCTCTGGTTTTAAGCTTGATGAGTTCTTTCCAGATTGGTGTCTATGCAGATCTTGTGCATGCACGCATACATATATATAAATATATAGTTGGCTTGCTCATAACATTAACGGATTCACAGTGTGCATTTTTTTCTTGCCATGCATTTATTACTGAAAATATCTCGGGATTATTTTAATATCAAAACATATGGATTTATTTATTTTTTCTTTGTAATCACTGCCACTATTCATCTTAATATGCCCTCATTGATGAGTAGTTAGGTTGTTTGCAATTATTCTGCTGTTACAAGCAAAGCTTCCTTGCCTATCCTTGCACCTGTCCTTTTTGCACACATGTGGACATTTTCCTGGTCCTATGTGAGTTTATATTTAATAGATACTGACCTATATTAAAAAACCTATACCTATTAAAAAAACCTATACCAACTTGGAATTCTACAAATGCAACACAAGATTGCCATGTGCACCACACCCTCAACAACACACTAGATACTAACAATTTCTGCCAATCTGAAAGGAAAAATCACATACCATTTGTTGAATTTACATTTCCTAATTTTGCAAATTAACCATTACATACACTTTGTATATTTTTCTGCTATTATCTTTTCTTATTTAGTCATAAGAACTTTTTGTATATTGTAGTTCACCATATGTATATATATGGAGATATATATATATATCTCCACTTTTAATTTATTTGGATTTTTAGTTTTTTTTTAAATAAAGCAATTCTATACAATTTTACTATAAAGTGAACTTCTATATTCTCTTTCAATGCATTTGTTATTTTTATTTATGTTATTAATTCATATAAATTTATTTTGTTTCTTGATGTGTAGCAGGGATATACCTTTTTGTTTATCAGATTGGTAGGTTTTTCCTAACAATGTTCATAGTTTCACTACCAGTTTGAAATGCTGCCCCTTTATGTAATTATAAACATATTTTATGTGGCTCTGCGGCTGAATTCTCTTCTGTTTCATTGTTTAACTCCTTCGTTCCTGAGTTACTGTAATTTTAGACTACGTTTTGATATTTTATAGGCTATAGTCACCCTTCGTTCTCTTTCAAAATGGAAACAAAAGTTCTTGGCAAGTCTCCAGTGTTCTCTCTTGCCCACATTTTGTTTAAAATAGCTCTGTCTTCTTTAATTATGGAAGCCGGTTAATTCTCATATTTCTTGTTCCTACGAGGAAGTTTAAGGACTCAGTTATCCAGGAGGAGAGGACATCTGCCACCTAAACTTTCAGAATGCTCAGCACTCATGAATGGAGAGATGGTAGGCGATACCCCGGCTGATGGCTTCACAACTTTCCCAAGACTGTATCCCTCTCTCATTATAGGTGTATTGTAACTGATAGCCTGACGCCATTTCTATTTATGTGAATATAAACGTCAGATGAAGGAAAGGCAGGCTGTTCCAGAACACCTACTCCAGGTGAATGTGGGGGCTCATAACCAAATATCGGGTAAGGGTTTTGTACTGCTGATGGGGGCTGGGGGACGGCAAGCTACAGCTCCCCCTCTGGGCTTCCGCCATACTTTGAAATCAGAAAGCCAAGTCGGAGACAAAGAGAGGACCATCGAGAGGGAGGTCAGGTCAGACACCCATAGTGCACGGCCCCATGTGACCATGAAGATGCTGGTAGCGTAATTAACTTCACTTGCTCCAGACCTGGAATCAATCATCAATAGAGGGAAGACCCCCACTACTGCCCACCGAGATGTAGGTAGACACATGAGTGGATGCCATCCCAGGTCTCATTGTGCAGCAGGCAGTAAGAGAGGGTAACGGTCCTCAAATGTAATGAAATATTCAACCAAAATAAGGACAAGATTTAATGACTGGACCCAGCGTAGAAGAAAGTGGATACTTATGAATAAGTACCCAGACACGGTTACATTGTTGATTGAGAATTTTCTTCTCTCGGTCGCCTAAAATGAGTGGTCAAATGAGAATCAGATTTCAGAAGGGAAAAGTTGGTTGTGGTTATTGGAACAAAACCTATTCTGTGTTTGTACCTCACTGAACTAAGTCTCCACAATCACATGTTTACAAAGATTAATGGAACCACCCTTCATCTGGAGTCTAATGCCAGAAAATCCAGAATTGCTCTTTACAGCTCCATCTTCTTCATCTCACAAATCCCATTAATCATCGCGTCATATTGATTTTACTTCCAGTGTATTTTTTAGATGTGCTAAACCCTCTCAAACCACCATCGGCTGATTCAAACCCACTATCACCTGGATTCCTGTCATCGTCCCCTAACTGTTCTCCCCACTCCGTGTTTGTTCCACTGCATATATTCTATGTAGTAACCAAAATCACATCAGAAAGCAAGCAAAGCAAACAAAACATCTAACCAATCTCCCTCTTTATTATTATTCACATTGTCAGTGGCAGAAATCTTGGGGTCTAACCTTCCCCGCTAACCCGGTTATAGATAAGTCAACTTCATCTCTCGCTGCTCACATCTTGCTCATAAATCCCTATTTGCCTTTCTTATTCTGTTTCTTAAAGTTCCCAGCACTTCCTCCGAGCACCTAGTTCCTTCACAACCGCCCTTTACCTGTATCTTTCCACACTTCTCCTGCCTAACACCAGCTCATTCTTCCTGTCCCAACCAAATAGCCATCCCTCAACTTACCCACAGTTTAAGTCCCTCGTGATTTTATGGAGCCTGTGACATCTCATAATTTTGCTTTGTGAAATCCGGAATTATGTGTTTGTCTGCCTTCCCTTCTAGAATGTAAGCTCTAGCCCGGGTTCTTATGATCGTTGTCTGGAAACGTCAGTCTTTCTGAGTGAGGACTGGTAACTTGGCTAGACATAATCTTAGCTTCCTTTTTATCTGGTGTTTTATTATTTCCTGTGTCATTGTTTCTCAGGTGTTAGCATGTATCACAAATACCAGGAAGGCCTGTTAAGACACGGGTTTGGGGGGCCCCAACTCCAGAGTTTCCTGGTCAGTAGGTCTCCGGGAGAGGCTCCTGAATTAGCATTTTTGACCAGTTCTCCGGGCACCCCATTGAGAATCACTGCTCTAGTTTTCTGCTTCCCCACAGCCTGACCTAAGCTGATGGGAGTCAGTAGTAATGAATGCTTGGGGACCAAGCACAGAACTACACTCCAGGACGCAGGAACCATATTCCCAATTTTGTCATTTTTTTTCTCTATGTCCTCAGCGAATCACTAAGCATGTATGAAAACAACTTCGTCTTTCAGCAAAATGCTGACCTAAGTGCTTTGGGAAATAAAATATTACAATCCATTTTGGATCTTCAAAATTGTATTGAGGTGCTCAGCAATTACTGCCTTATGATGTAATATTGATTACAACCCAGCTCGCTTATTGACCCAACAGCATATTAATTATTGATGGAAATGGTCTGCCTGAGATTCTAATTAAATTGAACATAGTTGTCATCGCACTCATGTTAAAGTTGCATTCATCATCAGGAGTGTTCCCTGCTGGTCAGTTAGCGCGTCCGGCCCAGTGTGGCTCTGTGAGTGGGTTGCTTCATACCTGACCAAGCCAAAGAATGATGAATATGGGGTTTATTAGGACCTGAATTATGTCTCTCATACTTCACTGGATTTGTCCTGTTGACTCTAAGTTCCAGCTCCTAGAGTGGGAGAGACAACAATGTTTTATCTATTAGTGACTTTTCTCAATTACAGCAAGAAAAATCCTTTTAGTGAACATAGATCTTTCTTTCATAGCGTTGCTAGGGGCTCAGGGGTGGCCGTGCACGTGAGGGAGCCTGAAGCTAAAGCTTCTTGACAGATCTAACTCGGTCGACTGTGTGGAGACAGGAGCCAGAACAAGAAAGTAATTAGCGCTTCATCTCTCTGCCTCTGGGGCCACGGGGACTCTTGCTTCTGCTTATCCATAAGCTCCCACTCCCCAGCGCTTTCCCCCATCATCCTTTCCTTATTGTAGTGTTGACAACCCTACGTAACCTCTCAGCTTAGGCACCTGTCACTGACTGACTGGGATCTGTGATTCTTAGTCAGTCTTGGGAAGGGAAGATGATTAAGGTTCAGCTAATAGTCCATGGGCTGGCCCGTACCTGGGGAGGTGAGGGTTGTGTCACCTGCTCCCCACCCTTCAGGATTGCGGACAGAGTTGAATTCTTACCGCTGCATTGGAGCTCACTAAAACATATTCAGGGGACTTTTTAACTCCATCTTTTTAGCCACACTTTTAAAATATTTCTAGCTTCCCCACTCTGTTTCTCCACCAATTTATTTCTAAATGTATTGAAACGCCCAAGACTCTGTCCTCCTCCTTTTTTCCTCAGTCTCCTCCTATCTTTATTTGTCCCACCATCCCTCTAATCACACACCTCACCCTATCGGCCACTCTCAGTCACTACCTCAACTCCCTGATTTCCGTGGACGTTCAGTGCCATCCCCACCCCGCCAACAGGAAACCCCAGCTCTGACTAGCCAATCTCTTCAAATCCTCCCCCTGGAGCCTGAGGTCCATGGGTACCATTGGAGAGTATGACATGCACTTGAAGATTAGGACCCCTAAACATCACGGTCTCCAACCTCACCGCCACCTGACAATCCTGCTGTGTCCTGGGACTGCCTCTAGGATTTCTCATTAAAAATGGTTCCAAAGTTGTATCTCGTGATTCCTCACTATTATACTCTAACTCACATCTGTTCCAGAAAGTTCCCTCACCTACAATTGCATAAAGGAAATAGAGGGATTAGTAAGAGCTTCCCAGATCCTGGCTTTCCTCTCCCTTCCCCACCCCCCATCAATTCCACGCTTACCAGCATCTGCTCATTCCCTTCCTCTTGCTCAGCAGAGGAGCCTCTCCTCCAGCCAAGGACTGACCTCCAACTTGTGCTCTGGTGTCCGCCTTCTGCCTCTTCAGGAACTGTCCCCACTCTCCATGGATCTCCAACCTCTCCTCTCTACTTACTGGTCTACTTCAGGCTATTCGTAGGTCCTTCTGAATCCCCATCTCACAAACTTTCCCTTTAGTCCTGCTTCTCAATCCTGCCTGCTGCCCAAGGCATTCGCTTCAGTTTTCAGATGTGTTGCGGTCTACAGCTGCCTCAGCCTCCTCATCATTCCTACGGGGTCTCCATGAGATCTGTTCCTTCTCAGATCCTGAGTGACCTCTGGCTTCTAGATTCCATGACCTGTATACACGTGAACCCACGGCAGGGCGTGACCTTAATGACCTACCTCTCCTCAAATACATTAGTCCTTTGACACCTCTTTTTCTTGGTCTTTCTCTTGTTCTTCTGAGCTCTCTTCCCAATTCCTCTGCCTTTAGTATTGGGGTTCCAACCTAGATCGCTTTCTCTTCTCACTCCTCATACTTTTAGTGCCTGCTCTCGTAGACCGTCCTTTAAACTACCACCCTCTTGGCTCCAGATTGAAGTATCTTCCAGATTACTTCACAGTCTCTACATGAATGTCCCATAGTAGGTTGACATAGTAGGTTGACATTAGATACGTCTAAAACTAAACTCGCGCTCCCTATCCTGCCTCTTTTAGCCCCTTGCCCCCTGTACTACATCTGTCTAATGACCACCTTCTGTCTTCACCACCCACATGTGTCTCTGCATTGCCTCCATCTTGGTATATGGCACCATCAGGTTACCCAGTCCAGGGACCTGCCCATCACCCCTGACCCCCAGACTTCTTTCACATCCCAAATCAGATCGGTCTCTAACTGCTGCTAATTTTACCTCCTACCTGCTGCTCAAAATGACCTCTTCCTCCCTATTTTCACCATCACGGCCTTGCCTCCATCCTTCCCCATGTATTCCACTGGCAAGTGGCTCTTATGGTGCTTACACTCCCTCCTTTTGTGACCTGACTAATCCAACTCTCTTGATTTTTCGATGATGTAAATAAGATCGTGCTTTTATGACTATTAACATAGCACAACTCCCATCTCTCCCCATTCTGCTTGTTCAACCCTCATTCCCAGTCACATCAGAGCTGGAAGCTTCCCCATGTCTCCAGACTTGCTCTTTTTTGCAGCCTCAACATACGCTGGGCTTCTGCTTGGGAAGCGTTTTCCTTGTCTACCTTCATCTTAATCCCTATGTTCAATGCTTTTCCAAAGCATCTCAAGCGTTAACCCCCAAAGGAAGCCTCTCCAGCTCTGTGAGTCAGAGCTTCTGTGGATTGCAATTGTGAGTTTCCTTGGTCAGGCAAGGATGCCGCCATCCCCAGCCTATCCCAGGATGCAGCTCAGCTCCCGGCACGGCCGGGACACTCAGCACATAGACACTCCCTACGTACACAGCACAGCAAGACCACAGTCGAACTTAACTGACATTCGGAATTTGTCTTCTATTTTAACCCACCTCACCCTCCCTCTATTTGCCTTCACAAAGACGTTTCTTATGACCTCACTTCTTCTAGTTGACAGTTTCCTTTCATTATCCCCAAGTATAATTTGCTGGCTTACTTTTCTTCCTTCTAGTTTATTTTTGTAGCATTTCTATTCATTTCTGGAGTAACAATTAGTCTTAAAAGCAGATTCTTTTTGAGAAAACAAGCATGAAAACTAGTGGAATGTATTATAAAGAGAACCCTTTGTATCCTACCTACTCATCATCGGAACTGGCTAACAGCAGTTTCTTTTTATATGTATACATATCTTCTGAAGCTACATAAGGGCTCGTGTTTTAATAGTTTTCATGTTTTTCCCTTTTTCACTATCTCCTTATAGAAATTTCTCATCATGTTCTCTAGGTTGTTGCAAATTCTGCCAGTATCATTAAAACTATGTTCAAACCATCTATTTTTTATATATAATTACTTATTTCAGAGATTTTAGCATTCACAGAACTTAATTTTCTCGCTATTTTCTGAATCATTTTGTTAACCTATATAAGGAATTTAAAGCCACTGACTCATCACATTGCTTTTTCACCCAGAGTTGGCTTAATGAGATCCTCACGAATAGTTGACAAAGATGTTACATTTCTTAACTGTCTAGGTAGGGAACAAAGGACTAAAGCCATTCTTCATAACAGAAAGAAGAGAAAGTGGAAAATAAGTATCGAGATGGCACCATAGGGAGTCCAAGTATATTTACCATGCTTATTTAAATTAATGCAATTGGAAATATTGTTTAAAGAAGAATTTTTCACACTACCTTATATATCTAGAACTGAAACACACGCATTTTGTTTTAAAATATGACCATTTGAACGCCTTTTTTTCCACACAATTCCATTTTTTGTCTCATCTTCCTCTTGTGGGGAACTGGCTCCTTAATTAATTTATGTTAATTTGGGGGGATATGTTCACAAAATACACACATATACACACAGACATACCCTTAGAGTGAAAAATTATTTTTTATAGTTCATGGTATTCCATTGCATGTTAAGTTGACTTCCTTAAATCCTTTGTTAATGAACATTTATGTTCTTTCAAACATTTTGGCATTACAGAAAACACTGTAGAGAGTAAAAATGCACATACGCCATTTCACATGTACGTAAGAATCTCTGCAGAATATTCTCAGAATGGAAGTGATTTGACCAAAGGCTATATGCATTTGTGATTTGGGTATCTATTTCCAGATTACTATCCATCAAAGTAGAACTGTATGTCTATGTCTCTACCTATCTATCTATCATCTATCTATCCACATCACCATCAGCAACATAAGACTGGTTGACCTTTCTAAAGGATTTTTGATCTTTTGTGGCAAGAGGAAGGGTTGAAAATTCCTCCCTTCCTGGGGCTTCTGTCAGTTTCTGCGGTCTCGGCTGGGAGAAGTCACTGAGAGATGGGAGTACATGCAATCCTCTGTGCGGAAGTAAGACTTAGCAAAGTTCAAGGCGTTGTTAATTGCATAAGAGTGCTTCTGACTCTATTGAACTCGATCGTATGCTGAATTTGGTCTGTACATTACAAGCTGCATGTACTAAAATAATCCTGAATATGTTACCACAGGATATCATTGTTAATTCAACTTTTAATTTTAATTTCAATTTTAATTTTAATTAAAATAATTTTAGGTTCACAAGTTACAGTTTCACAAAAATTGTACAGTTACCACACAGTTCCTGTGTGCCCTCATCCAGTTCTCCTATTACCAACACCTTACATTAGTATGTGTATTTGTTAAAATTATTGAACCGATATTGGTACATTATTAATAACTAAAGCCCATACATATTATAGACTTCTTTAGTTTTTACATTTTTTTTTTCTGTCTTCCAGACTCTCCATCCAAGGTACCACATTCCTGTCCACCTTGATACTTCTTGACATAACTTGTCAACCTCCTGGTT
Organism: Potos flavus; assembly: GCA_028534135.1. Classification (NCBI taxonomy): domain Eukaryota; kingdom Metazoa; phylum Chordata; class Mammalia; order Carnivora; family Procyonidae; genus Potos; species Potos flavus. The sequence goes on from CM052895.1 coordinate 128,707,162, forward strand.
CCTCACTCTGAAATCTCATTGTCCATTGATGACCCACTTCTCAAATGGAGGATTCTGTGGGCTGCAGTTTGTACCCCACCAAATTCATACGTTGACAAGACCAAGGTGACAGTATAGGGATGTAGGACCTTTGGGAGGTGATATGGTCATTAGGACATGGGCTTAGCACCCTTACAAAAGTGGTCTTGGAGAGCTAGCGCCTTCTGCCATGTGAGGGCACAACTCAGCAGAGGGCCTCCCCTGATGGTGCTTGTACCTTGATCTCGGCTCTCCAGCCTTCAGAACTGTGAAAAATAATTTATGTTGTTTATAAGCTACCCAGCCTGTGGTAGTTTGTTACAGCAGAGTGACAGACTAAGACAGAGGATTGTTTTTCCCTCATACCCACCATATCTGAGGGCCAGGGTAAGGCATTAGGCTCTCCCTTGCTGCCTCCAGACCATCACTCATCTCCAGCTTTCACAAGCTCTGCACCCAATGAGAGTAACACCATTAATCAATCCTCCTCGTTGCTGCCTGCACCGTCATCCTGGTCACTTCCTTCATTCATTGAACATTTTACCTTCTGGATCGCTGGCTTCTTCTCTATTCCTACATCTAATCAAAACTTCTACTTACATCCCTGCATGATCCTTGGATCTCAACACCCACACAGATGTACCCCCATGATCCACATGGATGGCCGGTCACACCTTGACCTTGAAGCTCTGTGCCTCCTCATCTTCCATGACCTCTCCCACAATGCACTTTGGCTACTCTGTCTCAGGGTCCTACATCAGAAAGTGATCAGTTCTGACATTTCACTCCCCAAGTTGTTAACCACCAACATATTTGGCCAAGAATATTCCACTGCAAAATTTCTGAGCCTTAATGTAATTTTTAGCTCACTTAAACTTTTCATTTTCTCACCTTCCCTTTGGCTTTCCCTTCCTTCATTATACAACTTAAGCTCATCATTAAAAGCCTTCATCTTCTGTCAGCTACCTTCCTTCTCTTTTCCTGACTGGTACTTGAATGGCAACCCTCTAACCTGAATGGACATTTCCATCTGATATCTGAAGCCTTCATCAGAGTGGCTGAACATTGCTAGAGAAAAAGGCACAACCTGTCTTCAACATATCCTTCCCATGTCTTCATCTCAGATTTCATGTGGGAATGATTACCTTGTATATCTATTCCCCTTGGGTTTCCCCTCTCATAGGTGGCCATCTTATAAATTTTCCTTCCTCGTAGCCCCGGTGGAAAACCTTGCCTCATAATTCACAGAATGAATAGAGGTCACCAGATGGGAGACCTCTCTTGTTCCCTTCCAACCCAATTCTTCTCTCTTCCCATAATAACTGATTAACTGTTCCTTCTTTTATCAGAACCCAGTCCTTCCAGATGTGCTGTGGGTCTCATCTCTGTCATTTTTTTTTTCCTTAAAGAGGTAGAGAGACAGAGGGCAGGAGAGGGGGAAAGGGAGAGGTAAAGAGAGAATCTTAAGCAGGCTCCATACCCCGCACAGAGCCCGATGCACAGCTTGATCTCACAACCCTGAGATCATGACCTGAGCCAAAATAAAGAGTCAGGAGCTTAATCAACTGAGCCACCCAGGTGCCCCAGGTCCCCTCTCTTCTTGACATTGCATTGCTCCTTCTGCCATCCTCTCTTTCCTGTATCATCAATCCCCATATTTTTCCAGATTATTCCTGACAGCTCATAAACATGTTCTAGTGTTGTCTTCTATAAACAAAATGAAACAAAGCCCCACATCTCCCTTGGCCATCCATCCCTTTGCAGACCCATCTGCTCTACCCTCTCATGGCCAAGTTTCTATAAATAGTTGTCTACAAGTGTTTCCTGCACGTCTACATTTTCCATTTGCTCCTCAATGAACCACAATCTGGTTTCTGGTCTTCCTACATCTTGAAAACAACTCTCCTCAAGACAGTCTCCATGTTGTTCTACGGTGGTCACTTTTTGTTTTTTCTCTCACTGCAGTTGCCCCTGCTGATGATCTTTTTCTCTTGGCCTCTGTGACATCACCCCCTCTTGGCTCTGGGATTTTTTTAGGGGGATGCTCCCACTTACCCTTTAGGCTCCTCTTCACTTTTAAATGGTGAGGTTGAAGGGCCCAATCTTGGATCATTTACTCTTCTCCTTTGAAATTCTATTTCTAGAAGACAGCGTCCATTTCCAAAGGCTCAGCTCATATCTCAATGACTCAGCGCATTTTACCCTCACTGAAGTTTTTTCCCATAAACCTCTTACATGTGTAATCCCACCCTAGAGTCTACTTCTTGGAGAACTTGAACTAACCTAAGAAATGGGAGGGCAATTTTTTTCTTCAACAAGCATATGATTACTCACACCTTAAGAAAACACTATTGGAACCTTAACAAAAGGATAAATTTTAGGGAGGTTTGTGACTTCCCATGGTAGGGGTTGGGGGGGCAGGCTGCTTGACTGAAATGACAAGATCAAGGTGAGTCACATCACATTCACTCACTCTTTCATGAGGAACCACAGCACACATTGGTGAGTCAGGCAGACTTCAGAGAGCAGGTCCGACTGAGGCAAGAATGCACTTAGAAGGAAGAAATAATTTTTCCACATACTGGATTTTAAGGAATCATTGGGAAGAACAACATATGTGCCTTCGAAAGTGCAAAGCCGCTAAATTCTGGGTGCAACAAAGAGCACAGATCATTAGTGAAGCTCTAAGTTTAAAATGTCGGTACCACACCTGGATAGCAGGTGGCAGGGGAAATGGAAACAAATATTCCTCATGGCAAACTCACACCTCAAATAAGACCTAGAGATTTAGGCTGCCACCACCGCAAATTCCTAAACTTTCACAAAGGTGGCAAAATGCCTGGATATCAGATTGAGGAAAACAAGAGATTAGAATTTGATTCTTTGGACTTAGAACTTGCAAGAGCAAAGTGCTTGAAATTTCACCTAAAGAAATTTATTTCTAAGGAAATTTAATTCTTCTACTCCAATATCTCTCTGAAAGTCATAATAATAGGAGGGGCTTAATATCAAAAGTTAGAATTTCATCATAGAAAGGTCGTCATGTTTTATTGTTGTGGTTTCTTAATATGGTAAGTGGATATCTTGGCAGAACCACTGATGGACTATTTTGAACATGACATTTAGAATAGGAAGCAGAATGAGAAGTGATTCTTAGTTTTGGATCGGGATAGCCCTGTAGTCATTTTAGCTATTGTATTCTTTAATCCCACTTCGGGGAGTCGGGAGGGACAAACCCGCGCTGCCCACCCGTGTTTCCAATGGAATACCTAAAGGAGTTACCTTAAGAAGCAGAGTTGCTGTTAGGGGGTCACGTTTGGGGGATGGGAGTAGGGTTGCTTCGTTAGTGTGCGCCCAGGATGAAGAGCCACACCCGAGTCACCGCAGGCTTCCGTACTAACTTCACCCCTGCTGCGGGGCGGGGGTGGGCATGTATGGAAGAGGGTGAATATTTATTATCCACCCTTGCCATTTACTATTTTTTTTAATTTTTTTAAAATTTTTTAATTAAAGCATAATGTATTATTTGCCCCAGGGTACATGTCTGTGGATCCTCAGGCTTACACATTTCATAGCACTTACCATAGCACATACCCTCCTCAATGTCCATAACCCAGCCACCCTGTCCCTACCCGCCCCTACCCCCCAGCCACCCTCGGTTTGTTTCATGAGTTTAGGAGTCTCTTGTGGTTTGTCTCCTTCCTGATCCCCTCTTGCCATTTACTATTATAAGAAGGGATAGTTCAACGTAAGTAAGACTCCTGCTTTTTCTCTGTCACCTTCATAAATTCTTCTTTTCAAAGGGAGTAGAAGTAACTTCTGGAATGTGAGAAGACGACCCAATCAGATCCACCTTCTTCCCTTTCTCTCGAGGTCTGCCTCCCTGCAGAGAGCAGCCGTTCTCCTCCGCTGCCCCTCCAGAAAGGACTGCGTGGCCATCGTTCTCTCGGCGCCAGGACGGGAGGCTCAGGAGTCCACTGAGCAACCCTGCTAGGCTGTATCACACCTGCGACACCTCCACCAGCACCTCGCTGCCCCGTGGGGAGCTGCGTCCAGACCGTGTGCGTTCACAGCGTTCTTGCTCTGTGTGGTAACCGGGCACAGCCCTGCCCTCTCTGGTGGGAAGGGCTGGAGAACCGGGGCGCCCGCTGTTTGTTTGCTCAGTAGAGATGCATGCTCCCTAACTCCTAAACTGCATGTATCACAAAGGGCAATTAATCTAAAAGGGGGCTCTTGTGCACCTGGGCTTTGAGAGCTAGTAGAATTACTAGCAATCCTGAGAGAATTATTCTAAGGAGATTTATGGCTTCACGGAGGAGGGATTTAAAACTGGTGTCATTGCGTAGGAAAGAGTTTGGACAAATATGGCAATGTTTTCTTATTACGTTTTATCTAAATGACAGTGATGTGCAAGACCTTGCATAGCATCTGACACGAGAAGTGAGAGGGATTTACGGTGTTGGTTTAAAATGAGGCTTTGTGTTGTTTTATTTATTTCCCTAAACAATGTAGTAAAAAGGACCGGATCACGTTTTTGTCGGAGAACGGCTGTGGAATTTGTAATAAGGGGGTTTTGCTTCACTGAATTGCTGGAAGGTATTTTGAGATAGTTTTTGCTGTTGTTTTATCCGAAGTCACCTGTGATTCCCTGGAAAGAAGGAAGATCTCTGGAACCCAGTGTGACAATAGCTCAAGATGGTCACACCACAGAACCATTGCTTTGGTTTAAGGGTCTGTAGGGGCACAGATGAGTGTGTAGCCTCAGATTGCCTCAGAATGTGGAGACGAGATTATTTCAATAAATTGTCCCCAACTGCCCACTTGTCCACATTTTCTTGACCATATTAGCAATAGCAATAGAACATTCTTCTTACTCTCTTGGCTTTAAAACTCAACCGGGATGTGGCAACTACTCCACCTGTCGGTATTCAAGGTTATAATTTCAGACTGGCAATTTTGATACAGAATCCATAATGCCACCAATGTCATTTTTAATCTCCGGAAGGACTGACATAATTTCCGATAAAGCCAGGGTAAAATTTCCCAGCTTCCCTCCTAAACCGACCCTCTGGAATCCCACCAGGGAGGGGCATCCTTCTTCATCAAGCACTGCATAAGACAACTCTGGGGTATTTGTAAGAGTCTTGAACCTCACAGTAATTGAGACCCCTCCCCCAGATGGCAGAGGCACAGAGAGAGTGATCCCATGTGGTACCCAAATTCTAAGAAGATAGCTATGCTGTGTGGGTGGCCAGGGGCCCTTAGAAGTTTAACGCCAGTGACAGTTTTAGATCACGAGAGTGTTTCTTTGAAATGAAGACTGCCTCTCCCCATCATCCTCCTGACAGACAGTGCATTCTTGAACCCATGCCTTGGGCTTAGCTAGATGTCTTCATCGTCATGAGCCACACATTTTGTATGAATAAGGATGGGTTTGACATCCCAGAAGTTATAATTTATGCCTTCTGCTTATGAAAAATATCTTTAAAGAAGGAAGATGCTAGCAGAATTGCAGGTTTCCCACATGCACTATCATTAGAGAAGAAACTCTGCACAAATTTTATTTTCTTTCACTTCAAAACAACATATAACTTAAATAAGGGAAATTTCAGAGGATTTTGTATTTGCTTTCGCAAGTTAACGAAATGAAAGGAGCCATTTTAACGTATGTCCCATTTAGCGCTATGACCTCATGCCTCGGATCCCCCATCCCAAGTGCTGTATGTTGTGCTCACTGTGGAAATCAGGCTCAGGTTGGGTCGGGCTGTAGGATTCACACGTGTACACTCCCACAGAAATGGGCCTAAGGGGCTTGGGCGTGTCTGCTAGTTTCAGATCAACTTGGACTAGTGCGGAGACTGACTGGAAACCCAGCAAAATGGGTAAGAAGACGAGGGCAAGCACTTTCCTCAGCAGGCACCCACCCGTGTGTAAGCACCTCTGGATGGGTCAGTTACCCCTCAGGTTAATGTAGAGTAAGGAGGCTCTGAGATCCAGAGCCCACAGAGTTCAGAGAACTTCTCACAGATGCACATGCTGGTTCTGCCCCAGAAGGCAGGGTGGGTGCAGGTGGTCCTTCCCAGAAATGCCTTCTCAGAGCAGCCAGTTGGAGCGAGTGGGTCCATCACATTCCCTTCATAAGAGGCCCCTTCAGAGAAGATCCGGGAGAAGTCGAGAGCTCAGCCAGGCCCAGACACACCCCACATTCTCAAGGGGGTGTTCTGCTGTGTGGTTTCAGTCAAAGAACACACACCTCAGCCAGTTCATTCTCAATATGGCAGCCTTCCCCAGCGCCATTTTGGTGAAGCACTTAGGTCAAGTCAACCTTTGCAGGTAACAACCTCACCAGATAATGTCGACTCACTGTTTTCCTCTTTTTGTCTTAAGATTTTATTTAGTTATTTGCCAGAGAGAGAGAGAGAGCACAAGCATGGGTAGGGCTGGCAGAGGGAGAAGCAGGCTCCTTGCTGAGCAAAGAGTCCAATGCAGGACTCGATCCCAGGACTCTGGGATCATGACCTGAGCTGAAGGCAGAGGCTCAACCAACTGAGCCACCCAGGTGTCCCTCATTGTTCTTCTGTAGGGTTCGATGTCAAACTGCACGGCACCTCCGGTGTTCTCTTGCCGCAGGTGTCCGCAGGCAGCGTCCGTGCTCTTGGGACAAGCACCAAGGCCATCACCCTGGACGTACTGCTCCTGAGCCTGTGTTCTGGGGCTTTTAGGCAGGCAGCTCCAAAACAGGTTTGGTGTGAAACGTGTCCTCTCTCTTCTCCTATGGTTGTTCTCTTAATTACCTCAAAAATGTAGGCTGTGAGCACGATACATGCCCAGTGATTTCCAATTCGGTGTGCATATGAGTGTGCATGTGTGCGTGCGTGTGTGGAAAACCCAGTCCATATGAAATACTCTAACAATCTAAATCCACAATTTAAATAGATCAGGCGATATTCAGATTTCATGCTCTATGCAAAAGCAAGGTAAGCTCATCGGCATAAAGGAAACATCTTTGTCTTTGAGGAGGGTCTAAGCATTTTAGGAACACAAGTTCAATGGATTAAAGAATGAGTTACTGTGTGTCTGAGCCCATGTGGAGTTTTGATTACAGACACGAATCTTAATATTGATCTTCCATGTGGTGAAAATAAAAAATGTCCTTTTCATACATTTTCAGTTTCACACGATGACTGTCTAAAGCATGTAAATAAACAGATAACAGAAAACAGTGGTATTTAGACTGGGAACACAGTAGTTTCTAGTTTCTCCAGAAAATTTAAATTTAATTTGGCAATTTCTATACAAAATACTTTAAACAATTTAAACAATCTACAAATTAAAAGCATCAGCAAATGTCTGATCCCATATTGCATACAAAGATAGGATAGTCTCCTCGGCCTAAGTAAAACATCTTTATCTTCCAGGAGTTTTTCAACATTTCAGGAACAAGAGTTCACCAAGTTTAAACAGTACTGCTACCTGCCTCATGTTTCTGAGCCTATGTAATTTTTTTTATTATCATATGCTTATGGGAATATCCATCATTTATACAGTGAAAGTCACACTTGTCCTGTCCCATGTTTTTAACACTGATGATTACTGCCTAAAGCGTTTAGAGATAAGAAACCAGAATTTTACAGAGTAGCAATTCTTTGTTTTGCACTGCGGATTCTGTCAGGTCCGCTATAAACTATGGATTAGAACACTGTTCTCTGAAGGCTGTTGTGATTCAGTGCAAGCGTAGCGCACACCCAGGCGCGCCACCCCGTGCTGGACACCGATCAGCTCTGTGTTCCCTCCTCCTACATTTTCTCCTGTCCTTGTCTTTCTTCTCCGTTTCCTTCCTTTTCTGTAAAATAGCAGATACTGAAATAGCTCGCAGTGCACGTTGCACGATGTTCCCTGAAGGAACACAAGCGCACACCAGCAGGCTCTGCTCTCGTCTCCGGTACCCCTGCTCTTCTGTGCCGGGCGCCCCGCGTCTCCTCTGCTCCCGGGAGCTTCCCGGTTCCCTGGTCAGTGCACTGCTTCCGTTTGGATCTGCACTTTAGATTGTACGTATTTTTCTAGCTGAGCCTCATGAAACCCAAATATCAAAATAAGCTGAACCAGAGCCAAGATTTTTAAAATACGAGGAGGTATTTCAAGCATTTCAATCACACTAAAAGTACTGATATGCTTATAATCATTTATAGAGATATAATCATGTTTTTGATGAGAGCGGTAATTAAAATTAAAATTAAAATAGTAACTTTAAGGAAAAAAAACGCAGGGATGGAGGAGGTTCAGGGAGAGAGAGGGAGTTGCTGCGCCCTCTCCCGGGTCACTCTCCTCCCGGCACTTGGACGAGGTCTCCTCAGCCTTAAGGTACATCAAGGTAGGACTCACAGAGGTGTTTCTGACCATGGAAGACTTACTTGGGGGTCCCCTCATGTTTTTCCACAGCACCGTCTGCCTGCGGCTGTCACCACGTGGCTCCAGGGATGGGAAAACCCACTTACTGTCTCCCTCAGTAACCGTGACCCCCAACCCCCAGAGGAAACCTTGTTATATTTTCCTCTGAAATCACATAACATTACTCTGGGTGTTATTTGATGTTTGACTGGTGAATCAGTGAGGATAAAGTAGAGAAAAAAGATAGCAAGAAGGGAATAAGGAAACGGCGTGATGATAAAATGAGCTTCCAGACTAGGAAATCTGACGTAATGCCTGACAATTGAGAACCTTCCAGTGGGATCTTCTTCTCCCTTCTCCTCTGGTAGCAATAACTGCCCCTTCACGAAGAAACCACAGGGTGGGGCAGAAGAACCTACCCGTCCCCAGAATGAGCGGTGACTAACTTCACAGACTGGCCAAGGTGAGAAAAGTCTTGCTCCCTCCTTCCAGGACAAAGATTTTCTGGTCTAGCTGAAATCCACCTTGATTGGTTTTGCCCAGTTCTCTTACAGGGAGTCACACGGGGGTTTAGTTTAAATGATGAAGTTTATAAAAGGACTGTGTGCAGTAAGTTGCCATTTAACGGTTTATTTTGTTACAATGGAATTCGTTGCAGATGATTGATCTGGGAGTGGGCGTCCCCTGAACCCCAGCTGGCTGCGACACTTCCGCCCATTCAAGTAGAGGTTACTCCTTGTCGCATCCGCCAGCTGTCCCGCCCTGGGTGCCGGGAGTGTGGTGGCCAGGGGCTGAAGGGGAGGGGCAGGGAGAGCGCAGCTAACTTCTTCATGCACATCTTTCTATTTCTGTTCCAGGCCTTTCTTGGCTTCTGCCTGCCTCCTGCCCGTTTCCAATCTCCTCCACCTCTGGTACCGTCTGTTCAGTTTGCTGCCCTGGGACCCCGTCCCCCGTCTCCCATCTCCACCTTCCTCGGCCTGGCTCTCCCCTGCACATGTCCATCCACAGCTGAAGTTCATCTGATAATTGCTAATTCCAGGCATGTGGGGAAACGGACATACACTCTCCCTTTTAGCGATGGGAAGACTGAGACAGAGCACTTTCTAGTGGCTTTTCTAAGATCACACACCTACTTAGTGACAGCACAGGAAACTGTTTTTATCTCTGAACTCTTAGGTGTAGTCTCTCTCCAGCCGTCAGTGAACTCAAAGCCAGCCCTAATTCTTCAAGTCAGCAAAGCACAGTTCAGTGTCTAATATCATCCGGAACTGGCCTTGTAAATAACATAATACTGAACTTCCGGTATTGAATGACCAACGCCTATCGAGAGATAATAGAGGAGTATTAAACAGCATCAAGTATTTCACAGTAGGGGTCTGATGGACCCATTCCCCATTCTAACTCCTTCTCAGCTTCTTTGTCCGTATCTTTAAAGTCTACTGAATCTAATGTTTAAAGTCTACTGAATCCAAATGTCAGTATTTTATTTATTCAATAATGAATTTGCTATAAAATCTTGACAAGGGCCAGCTTAAACAGCCAGCTGGGTTGAGCCAGATGTGTCTGATCATATTCACTGCAAAGATCAGGGAAGGGGAGTAGAACTTAAGTAGAACTTAAAATTTACCTGATATCATAGTAAGATTTCTCTGCTCTGGCATTAATGCTGGATAACGTAGCACCACGGCCTTGGCTGGCCAGGGTCCCCTTGGAGAAATAATCACGGTTCTTCTCTCTGTCCCTTCTTATCTTCTGTACTTGGCTTCTACACACATTACATTAGCAATAATCTAATCTATCGGCTGCCCATGGGAAATATCTCTAGATTTATTCATTTGTTGATAGAGCAGGTCAAATGGAAGTTTAATCTAATATATATTTAAATTAAAATAATAAGAAAAGACCTTGATTTCTGTATATCACAGGAGTTGTATCCCAGCCAAGCTCATTTATTTGGAGATCTCTGCCACTGCACATTTTAAAAAGTGAGTATTAGGTAAAATTGAATCCGCACACTAACAGTATTTTTGCTCGTGTGTTTTTTCATTCTAATCTACTACATACCCCTTGCAATCATGTAATGGGATTATATTGGATTGCCCAGATCTGTTTCCATTTGGCCCCCAGAAGGCTCTCTGACAAATACTGGGTATGTATTTCTGGAGAGCAAATAGACTCCCTTTCTCAGTGAAAGGCATTTTGTAATTTAAATTCATTATCAGGGAATGTAAGATCACATTAAATATATAGAAAATAATCTTCCAGTTGAGAAGCAGCTGAATTTCCATGCTCAAAATATGTAAAATTCCTACTATGTAATAGGTTTTCTTTTTACCATAGAACACAGATGAACATTAATATTTCTACTAAATCTCATCCTTGTATTTATTAGATTATAATATTGGTCCCAATCTTGCCCAAATAAGTTTAACTTTAAAACTACTAAATGAGACCCTGTAGTTTCCTCTTTCCCTTCCTTGGGACTAGTCAGCCCCCCCTGTTTTCCTGGGTACCAACACTCCGGAAACCATGTTAGACTCAGACTTAAAACAGTTGATTTTCTAGCCGCCCTAGTTCCATTTATGACCTAGTCTTTAGAGTCTGTCAATCTGCAGTGGAAAGAGATCTAAATCCACCTACTCCTATGTTTATCAGAAAAAGCTAAAACTAAAGGTAGCAAATGAATTGCCCACATGCAGAAATACACTAGCTTTGAATGTTGAGCATAAATTCTTTCCTCAAGTTTCTTCTTTATGGCCGTTCCCTCTGTTAAGCAAGTAACGAGTGCAGACCTTTCCACCTGAGGGCCTCCTACCTGGGGAGCACCTCTGTGATCCCAGAGCACGGTGACCAGAGGAACCAGGGGTGTGTCCCAGCAGCGAGAGTTTGGGACTGACCTTCCCCACAATGCCCAGACTCAGCTCATTCTGTGGTCTTCCCGCCTGGAGCCGGTGCCATGCCTCCTGTCCTTGCTGCCTTGTCACCCTTCCCAGTGACACAGGGGCTTCTTGCTGAGCCCCCTGCTGACGCCTGCAGAACCACATCCATCTTTGGAAAACCCAGTCTCCTGGAAGACACTCGCCCAAAACACGGCCTTCAGAGGTTTGGAAAGGTCCTCCAAGGCCCTGGTACATTCAGGGATAATTCAGTGACAATTATCAACATGGGAATCGGGAAGTTAATTATCAACATTGAAAAATCAGGAAGTGTAAAAAGAGCCCTGATCTTGGAATCACAAAGTGTGTTCTCCACTGGGCTCTGGCACTGAAGCTTGGTGACACTGAGGACACCGAGGACACGGAGGAAGGTCCTTGGCCCTGCCAGGCCTTCATGAAAAATGGAGGGGTTGCACCTTGACCACCAAGATCTGCTCCTGAGCTAGCGCTCTGAGCTCGTGGAGGCTCCAAGGAGACTCTGCCCTATGAGCTCAGTGCACAGGGGCTCCTCACGGGATGGACCAGAATAACTCGTCCCCTGCAGCCAACCTGTGCAGTCTTGGCACACTTCCACCCCAGAGGCTCAAGCTGCTGTTTCTCCCCCTTCTTATTTTTAGAAACACACAGCTGAGAAGCCTGGTCGAGGGGGGCAAGGATGCCATTAACCTACTTGGCTCCCCAGGACCCTAGCACGTACTCTCCCTGCTGAAACTGCTTCCCCACCATCCACCTTGCCTGCAAAACACTTTGACCTCATGTGAAGCCTTAGAACACCCTTTACTCTGGGGCCTGGGGGGCTCAGTGGGTTAAGCCTCTGCCTTCGGCTCAGGTCGTGATCTCAGGGTCCTGGGATCGAGCCCCGCATCGGGCTCTCTGCTCGGTGGGGAGCCTGCTTCCCCTCTCTCTCTCTCTCTGCCTGCCTCTCTGTCTACTTGTGATCTCTCTCTCTCTGTCAAATAAATAAATAAAATCTTAAAAAAAAAACAAACACCCTTTGGTCCAAACAAATACATTTTGTGCCAACATGAATCAATGCATTTATGTGATGACTGCCGTCTAAATACATCATTGCCAGCCCTTCCTGTTATCATCCTCTTCGGCTCCTACTCCTACAACTACTCATGGAAACTAGTGTCAGTATGTTAGAGCTACATGTGAAGGTTTTCTTACGTCAATGACGCCAGCCTGAAAAATTGTGTCATCTCTGAAAAGCTATCGTTGGCAATATCAAGATCTATTCGCTTTTTAGACCGCCGCACCCAACGTGATTGGGAACACACAGTTTCATAACAGCCAAGTGATGAAGGTATTTATTCCAATTTACTTTTTATGTATTTATATATCCGATTTGATGTGTTTTTGAACTGCCGGTCTCCCAGCGCATTATCGGTTAAGGAAGCACTTAATATCAATTTATTCCCAAATTAGTGACAGTAAGCTTTATTTCCCCCTTTTTTTTTTATTAAGACTTTGCTTTTTAAAAGCAGTTTTGGCTTCATAGCAAAATTGAGGGGAAGATATAAAGATTTCCCATACACTCCTGCCTCCACACAAGCATAGCCTACCCCTCCACCCCCTTGTCTCCATCCCCCACCGGAGTAGCACATTCGTTACAGTGGTTCATTGGCTGCAGTTGATGAACCTACATTGACACATTCTGATCCACAGTTTATATTTGACATATTTGATATATTATGACAATCCGCAGTTTATATTATGGTTCGCTCTAGGGTTGTACAGTCTATAGGCTTGGATAAATGTGTAATGACATGCATCTCTAATTATTGTAGCATACAGAGTATGTAGAAATCCCTGTGCCCTGCTTATTCATCCCACCCCAGTGTCGAAACTTCTGGCAACCACTGATCTTTTTACTGTCTCTGTCATTTTGCCTCTTCCAGAACGTCCTAGACCTGGAAGCATACAGGATATAGCCTTTCCAGATTGGCTTCTTTCACCAAATAATAGGCATGTAAGGTCTCTCCATGCATTTTCATGGCTTGCTAGCTCATTGCTTTTCAGCAATGACTAGTGTCCCACTGTCTGGATGGACCGCAGTTCGTTTATCCATCCACATCCCATGAAGGGCATCGCGGTTGCTCCCAAAGGTTACATTTTAATAACTTAGTTTACTGTTACCAGCCAAGATTCTCCACTGCAGAATCATAAATTTCCCTTTGTAGGTAAGCCATGGGTAGATACTTGGAGTGTGTAAAAAGACCCTGTAATTCATCAAACTTTGTCTGCTTACTAGTTTTAGCAGCCACTGATGAGTGGGTAACTCCATCACTCTTTCTGTATTTATTAGTTGGCTTCGCATTACAAATGAGAGCTTTCCCTCCCCCGGTTTATATGTTTGTTTACGTCAGGGTCAACTCACGTATTTTTATTTTATCCAGTAGGTCTTTGTCTATTACAATAAATATTTATGTTGATGCTCAGATTTTGACAGATTGGGTCAAGGCAGTTTTTCTAACTCCTGACTCCCTTTGATATGTTCCTACGACTCCTTAGGGAGTTTACTTTTATTTTCTGGTACCTTAAAATGTTCCAGACTCATCTTACGTTTTTCCTGGCTCAGCTCTGAAATCAGCTGCCTTCCCAAGGAGTCCTGGTTCCTCTCAGCAGGAAATATTACTTAGAAACCAAAATCTCTGTGCTAGGGTATATGTGTATTGCATTCTTCTCCGACTTCATGGAATAAACCCGGAGCTCACTCTAATCACCCTTTGAAGACATCCAGGATGGTAAGAAGAGAGGAAATTGAAACTTGGCATTTCAGAACACGTGGATTGTGATATTGTACTCACATTATGTCTCCCTACAGATTTCTAGGCAGAGTGAACTGGTTTGCCTTTTATTTTTGAAATTGCTTGATTTTAATGCCAGTGACTGATATTTCTGCATTGTTTGTTCTAAACATAGGTGTGAGGAGGAGGACTGAATAAACTGGCTAACGTAATATGTGTGCGCCATCGAAAAATAATACTATGTGTTATGTCATGAAATATCTTCCACAAGCTTTGTTTAAAGTTACACATAGCTCATGTCCCACAATTACATTTTATTGTTCTATTGCTATGACAATTACAAGAAAATTTTTTCTATAGAAACTATACTTTTTATTCTTTGCTTAACCTTTCTATTAGATTAAAAATGTGCTTAGTGGCTTGCCGAATTCACTGTCAAAAAATAGGAAAAGATTAAATAGAATCACTGTAATTATTTCCAAGTAAAGTTCTCAGGTCTTACTATATTTGAAAATGTAGCTCACATAGTTCATATTTTCTCCTCTTCAGTTTCAATGTCATTTTCAGTCCTGAGGCTTGTTGTCGGTGGTCATCATGATTTCTAATAAAAATCCCTTATTTTATTGTGGGCATTTGTTCCCTTGTGTCCTTATAATATTGGCTGGGAGAACATTTCATGACAACCTCTATTATTAATTTTGGTTATATCTACCACCTGTTAAGTGTCTTGTCTACAGACTCTTATCTCCATGACTAGGTTATGTTTTACTCATTGTCTGGGGAAAGCAGCTCGAGATCCAGTGTCTCAGAGCTTTTAGAACTGGATCTCTAAAATCCCAGGCAGTTCCTCCATGTCCACAGCCCACACTGGCTTCATTGTAAAGCACTGTTTAATATTCATGCTAGGGAAACAGTACCCCTCTCATTAAACTAGATAATGCACTCAAAGCACAATGTGCCTGTACATGAATTCCAGTTTCGTGTTGATCTCTTTCTTTATGGCAATAAGTGTGTTTTGAAATACACCATGGATCAGCCAAATTTTTAGTTGTCAGTGTATCTCCTCTCTGACACTGTATCTGTCCAATAATTAATAATTTTTCAGCCAAAACACATATTTCCCCGGGGAGTTCATTCACTGAAAGGCATAGTCTACAAATTACTTAATCCATTCACCACTGGGAAGGAGCATCCACGCACTGAGCTCACTACGCACAGATGTAGGTCTCCACTAATCGGCATGGACACACGTTGATCAGCTGAAAAGTACAAGTAGAGTCGTGTCGTTCCCCCTTGAAACGCTGAGCATGACAGTCTGGAAACAAGACTAGGATAGAAACAACAGTAGGATTGCTTGTGCCTAGGAGATGGAATTAGGGTAAGGTTTACTTTTCTCTTTACGACATTCTGGAATGACGAAAGCATGTCAAATCGACTATTTGGGGAACTCAGTTACCAGAGTTCTAATTGTCAAAGGACACTCAAGTGTAGCCTTGGAAAATAGTCTGTGAGCAACAGAGAACTGAGGCTGTGAGCAAACACACACCCAGACAACTGTTAGTAACAAAAGAAGCACACTAGCTCTCTGCGAATTGGATATTAATACGGTCTTGTACATATCAACTGTCCTTTTAAAGAAATATAGGGGAGCTATTAATTAGATGACTGATATTAACGAATTTTTCTAATTGTGAAGTATCTCTGCCTCACAAACGTGGACTTTCCATTTATTTTATTACATTCTCAAAGTAGATCTGCCAGTATTATATTGATCAGTTGATGATCTATATTGTAAGTGATATTTAAAACCTTTTTAATTCCTTCCATGTCTATTAAGAAGTCAGATTTTCATGCATTTGAATGAGTATATGTGTAGTTATAGATGTGTATGTATATGTAATTTAATATATATTTATATCCTTGTGAAATGCATTTCTTAGAGATTTTCCAATTCATTACAAAAAGTGTTACATTTTATTCTCTTGAATTATGTTGTTATTCTATTGTTCTTATAATTCTTTATTTTTAAGATTTTATTTATTTATCTGACAGAGAGAGAGAGTGTGCGTGCATGAGTGGGGAGGCAGGGGCAGAGGAAGAGGGAGAAGCAAGCTCCCCTCTGAGCAAGAAGTCGGACATAGTGCTGGTCCCAGAACCCTGGGATCATGACCTGACCCTAAGGTGGATGCTTAACTGATTGAACCACCCAGGTGCCCCCATCGTAATTCTTAATAGTATTCTTTTCTGATTTTTTAATTTTATTTATTTATTTATTTATTTATTTATTTATTTATATTTTTATTTTTTTCTTTTCTGATTTTTTCAATAGCCATTTGGCTCAGGGAAATCTAAGCAATCCCTCCTATCCTCAGCATCCTCCTTCGTAAAATGGAATTGGTAACACCTTCCCCATAAGGTGGTTAGATTCAATGACCATAAAATGCTAACACAGCACCCTACCCATGGCAAACTGGCCGTAATTGCCAAGCCAACCATTTATCCTCCTGGTCTCTATCCAGTTCTAGACCTGAGAGGTGTCTCTATGTAGCATCTTTCCTTGACCAGGGCAAAGTTGTTTGTGTGTTGGCGATGATGGATGGATGGATGGATGGATGGAAGAGGGCTCTCACCTTCCCCTCTCTCTTCTATAGAACAGCCTCTCAGACAATCTCAGACATCACGGTCACTCCTATCTTCAAACACCATGACCAGGTCTTCTGGTTTGAGTCTGGGTGGTTTGTTCCTTTGGATTACTGGGCATGGCCAGGCAGATCACCAGATTTCAGACACTTGTCCCTCCTGAAACATAACCCCTGGGAGGGATAGAAGTGTTCCTTAGGAGCTTTGCAAGGGAATCAGCTCATGAGAATGACTTCTGTTCTTTGGAGTTTTGAGAATTTTGATTTTTAGCATTCCTACATCAGCTTACTGGAGTTATACAGTATGTTCTAAGTCTCTTTTTCTAGATGTAAATGGTCTTCAAAGAAATTTAGCATACACACTTCAATAATATTTACTGTGGCTTTGAAAGCAAGTAACACTCTTGAACGTAGATCAAACCCGTAGGAGCAGAAAGGAGGCAGTTTGAATGGGGTTGAAATCTCTTCTTAACTACAAATCTTTTTGAATTTTATTCCCTCACCCAGCACAGAGCAGCTCTCAGGATAGATCTACAAATTTTATTTCATTTTTGAGTCACAGAAGTGCTCTGTAAACTTTGGCTCCTCCCTCACACTGCACTGTCCCTGTTGACGGGACTGTCCCATAGCACGTTGGCACGTTGGCTCGGGGCCTTCAGCTCTGCAGAACGCTCTCCTCTTATTATGCTCCTGTACCTCGTGGGAAGGGATAACCCGGTTGCTGGTAGACCTGGTCCCCAGGCTGCGTCTTGTCAGTTCCGGGGCCTCTTGCACATTTTTTCATGTCTTTAAGCTCCCGTGTCTACATTTGCATAATAATACAAATACTTGATAATAATACAACTATTGGTATTACAACTATATCCAACAGGTATGGCAATCCCCACCTTACAGGTGAGGCACTTGAGTTGGCGGTGGCAGACCTGAGACTGAAACCAGGTCCTCCTCCTCGGCCAGGGGCTTTGTGGGGCACCGTCATGGTGCTTTCCTAGACGGACCGGAGCGGGAATCAACCTTCAGTTTCTCATGGGAAATTATGTGTGCACAAGGCAGTGGATAGTCCCTGGGCCATTGTTCATATTTTATAAAATAATGGTGAAAAACTTGATTCCTTTTGAGAGACCACCTATACAAGCAGACTCTGGCCATACCACGTATGAATATAGAAGTCTGACTCAGACCTCCGCAGCAACCAGCCCAGAATGACCGGGATGTAATAACTGATAGCTTTCCTCATTGTTGCCTCCCCCTTGTAAATCAAGACCAACCAGAGGAAGTCAAACATATGCCCCAAAGCAATCACCTAGGAGCCCTCTTTTAGTTTGCCCACCTCCAGCTTCCCCACGCCAACAGCCTCCAATCAGGACACCCCCTTGAAGCCTTCCCTCTTTTCACCACAAAGCTTTCGCTCTTCCCCATCTGCCTTGGAGTCTCTTCCAAAAGTACGTAATGGTGGCCAACTCCCTTGCTGTCACAAGCCTGTGTTGGTTCTTATTCAGGTGGTCTTCATTTCCTTTCATGCCCTTGAAGAGCAAGGCTGGAGTTTGGAAGAATGACCCCTCCTCCGTTGGGCTGCCCTCGATGACACCACAAACCAGATGCTTGGGTGGCAATTTCCTCCCTCCATGTTTCCACACCAGTAGAGCAGTTTTGTCCTCAAAGAGTAACTGCAGTTACTACATGAAACCCCAGCTCATTTCCGATGATACAAATGAAAAATAAGTGCTTCCCATTTTTGCTCAGTCCAGCCATCTCAGTGCCCTGGAAATGCATTTTCAAATATTTTAGATGCTTCATTGTACCTAAATGGTTCCTGGCCGCCTGATCTGTATGGCCTTGCCTTCCCCTGTAGTCAGATCATTGTCTGCTCTGACTCCTCTAGATTTTGCTGTCATCCACACAACTCAGCAGTGGCTTATCTTGTAGTGTTTTACAGTTGATTTGCATAGTTTGTGAATTGATTTCTGTCTGAGTCTTATCACTAAAACCACACCAGAAATCTCCCCAGAAGCTTAAAGAGAGTAAGGGGAAATTACTATCTTCACTGAGGAAAAGATAAGAAGCAAATGATCATCGACCTTGTCACCTTGCCAGGTCACTCTGGAAAGGACAAGAGAGAATGGGGCCAGCAAGAGTGGTTTTTATTATTATTATTATCATCATTATTATTTTAATTCTTATCCAGGAATTCTCGGATGAATGGTGATATCTAGATAGATAAGTAGATAGATGCAGATATAGACATAAATATAAATAAACTGTTGTTATGAATTATAAATGACACTTGCTTTTTTATGAAAGAGAATGAAAACAAAAGCCTCTAGCTGGAATGATTACTTCAGACAGAAAGGATGGATTACAAATAACAGAGAATTATAATGTATACCTGCTTACCAATAGAAGTAACAGTGTTTTAATTGAGCTAACTTCCAAAAGAATTTCGTTAATATAGGAATGTGCAGGGAATAATACCCTCCCCATCCCCATGCACCCACCGCAATTACTGAACAGACGTTGACATTTTGCCTAAGAGCCCTGGAACCTTTCCCAGTTTCCCCTAATTTTGACCTTCTCAGAGGCAACAGGTACCACGAAGCTGGTGTGTAGGTGCAGCGTCACTGGGAGAGGAGAAAGGATGCAGCCCGCAGACCCACGTGCCAGTGACGCGTCCTGAGCAAGGTCGGCATCCTGCTGCGACAGAAGACCAGGACTCACCGCGCTGGCAGAGGAGGGGTCGAGGTGGGGCCTCTGCTCCCTGGCATCCCCCCCCTTTGTCTCTTGTTCTCCAAGGACCCTTTGGAGAGATGCAGTGGGAGCCTGTCCCTTCTGGAGCGGCACCACCTAGAAACCTGCTTCCCCTAAGTGTGGGGCCTCGGGGTCACCAGAGGGGCTAAGCAACCCCAGTTCCTTGTTTGCAGGGGATCCCCGGTGTCTCTGAGAACGCAGCTCCTGGGAAGGGGCAGCTGGCTTCCTGTCGATTGGGATTTGGCAAGTCGATTAAATAGGGACCAACGTCGAGATATTGTTCTGGGACTGAG
Source organism: Potos flavus (assembly GCA_028534135.1). Classification (NCBI taxonomy): domain Eukaryota; kingdom Metazoa; phylum Chordata; class Mammalia; order Carnivora; family Procyonidae; genus Potos; species Potos flavus. The sequence continues at coordinate 128,726,931 of CM052895.1, forward strand.
GTCCAGTCTGGGATACCCCGCCTCTTAGAATAGACCCGAGTGTGGGCCCAGCTCTACAACTCTCAGTTTAATAGGTATCCTGCTCTCCACCTTCGCGCAATTCAGAGAGGGAGGGAAGGGATGAATTTGGAGGAAATCGGAGGGGTGAAGAACCAAGAGAGACTGTGAACTCAGAACAAGGGACTGAGAGTTTTGGAGGGGAGGGGGTGG
>CM052895.1:128727640-128821024 GCA_028534135.1 Potos flavus
CGACCCCGCTCTGGCTAACTCAAGCGCGGGGGAAATTTGCTGACGTGATTCGGGCTGGCTGAGCAATCAATGTTCACAAGGTCCGGAGCCAGCAAACACAGGGGGCCTGGGAAGGGAGACACGATGGACAATAGCTTGAGGTGCAGAGTTTCAAGTATTTTCTCCTTGATTCTCCCAGTCAAGATCCAAGTTCCAGAGGGGAGATTCTGATTGGTCTGATTTGGGTCACATCACACTATCCTCTGAACCTGGGAGGAAAGGGCAATCTGATGAATATTCTTAGTATTCATGATCTCAGAGAAGTAGCCTTACTGATTCTTCTTGACTTGCCTGAGGCTTCCTAGTTTTATCACTGAGAGTCCTGCATCCTGGGACCTCCCACAGACCCATGAAAAGTGGGAAATAGTCATTCACCCCAGAAAGGGCTTGCTTGTTTCTCCTTTGAAGACTGAGGCATTATTACCAGACAAAGGCAGAGTGAAAATTGAACTGAGCAGAACAATAAATACCCATGACATTGCGGTCTTATGATTCACCGGGTGGCATATGATTTTCTGAGTGTCCACTGTATGGACTTGGTTTGCCCTCTTTGTCTGGGAAGCCCTAGAGTTCTGTACGTGAAGGGGGATAATTAGCTGCCCTTTCCTCCACATTGTAAAGAAATACATCTCCACTGTCATAGCAGAGACACGGTGATTCTTTTCACTGTGATCTTTCCTGGGGTCCTCCATTCTGATTTTCTCTGATTCCAGAACTAATGTCCTTCCAAAGCATGGGGCTTTGAGGACAGTATGTACGTGTCCTGTGTTGACCACAGGACAAATTGCTAACAAATTCAAGCTATACAAGCTTTAACTGAGCATTTACTTAGTAACAGGCGCAGAAAACCCTCTGCAGTTGCAAACATGACCAAGACCTAGAGGGGCCTGTTGTTGAGCGGCCCCGGTCACAGGAGCAATTTCTCTTGGATCAGTTAACTTGGCTGAGTTCCAAGGCCACAGCCGCCACCCCCCACCTCCAGGAAACCTCCCCTGAGTGAGTCTCCAGGAGTCCAGAGGAAGGAGTTTCCACTTCTTCGGTGAAGTTACTAGACCTTCTCATTCTTGTTAGAAGTCTGTGAATGTGGAGTGTTCCATACATATATTGCATAATTAAATGGGATTTCTGCACCGTGGTTAAAATTAACAGGTGCCTACTACTTAGTAGTGTATCAACTTCATATTTTATCAGAATTCTTTCTCATTTCTATCTCCTTTTTCATTAGCAAACTCATGTTTAATTATATACAGCCAAAGTAGTCAAAATGTGGGCTCCTGGAAACTCAAATTCTCCAAAGCCAAATCTGATTTCTGTCCAATGAATGTTAATGTGCTAATGACATCACAGAAAAATGAACAAGCCTCCCTCGAAGTTAACTTAAACTCCAACTTTGAGGAGGTGTTTGGAAATAGATGAGGTAGAACTTTTTATTTTAGGCTCAAGAGTAATTACTTACCTTTGCTCTTAAGTCTAGACTGTTTTTGTTTTTTGGGTTTTTTTATTGGCTTGGTTTGTTTTAGTTTGTTGTGTTGTCGTTGTTTGTTTTTTGGTTTGACTTAATCCTGATGCTTCAAGATTGTTGCAAATAGATATTTATATTTTATGGTAACATTATACTCTGAATCCTAAATTTCAGGAGATGTTCCAATTTACAATTTTCTTTCATTTCCTGCATCAACAAAATTAATCAGATATAACGATGATCAGCATCCAAAACACGTCTCACGGACATCCTCTTGCACCTAGACGTGGCGCAGTGTTGACTTGTTGTATATTGTCCCCACTTTTGTTTCAGGAAATGTGATAATGCTTTACATAGGTCACTCCTAGGAAACCAAGGCAGGAGCTCCAGATTTCTTGGTACCCGAATACACAAACAGAGAGAATTTGATGAACAGCTGGAATGTGGATGACATATGCTGTGTTTTCGTTGCACTGCAATGAACAAAAATCACAATTTGAGAAAAGCGTACAGGGAGAGCAATTCGCCATCACATTTCCTGTGAGTCAAGGAGGTGACCAGCACATGACTGGAAACAAAGCAGACACCACACAAGTGTGGGACCCCATGGCTTTATCTTCAAGGACCGCCATTACAGAGATGCATGGATCGCCCACCAGCTCTGGGCCAGGCGCTGGCTTGTCTCTGGGGATGTGAAGGCAAAGAAAATGTGGCTCCTCTTCTGGAGATAAATCTACACATTTGGATGTTTTGGCAAAGCTAGACTTGAGAGTAGACAGAGCCCCTAAAATGCACAGTCTTGCTAGCCTGCCAGAAGGGTATGCTGCAAAATAATGTTTGAATTGTAAATAAACCTCTTCTGAGGGCTGAGGAGTATTTCGTAACGATGTAGATTTATAATGATAAAAGCTAGTAAGAGACTGTTATGCAAACTGAAATTTTCAGCTCTTACAGTCATCCAAGAACTGTTTCTGGAGGCGGGAAGATGAAGGGTGGGAGTCCTAAATCATTGCTTCTGTCTCCGCTGCTCTAAAATCTCCCGTAGGTCTCCAAAGAGAGACCTGTGTACTTTACTGCTTCTGGTCTCATGTCTATATTTCTTGGTGGTAATTGTTCTTTTCGTGTGTGTGGTGAAAATGCTTAAGATCCAGTTTCAGTAACCTTCAAGTATATAATACCATATTATTAACTATTGTCCCCATGCTGTACATTAGATCCTCAGAACTTATTCTTCGTATAACTGAAAATGTGTACCCTTTGACCTCTACATCACCTGATTTTCCCCTTCCCCCAGTCCCTGGCAACCACCATCCTATTCTCTGCTTCTATGAAATTGGCTTTCCTCTTTCTGAAAATTCCACATATAAGTGATACCATGCAGTAATTGTCTTTGCCTTATGTGAGCTTGATGCCATCCAAATTTATCCATGTTATTATAAATGGCAGGATTTTTTTTATGACTTAATAACAATCCAGTGTGTGTGTGTGTGTGTGTGTGTGTGTGTGTGTGTGTGTTATCACATTTTCTTTATGGATTCATCTACTGAAGGACATTTAGGTTGTTTCCATGCCTGGCTACTGTGAATAATGCCTCTATGAAAATGGGACTGAAGCTATTTCTTTGAGATCTTGATTTCAATACTTTTTGGTATATATCCAGATGTGGAATTGTGGATCATATGGCCCTATTGGTAATTTTTTGAGGAACTATCATACTGTTTTTCATATGGGCTGTACCAATGTATATTTCCACCAACAGTTTATAAGGGTTCCCTTTTCTCTACATCTCACTGACACATTTTATCTCTTATCTTTTTGATAATAGCTTGATGTTAATTGTCCTTGAGTCTTGCACAGGAGCTTCGTGGAATTATATCCTTCTTTCTTTCTTTCTTTCTTTCTTTCTTTCTTTCTTTCTTTCTTTCTTTCTTTCTCTTTCTTTCTTTCTTTCTTTCTTTCTTTCTTTCTTTCTTTCTTTCTTTCTTTCTTTCTTTCTTTCTTTCTTTCTTTCTATATCATGTAGTGTTCAGTGATTCACAAGTTGTGTGTAACACCCAGTGCTGTATCTTTTTCTTAAGAAAGAGGAGATATATATGAGGATTTGATTTTAGGAAATCTTCATTTGCCGCTGGCTGCATTTTAAATTATGTTAAAAGCAAAAGTACTGCCTACCCTCTGAGGTTTTTATTTAATTCCATGTATCAGTATGTTTAATTGGAAAGAGATTTTAAAGATAAATCAAATAGTGTAAGGCTTAAGAGACTCTGGCACTGTTAAGGATTGTTTTAAAATTACTGCATGAATTCTTTTTTTCTTGTTTTTCACAAGAGGGTTAGGACCGGTAGAGCACAAATGAATCGGTCCCTCTACCATATGCTCTCATTATTTGTTATTAACATCTGCCCTGGGGTCTTTTAGATTAATCAAAAACTTCCTTAAGTTATATTACAAGTGAAGGGAGATGAGCCAGCTTCCCTACCTCATTTTATGCAAATATATTAAATTACAAGCTCTGAAAAAAATTAGCAAGGACATGATGTCAACTAGTATCTCTTTCTTTGAACATAGTAAAATGTAATAAGTAGAAATGTTTTATAGCCATAGGTATTAAACGCCCTTCCTCTTTTTCATTTTTCTTTTTAATAGGCCCAAGGCTGTAAAACCTAAATAAAATCTTAAAGATTGTCTCGTCCAACAGCTTCGATTATAAAAAAAGTCAGGTCCGGAGGAGTTAAAGTCACTTTCTTCCAATCACAGAACCAGTGTGTGTGTGTGTATGTGTGTGTGTGTGTGTGTGTGTGTGTACCATGAATGCATATAGATCTAGATATACGTAGGTATACACCATATAGATGCATGCGTGTAAGCCAACAGTATCATTTCTTCCTAAATAATCCTATATTTATTTGGTGTGACGCATGGAATCTCAAAAGTAATATATAGGTTTTAAAGAACTAATAGGAGAAAAGTTATCTTAGTACTTCCATGAGAAAAAGTATTTTCATGCCTCTAATGAAAAGCACACTTTAAAAAAGCGAATAGTGTTTGATTTAACTAAAGAGTAGCGAATCTGTGGTGCCATTATTCTCCTAAAAACGAAGCCAACTTTTGCACAAATTCCTAATGAGTTTATGGACAGGCAATCAATACGGGGCTCCAGTATGGGAGCTGGGTGGTGTCAAGTCACATTTGCCAAATGGGGTGAGAATACTGCCCTGATTCTACTGCCAAACGCCATCTGCCCTGAGCACAGGGACTGTCACATTCCGACTTGTGCCCTGTGTCATGTGATGACTGTGGAACTCTGTCAGGGACTTTGGAGGAGCCATTTAAATTCTCACTTCTTCAAACGATGACGAAGTCACAATAGCAATTTGTCAACAGATGCTTTTAGAATACGCAGAGCTCAGTGTGTTTTGTTTGTCTGGTCCCAACTCTGAACGTGACTTTCGTTTTTATTCCAGTAACAGCGTTTGAAATGTCTTCAGAGAACACTGTGATTATGTTCTTTCTCAACCCAGTCACTGAAATACTGCAGTTCGTGCATTTCCACGAAATTCATGCAGGACACGGAAAGGCATCAAGACTTTGTGGGGTTAAGGAGTTTTGTCAAAGTTCTGGTAGGAAAAGGAAGGGCGGTGTTGCCTCTATTTGAAACTGCAAGTAACAAAGAGTCCTGCATTTCATCCGCCTGAATATCTTTGTGTTCTGTCCTACCATTCAAAGAACAGAAAATCCTATGTAATACATCATAATCATAAAATAGTTATGGTGATTTGAGGAATTGATATCCCCTTTCTCCAAGTTTCCTTGTAGGCAGTACAAGCCTTTTTAAGGCACAGAAACTTACACATAAACGTTACTTGATGCCTATTGGTTGATTGGTTTAAAAATCACTGGGCTGAATGCACTGCCAAGTTACCAAGAGAATGCCAACTGTGTTTTATTTTGATTTTTGTTTATGGAGTTATCAGACCATGATGTAGAGAACCCAACGCTATTCCACTGAAAATTACTTCTGGGGACTTGGCATATCATACCTAATAATTTACAGCAGAAAGTCCTATTCTAGGTAATGGATTCACAAGCTTCCCTGGCAAGCATTTATTGGACGCCTGCTGTAGACCAGGCAATGTGTGAGTTGCAGGGGCGAGAGAGAGAGGCAGAGATTGTCTGAGACGAAGACGATAAGCCCCATTAAAACAGAGTTCAAGTCAAGCGAATGGAACCTCCTTGGAGTCAATGTCAATGATACAAACCTAAGTGTGACTACCTCCCAGTGACCGGCGGCCCCCAGGGGTGGCGGCTCTCAGGGGAGCAGTAACATTGTTCCTCCCTCGTTTTCTATAGGTACAAGGTCAAAGTTGATATAGTGGGTGCACTCAAAACTCAATGTCATATAAAACAAAAGTTCTACTGGCTGAGTTTCTTTCCTAGTAGATCAGCCTGTCTTACTTCACTTGAGAAGCAAGGCTGGCAATAACTTCTCGGTGTTAGGAGAAACCTGATATTTCCCCAAAAGCAACTGTGACCAAAACACTTGCATATATTTGCAATCCAATACATTTTGTTAAACTTAAATACAACGACTTTTTGACTGAGCATTTATTTCAAAGGCTACACTTGACAACATCTTTTCAAAACCCCGGGAATTTCTGTGAGATTAGGTTTCTAGCCAAGATAACCCCAGGGCTGGGCTGGGCTCCAGGAATCCAGCCCTCTTCTCTCCATTCCGGAAAGAGTCCACAGCTCCCTAGTGGTCTTGCAGCTGTGGGGGGAACCGTGCCACTGGAGAAAGCAGCCCCAGAGGTCAGCACCGCTCCTGGAAGGGCTCCTATCAGATGTGTACTTGGTACATGGAACGTGGCTGAGAATTCTCTGCAGAAATGTGTCTGATGGGGGCTCAGAAGTTTCAGATACCTGTAGTTTAGGTTGCTCACTGCGTTGTATGGGTAACAGCAAATACAGTCTACCATCAAGAGAAGGATGGCGTGTCCCCATCCAAGAATAAAGGGAATCTTCCTTTGTTCTGCTGAACCTCTCGGTGTGTTTGGACGAGCAAGGCTGTGAAGAAAAGGTGAGGAGAGATGAAGTGTTCAGGGTATCTGCTTGCCTGGGGAGGGGACATGAATGTGGGATCCCAAGCAATCTGAGAGGGAAGCAGCCTTCCCCCTAGTTGAGATGAGATTGCACCATGACCTGCGGACAGGTGAAGGAAAATCACCTGTACCAGGAGATGCTGTCAGAAGGCTGAGGCCCCACTTTGACCCTCAGTTTCTTCGAATTGCTGCCCCAGAAGGATCGGCTTTTTCTTGCTTGTCTCCTCCCCTGCGCCCGCACCCCACCCCGGACAGAGTCTCCATATTCACAAAGGGGTGATTGAGATGGACTCTTCGTCCCTTACGCTCTTTGTTTGGTGGGAATGAAATAGTCTCGGGCTTGAAACTGAGCAACTGGGCTTCAAGTACCGGAGAAGAGAGAGATGAAATGGGGACAGATATGTCAGGCTTTGGGGGGCAAAATAGATGAGGCCGATGGCCCAGCTCCACATCAGCCAGCAAGCCACCTTGGGCCAGCACTTGACCTTGCACACGGCTGACTGCAAGTTAGCAAAATCCCAGCTCAGTCCCTTGCTAACCACCCTAAATGCCCATCGGAGGGAATGCACAGAATGGGAGCAGTCCGTGCAGGTGAGAAAACCAGAGGCTGGGACTCAGCAGCACATCGGGGATCTAGAAACAGTGTTTCTGTCACCGTAAGACACAAGTTTGGAATTCCTCTCAGCTGAGACGTGGTTGAGTGAGATTTGGATGCAGATGAAGAGCACTGGATTCAGTAAACCTACTTAAATTCTCCAAAACACACCCATGTCCATGGCTGTGTCAACCCCGCCTGTGGGAGGATGTCCCTGAGAGTGAGTCCTCGAGGTTGGCTTGACCCCCAGGGAGGGGGTCCTGAGCCGTGAATGGTCTGGAACAGAGAACGGTCTCTCTGAAGCTGGTGGCAGGTAGTGAGAGCCCACAGGACTGGTGCCACTTGTCACACTTGTCCCCAGCAAGCCATCAGGGCCAGCATGAAGGACCTCTCCCCTAGCTTTTCTATGTACAGCTTTCCCACGTGCTTGCTGTGCTCTGAGGGGCACGGCCCTCTCCGGAGCTCCCTGCCAGGAGAGAAGAGGCTTTGTCAGTTTAGCATCAAAAGCTGGACTTCTTCCTCTGCCCAACTTGCTTCCTCCCTTCTCTCTCCCAGTTGTTGATCTCCAGGAAGCATCTCCTATCCAAGCTCCAACTCAGCATCTGCTTCCTGAGAATGCAATCTGTGAGAAAATAAATGTGTTTCTTGGGGATCAATGGAATATACAGCACAGTGCCCCGTGCTTTTTGCCCTCCTGTCACAAGTCCCTTGCAACTACTGTTAAAGTCAAATGGATTCTTCTCTGGGGCAAGAGACAAGGTGGCACTCTTTCTCTGAAGCAGAAGCACAGAGCAAGGGGCAGGTGGGACAGAGGACAGGGGACCTCTGCCGTCTGTGCTCCCAGTTCTGACTCCCCTGTTGGAGCAGCTGCCAGAGAACCTCCATTTTGGCTCTGTCGAGATTTCATTAAAAAAGGAAAATCTCGGGGTACGTGGGTGGTTCACTCAGTTGAGCATTAACTCTTGACTTTCTTGATCACAGCTAGGCTCTAGGTCTCAGGGTCGTGAGTTCAAGCCCCACGCTGGGCTCCATACTAGGTGTGGAGCCTACTTAAAAAAAAAAAAAATTCATGCAAGGATGCATTGAGCCTTCGTGATGCTTTTACTGATAGATACTTGCTTTAAAACGCTGGTTTCGGGGTGCCTGTGTGGCTCGGTTGGTTAAGTATCTAACTCTTGATTTCAGCTCTGGTCATGATCTCCAGATTGAGATCGAATCCCGCGTTGGGCTCTGACATCTTCGAAGAGTCTGCTTCTCTTCCTCTCCCTCTGCCCCTCCCCCTGCTTGTGATCTCTCTCATTCTCTAAAATAAATAAATGTCTTTAAAAAATAAATTAAATAAAATGCCGGTTTCTGAAATATTGCCACGCATTTCTGCCAAAACAAAGCATGAGTTTCCTGTCAATGATTAGTTCCCTTGCGGGCAAAATGTCTCTTAAGCGATGGCTGGTGGAAAGCTGCCTTATTTGTCACACCCCTCCATGTCAGCCTAGATGTGTACCATAGAAGACAGTGAATAATATCCATGAGTAAGGTCAGCCTTGGCTTGTGAAGATGGACCAAAGTCCCCCTCTCCTTGTGTGAGACATACATCTCTTCACGTTCTGGTGGCTCCATCCCCATGTGCCCACCTGACCTCCCGTGCTGCCCACACACCTCATCAGGCCCTCCGTGAGGTACTCTCTGTGGGAAAGCCATTTCCGATGCCCCGGGGAATGCTGGTGGTGGACACTCCAGGGATCAGCGTGGTGGTCTCTGCCTGCCAGGATCTCAGCATCGACAGGCAAAGCATCCTAACACGTAGCCCCAAGTCAAAGCAGGCTGAGACAGGAACTTGCTACTCTGGGGACAGGACGAAGAAAAGGCAACTCTAGCCAGAGAATTGTGACCACCAGTAGCTCTTGGGACCGATCTAGGTTTTTGTTTTGTGTTGTTTTATTTTCACTCCCAAATCATTGACAAGGCATCCCTGGACACCTGCGCTATTTGGCATTTTGGCATTGGGCTCTTAAAGGAGAGTTTAGATTAATTTCTGGAGGCATTACCTGCAGGAGGGATATGGAAAAAGGGTAAAAATAAATCACATGCCTTTGGGCTCAGTGGGAGTTCCCAAGTTGAAGGGAATCTTTGGAAAGATTTTGCTCTCAGCTCAGAATTTAAACCCAAACCTTTGATTTCAGGGACTCCATAATTAATTTTCAGTGGTTATTGAAAGGGGCAGGTGTCAGTGGCAAGCCGGGTGGAAATGAAATATAGACAGGAGATGCGAGGGGCTCATTTTCCTGATCCAAATCCACTGCCCAAGACATACATCTTCTGAAAAACAACAAAGATTAAATTTTAAAAGGTTTTATGCAGTAAGAAAAATGAAAAATAGATGGCATTTTAGTAGTTTAGGGAGTTCAAAGGGCAAAGACATTTCCGTATTGGTATAATTATAAATTTATTTTGGCACTGTTTTTTAAATTAGTATTGCATAGTGAAAAAAAATCATAATTTTTGTATTCTTTTTAGCATTGCGTAGCATAAATATTGACATTTTTAACATTTCCACAAAGTATAAAATACCCACAAATATTTAATGCTTTAAGGGAGAAGATATTTAATGATGCTTTTTTGCTTGGTTAACCTCTGCCCTTCGCATTTATAAATATTCATTTCCTCTCCATCTTTTCAGGTTTGCCATCCCAGGGCTAACGTTCGTAAAATCGGTTTTCAGTAATTAGGGGCCAGATAACGCGCTACCTGGTACTGTGTGGGGAGGACAGGCAAGCAAAGGTGGGAAACGGTGCCTCTCCTCCCAGCAAATCCCACTCATCTGAAGTCAGGAGCCTCAGGAAAGCATGGTGTCTTCCACCCAGATGAGGAGGTGGCACTGAGGTCCCTATGCACCTGTGTGACTCATTGGGTGTGCGTGGTTTTCAAAGCATCAATCATGTTTGTATAACGACTCACATCTTCTCTCCATCTGCTCGGGCTGCCATGACCAAACATCCCAGTCTAGGTGGCTTAACCACAAAGCTTTATTTGTTCACAGTTCCGGAGGCTGGAAGTCCAAGATCAAGGTGTTGGCGGGTGTGGTTTCTCCTCGACCTCTCCCCTTAGCGAGCGGATGCCCCTCCCGCTGGGTCCTCACTCCGTCTTCCCTCCGAGCATGCATGTCTCTCGTCTGGATTTCCTCTTCATGCGAGGACACCCACCAGGCTGGATGGGGACCTACCCTAGGAGCCTCCTTTTAACAGAGTCACCTCCTCAAGGCTCTGTCTCTAAATACAACGCGGGGGCAAGGGCTTCAACAAATGACATTTGGAGGGACGCAGTTCAGCCTATAACACACCTCACAATTTTTTTTTTCCAAGTTACCTGGTGTCATTTAACTCCAGGGGCAGAACCTGAGCAGATCTCATTATCCCAACTTTCGGATGAGGAAACAGATCAGAGAGTTGCTGGCGGGTCCGAGGGAACTCCAGACCTCTGACTTCACATGTCAAGACCCCGGTCAGCAGCCTTGCGGAAGGTTCCACCTGCTGTGAGGGCTAGGCCGCAGGGTCTGTGCACACCTGGGGCTCCAGCATCCGCCCTCGCCTCCCGACCCCCGCTCCTGGCAGAAGGGACTGCGGCTCTGAGAGATTTGGTTTTAAGGAAAATGCTGCATTTATTCATGATGAAGTCATGTCCTTGCTTTTCACTGAGAAATTTTCCTTTTGCTTCTTGCCCTTTCCCTTTCTAAATTAGTTGGAAGAATCAAGTAAAAGGGATGTAACAGGAAAATGGGGAGGGAAAGAAAGCCACTAGAAGCTGCCTTATTTCTCGCTCCTCAGTGGGACAAATTGTGCTCTCTGACACCGGCTATATTTTATATTGCCAATAGTTAGAACAAATGAGCTCTGCTTTTTGCTACCGTTTGATAGTCCTATTTGTTTAGTTGTGGCCAGGAGGAATTTTTTTATTAAATAGATCTAATTTTTGAAATTCTTTATCTCCAACATTTTTTGCTGCCTTATCTGTGCCTGCCCTGCCGTTAGTCATCGTCTGTATATGTTTTATTTTTCCAACAAGATGCTATATATCACTTGACCCTAGCAAACTTCTTTCTGTGCTTGAAGGGAAAAGAAATTGAATGTGTGTGTGAGAGAGAGAGAGAGACGGCCAAGGGAGAGGGGGAGGGCAGAGAGGATGGAGAAGAAAGGTGGGAGGGAAGGAAGGAGGGAGGGAGGGAGGGAGGGAGAGGGAAGGGAGCTGCCAATTTCAGCCCCTTCGTAGAATACGTATCCTTGTTGCAAAAATCAATGGGACCCAATCACGATATACTTAAAGGCCAGTATCTGTTTGAGCAACTCTTGAAGTAGAAACTCTCTGTGATAGAGAGTCATATCGTTGGCTTCAAGGGACACGGGAGCAGTCAACAATTTAAAAATTATTCTCACTTTTGAGTGTTTCTATGAACTTGGCCAAGTTTCCATCTCACACAGTGTACTTCTTCCACCTGCATAATTCTTCGTTAAGCAGATGCAGAATCAAAATATGCTAAACAAGACTGTCTTTATTTATGCAGCGGGACACATTTCTGTACATATTTACCCAGACTTCAGCCGTGTCTCATGCGGGTTTCAATAATAAAAGCCGAGCTCCACAGCTCAGCATCTCCTCCGCACAGGTCGGCGAGTCATAACCGACACCGGGGCATGAAGATGCATGGTGAGCATCGCTTCGGCTGAGTTCGATAAGCCCAGTTATTTCAAGAAATCCTTTGATAATAATGTAGCAATCAAGCTTTGAACCTGAGTTGGGGAAATAGTTGAAAACATATCATGAATATTGAAGATTAAGAAGTCTTTGCTAGCAGAGATGTCTGTACTAAGAGAAAGAAGCAAGAAAACGTTTGTTTTACTAAATGGAAAGCTATTGTAGACATACACCGCAGACGCACACCAGCAACGTACCACACACACACACAGCATAGATACACCCGTACACACACATGCCACATACACATACATAAAACACACACACCACACACACAACATATACACACAACACGTACATAAAACATACACACAGATACCACACACAATCCTACACATGAAACGTACACACATATGCACACACCACAAATTACACAAACACACAACTCTATACATCACACATACACACACACACACACACATTCTTTAGAAGGGTACAGGGTGTGAAAGAAATGAGAAAAGACCCGGTTTTAAATATTCATCCAAAAGTGAAAGTAGCCAAGCTCCCTCTAAGTCGACTGTTGAGTGTTGAAATGTTCCACAGCCCACAACACTTTGTTTCAGAAAGAGTTTTATTCACCAGTAATTACCACAAGTTACATAGAAGAAAAAGAAATAACTGTAATTTTGATCAAAAACAGATCTTATTCTTTCTAAACAAAACCTACATTCTGTGGTACAGAACACGATAAAATCTAGGCAGGCTTTTTCCCTCGTCTGACTTTAAAAGATAAATGGCTTTTGTGATGGTAAATTTTTCCTTATGAGATCATAACGGTGTCTCAGTGCACATAAATGCTACTTCTGTTTTCTGTACATCTTGTAGAAAATATTACAAGACACTCTCCTCTCCTGAGGAACTCAGATGTTCCCATGCTTTGCCCCAGGTGGGGACAAAAGCAAGCTTTGGAGAAGTGACCGCAGAGACATTTATCCTGACAGGGAGAGCTGAGGAGACGATTGAGCGGTTTGTTCAAATGCTCCAAGCTTCTCAAAATGACGGCACCTCTGCCAACGTGGGCCACAGACCTGTCACCTGCCGTCATCTAGAAGCTGAACAGCAGACATTAGAAATGATCACGCAGGAAAGAGACAATGCCCTTCGTCACGCTTGCCCTGGTATGAGCCTCACCAAAGGAGCACGCGGGAGGCAGTGGGGAAGCAATCAGATGCATTCCGGGATTCAAAACCAGCAGCTGGGTGGGTGGTGTCGTGGGCGTCACAAATGGGTCTGTGTCTTTCAGGTCTGGGGAAAAGAAGATTGTTCTAGAGCTCATTCAAGGTCAGGGCCTCTGTCTCCTCCCGAGCGGAAGCAGTCCAAGAGCATGAGGTGAAATGATCTTTATCGCTCCTCGTTTAGAGAGAGGGTATGGGGGGGACTTGAGCTGTCCCCGGATTTACTGTGCGATGCCCACGGCAGCGGTGCAGGGAATGGCAGGTGAGGGTGGGGTGCCCTGCCACTGACGTTTGTTAGAATTCTTCACCAGTCCCTCGGTCAATCAGAAATGTTCACATACTGAATTTGCAGAACTCTCAGATGTATGTTAAAAGTCTATCCTATCCCCGGAGAACTCTCCCAAGCTTCCGTGTGTGTGTGTGTGTGTGTGTGTGTGTGTGTGTGTGTGTGTGTGTGGTGATGGTGGGGGAGGGTGTTGGGGTTGTCTATGGGGAGGGAGATCCCAAGTATTACCAGAAGCCGCTAGGAGGATTTCAGCATGGGCACCCCAAGCTGTATCAGGTTTGAGAAAGGAGAACCTCCCAGATTTGTTTTCTTCTTTTTGCTCTAGGAAGGGCTTGCTGAGACGCGAACCAGGGTCACCATGTATGGAGAACATGAGCTCCCCTCTCCTGCCACCAGGACCCTCGGCTCGTCCCCACCCTCTTGAATGTGTCCCCCACTTGCCACAAAACCATTTAAATCTCTTGAATGGATGGATGGATGGATGAATTAGGTAGCTAGGATAGATAGGTAGATAGATTAGATAGATAGATAGATAGATAGATAGATAGATAGATAGATAGATAGATAATAGATGATAATGATGATGATGATAGATGATAGATGATAGATAGATAGATAGATGATAGATAATAGATGATGATGATGATGATAGATGATAGATAGGTAGGTAGATAGATGATAGACCGACAGACAGACAGATAGTTAGATACATGAACATACTGGGTCCTACTTACCTTCCTTTTCACTGACCTAAGCTCAGTCCCTGCCTGGCTCTCCACTGTAAAATCACGAAGTCCTTTATCCCTTAGAGGAAGGTCCATTAGATGTAAGATGACAATCAGATCTGAGAATCTACTTTTTAGTGAGTTTCTTGTTAGCTAAGGAGATTTCTTTATGCTCTTTTCCTGAAGAATAAAAACATTTCCATCTCTAGAACATCAATTAACTCACAAAACTAACTCCTTAGACTTTACTATCCTAAGTTATTAGATGCAGGTAAGACAGAGGTTTAGTTACTAAGATACCAGTTACCTCGTCTCTCTGCCGGCCACATTACGCAGGGCACAGCTCTCCAGGAAGATTTAGAAGGTAATTATACCGTCTCTATTTAAAATGTGTGCTACCTTTAAACAGTATCTAACCTTTGTCACAAATAAGCCATTAGTTGCCCCCAATATTTTCTAGGATCTATACCAGTAGAAACAGCTATTTAGCCGTTTGTTTTTTGTTTCATATATGCTCTTAAATATTCATATAAAATATGTATGGTTGGGTGTGGGTTTATGTGCGTGCATAGGAAGGAAATGGAGATTGAAAGAAGAGGAGAGACAGACAGACAAAGACAGGGAGATGGAGAGAGCTCATGTCTAGATGGTCCTGGGTGCTATGGGTGAGACTAAGGGCCTCTCTCCTTCCAAATTTTTTCTCTGCTTGGTTTCCACCCTGTGGTTTACATAGGGGGGCTGTTCTGCTGTTAGTGGAGGGAGGAGGGAAGAGGTAAATGCCTTTTTATTTTACTTTATTTTATTTTATTTTATTTTATCTTGATTTTATTTTACAGGAATCACAGAAGTGAAATGAGAAACATGAATTCAACAGACAGAGAACTGATACCCATCGTTGCTCCAGGTCTCGGAGCTCTCCGAACAGGAATGAAGTTCAGACAACTTAGCAGCTCCTTAGAGGGAGCACCCAGGACAAGTGTCCTCCAACGGATGTTGTGGATTCTGGACATGAGCCAAGGACACCCAGCGTGTCACAGTTCTTCCTGGGGACGCCCGCTGCCTCCGCCCCACCTGCTCCCTCCCTGTCCCCCAGCTGACCCAGCCCTTCTGACAACACACACACACACACACAATCTTGCTACTTAGGTCCATGAGGATCATTCCCTTAGAAGTGGGGTGGACAGTGTTCCCAGTAACATCCCTAAAGCAGATAGAATTATGAGTTTCCCTGGGTTTTTCTTAAAACTGACTTTAACATATGCAAAAATGCAACTCGTTAGAGGCCAGTCTGTGGGCATATAAATAATCCCCATTTTTGGCTCTATCCTACGGTAAGATTTGAACAAAGGTAATATAAGTGCACTACAAACATATCACAATCTCTGTCTTTATTTCCAAGGGCAAAGTCTGAGCATCGGATTCAAAGTTAAACAGCAAGAATCGGCCAGGCTGGTTGGTCTATGATGAGCCTATCCGGCAGCTGTGCGGTGGGATCCCATGGGGATTTTAATCTGCATTTCCCTCATGGCTAAGAAGGTGGAGTATCTTTGTTTTGTCATCCTTGTGACTTCCTTTGGAGCATGATGTGTTCCATTCTGCTCCCATTGTCTAATTGGGTGGCTTTATTTCTTCTTGTTGAGTTTTCTGAGTTCTTTATATATTCTGGGTAGAAGTCCTCTGTCAGACATGTGATTTCCAAATATTTTTCCTTTGTTCATGGCTTGTGTTTTCTTTCTCTTAAACACCTTAAATCATTTTAAACTTTTAAAATGGAAGTGCCACATATACATGGAAAATGACCTAATTCATAATTGTGCAGCTCCATGAATTACCTCCAGGTGGTCACAGCCACGTCCCCGGGGTGGGGAGAGAGATGCGAGATTCCACAGACTATCCCCCGCAGGCCCCTTGTGGTCAGCACCTTAAGTGACCACCATGCTGCCTGCTGAGATCACTAATTTTGCCTCTTTTTGAATTTTATATACATGTTTGGCATCAGTCTTGTGCCTGTGATCTGGCCAATGGCTTGTGTATAGCAATGGTGGAAATCCGTTAAACATGTGGCTCACAGTCATTCCCTGTGCTCCTCCCCTTATTCTCCTCTTCCTTCTGCTCCCAAGTTGCAGAGGACCCAACAGAGAACTTGGGGCCTTGGAGAAGGGCCTCGGACCCTATGTCACCGTGAGGAGGATCACTCACCCAACCCAACCCACTGGACTGCTTTTCCCAGAAGAAGTGAATTCTGTTATGTTAAACCCACGTTGGAAGTTGCTTGTTACCCCCCTGAACCTCTACTGGTAACACGAACTTGGCGTGTTGTAAGTATATCATATTATCGGGGGTTTTACATTTGCAAATTTTTTAGTACTCCTTCCTGACTTTTTTTTTTTTAATTAATGAAAGCATTATACATTTTCTGTATTTTTGGTTTAATTTCCATGAGTTTTTATTTTCAAAAGAGGAGATTCTTAAACCTGTCAATCAATGAAGGCCTGAACGATTTAAAGAGAAAATGTGACTATTGATGTAGTGGCAACGAAGCGTTATCTCAAGGTGTGGGAGCACCAAAAGCTCTCCCACCACTGAGCAGGTCATAGTGTGGGCCCCACCCTTCCCTTCTGGCCGCTGCTTCACCTGGTGGCCCAGCAGCTCCTCATCTCAATTGCACTTTGTAGCTCTTGTCTCTGGCCCTGGGTTTCCCCACCTCGACAGGACCTAGCCTGTAATAGGATGGGACAGAAAGTGGAACAGAGAAGAGCCACTCACCAAGGCCACGTTAGAGCCGCACTCCAACCCAGCGGATGGCCACAGATGCACAAGTGTGCCCCAGAAAGATCAGAAGAATCCTTCAAAGAAGCGCAGCCAAAAATTACTAATCCACAGAATCATAAGTTAATAAACCATTCTTTTACATCACTACATTTTGAGTTGGCTTGTTATACAGGAAAAAATATCTGAAACACTAGTGCATTCTTTTCAATTCCCATCAAGAAAGGGGATCAAAATTGACTGTCATTTAAGATGGACAGCTCCAGCCATACATAATCACTCACTACCTCCGGCTAGGTTAACAATATAATTTTTCAACCATCTTCTCTGCAAACATGGAGACCATGACCTTGATTGTAATGACCTTGCATGGAAAGCCATGCTGAGTCACTGTATTGATGGCCAGATAGGGGAACGGGATGTCCCATGTCCCACCTTTGGCTTCAACCAGAACCTGAACGGGCGGTTTAAAACAAATGCACACTCAACTTGTGCTTACAGCCACTCATCTCAAGTGTGCACCCCTCATGTCTCCATTCCCACTCTGGGTCTTCCTCTGATGACAGGTGTCTGGGCGGCCCACCCGCGAATGTGGTTCAGAAGCCCAGGGGACTGAAAACTCCCACAGGCAAACTTTCAGCCAATGTTCAGTGGAGCCGGAAGAAAATCGCTTTGACCTGCCATCCTTCAGACAGGCAATTATGAAGGAGTTTCTGCTTCTCAGGAGATGCTGGTAGAAGTGAATTCCTAAGCAGCTAAAGGAAAGAAAATTAACATGGTCTCAGAAAGTCAGGTGTTTTGTTTTGTTTTGTTTTTGTATTTTACTTGCAATGCATGCTTTTTATAGGAGTCACGTAATACACAGGGAAATGGATCACTCATAATCTTAGAAGAATCACACGTTTTGTGTCTCTTCTCAGGTATCAAGTCTTTGTTGAGCACCAGCTATGCACGAGGAACTCCTCTTGGCACAGGAAATGTAACAACACACAGAACAAACAAAAGCTCTATTTTCAGCTAGCAGAACAGTATGTGAAATGTTTCAGAAATTGAGCTTTTGGCTCAAGACCTTAGCACAGAAAATATATTTTCATTGATGACAGGTACATTAGTTAAGGCAGGGAGTGGCCCATCTCATATTCTGCAGCTTTCCAGTAGCAACGCAAAATACAAAATCAGTTCCAAAAGGACTGTTTCTGTGATGCATGTGACATGCAACCTTCAAGCACCTTCTTAAAACACTTCAAGGGCAAGTAATTGGGGAAAATAGCATATTTACCATTGTTGCAACTTCATGTTTTACATAATCTTGTACTTTTTCATTTGAATTTACCAAAAAGGGGAAAAAATGTCTAAAAACTGTGAAGTGTAATGGCTTTTTCATTTTAAAAACTACTTACATTCTGTATCTTTGGGGTAATTACCTAGTAGCGTAATTGCTGGATGGAGCTAGAGGGTATTATGCTGAATGAAATAAGTCCATCGGAGAAAGGCAATTATCATATGGTTTCACTCATATGTGGAATATAAGAAACAGTGCAGAGGATCATAGGGGAAGGGAGGGAAAACTGAGTGGGAAGTCATCAGAGAGGGAGAAAAACCATGAGACACTCTTGACTATAGGAAACAAACTGAAGGCTGCTGGAGAGGAGGTGGGTGGGGGGATGGCGTAACTGGGAGGTGGGCATTAAGGAGGGCACGTGATGTGATGAGCACTGAGTGCTATACCCAACTAATGAATTATTGAACACTACATCTGAAACTAATGATACATTGTATGTTGACTAATGGAATTTGAATTAAAAAAAAAAAACTATTTATAGTCTAAAACAATATAACCATACACGATAGTGGAGAGAATATATTCCTTACTTCCTTGTGTTTAACAACCAAAAACAATGACGACAAGGGTCATATTTGCTTTATTTGTTCTCTTCTCCCTCAAATATGGATTTCTAGAAATTGAATTTTTGGTTAATATTTAGCATGCATGGCAATGGGGATTGATGGCCAGATTGCTCCCAAATTTGCTTTTACCTACTGATCCTTCCACAAGTAACATTTAAGTTTTCCTTTTTCTCTGCGTGTCCTTACTAAAAGTTATAATATCAGATCTTTTAACTTTGCTAATATGATGGACCTGAAATAGCTCATTGATTTGTTGCATTTTTTTCTGATTCCTAATGAAGATGAGCAGTTTTTCATGTTAATGGAACATTAACGCTTAACTTTTACAAGAAAAAATGCTTGTATTTTGGGCTCTCTTTTCCATTGTTCAAAGTCTTTATATGTTCTTGATACTAACCTTCTACACTATTATTTGTTATATCTTCTCCCAATCTGTGATTTTTCTCTTTAATTCTGTCTATGGTATTTTTTTCAGACGCTGGATTTAATTTTAACAGTCATGTTATCAAAATTTACCTTTAGGATACCCATCCTCAATTCTATGCCATAATTTAAGATATACTTCCCTTTAGGTCATAAACATAATTTTTAAAATTTTCTAGTAAAAGTTACACTTATTTTCACATTTATGACTTCAATGTATCTGGAACTAATTTTAAGAATAGTGTGAGGTATGGATCTAATTTATTTTTTCCTTTATTTGTCCTGTGTGCTGTGTACATAGGGAATACCTGGTGCTATCTCTGAAGTATTTCTTCATTTACTCATAGGTTCAAGATGCAATCTCTCTCATATACCAGATTTTCATCATGGATAGAATGTTTCTAAACTTTTTTCTCTAACAATATAGCTTTATAATAGCACTTGAGAACTAGAAGGATAACCAAGTTGTCCATACTACCTTATAAAATTATATTGGATATATTTTCCCATTTAATGAGTTTTAGAAAGAGTATATTATGTGGAAAATTCTTCTAAGATTTCATTGATTTTCATTTAATTTGTATATTCATATGGAGACAATTAATGACATTAAAATACTAAATCTTCTCATCCATGAAAATGGTATATGTCTCCATTAATTTATTCAAGACTTCTAATACTATATAAAACTTTATAATTTTTACCCATAAAGGTCTTCTACGTATTTATATTCTGCTTCCTTCTGAAGAATTTGGTAACTATTCTGAATGAGTTTGTTAAATTATTTTCAATTTCATAATTTCAGATGATTAGGAATGGTATTTGTTTTTCTGTATTAATCATACAGCCAAAATTCATTGCTTTAAACTCTTATTTACCCTAATAGTCTGTTTATATTTTAAATTTTTTCTATGTTTAGCCAAATATATTTTCTGTAATTAACCAATATTCTTATATCTCTTTCTTTTTCTAATCTTATGGTATAGGTTAAGAACTCCAGGCATATTGTTGAAAAATAGAGATGGTTCTGATTTTAAATTTAATGGGAATCACTTTAATGGTTTAATGCTATGAATATTATTTATTTCAGGTTTTGGTGGTCATATCATTACAATTTAAGAAGTTCTTTAATATTCCTGGTTTGTTAAAAAGTTGAGCAATCTTGCTTGTTTGGTGTTTTGTTTTTTTACTTTTTTAAAAGATTATTTATTTATTTGAAAGAGAGAGAGAGTGAGCTTGAGCAGGGGGAGAGGCAGAGGGAAAGGGAGAAATAGGCTCCCTGCTGAGCAGGGACCCCAATATGAGGCTTGATCCCAGGATCCTGAGATCATGACCTGGGCTGAAGGCACACGTTTAACTAACTGAGCCACCCAGGCTCCTCAAAAAGTTGAGTGATCTTGAATGGTTATTGAATCTAATTTTCCACATATTCTCAGGTGATCCTATAAGTTTACTCATTTAATTAGTTAATGTGAGAAAAGAACATTAAACTTTTAAAAATATATTTAAGATTCCATTTATTTATGTGAGAGAGAGAGAGAGTGAGAGAAAGCATGAGAGGGGGGAGAGTCAGTGGTGGAAGCAGACTCCTCACTGAGCCAGGAACCCCCACTGAGCAGACTCCCCACTGGGCAGGACTGGATTCTGGGACTGGGATCATGACCTGAGCCCAAGGGAAATGCTCAACCAACTGAGCCACCCAGGCGCCCAACATCAACCTTTTTAAATATCAAGACATTCTACAATTCCTGCAAAAAGCCTTAACTAATCAAAATGTTTAATTTTACCTGCATTTCTACATTCCATTTACTAATATTTAAGAATCTTTGCTTCTGGATTTATACATGAAAGTGACCCATAGTTTTTTTTATTTTATTCTTGCTACCAGGATTATAACAATACCCCATGAGTTTGCTAACTTTCCTTGTTTTTCCTGTATATTATTTATATTAGGATTATACATTTTCTGAATTATATAAACTTCTGTGAAACATTTGTTTTTACCCCAGTTGGCAAAAGCTTTCATTATGACCGGAATGGAATTTAAAAGATGTTAATTCTTCATCTAGCGAGATATTCATATTTTTCCTTTAATCTGTTACTACTAATTATATTTTTTGTTTTTTGATCATTAAGCCAAACTTGAATTCCTGCTGTAAACTTAAATTGGCTTTGTACTTTTTCTTTTTAACTTGTTGACCTTGGTTTGCTAATACTTCCTTTAGGATTTTTATATTTATGTACAGAAAGAAGCTGGCCTGTAATTTTCTTTCCAGCAGTCTTATTTGGATTAGTATCAATATTTTAAAATCCTTCTCTTTGTATTTTCTGCATGATATAATAGAGCCTTTCCATATATGCTGCTGATATTGGCCCTGGGACCCTTATTTTGTGGAGCACCTTGCAGATTGAGAAGCACACACTTCTCTGACACTGGTTAAGAAAAACTGCTATCCCAGCGAGGTGTCCATACTTCTGCAGTTGATGCCATTGCAGAGGTGTTACACACCCTTTTAGGGAGTCAGCTTCCAGCCCCTTCAGCCCCATGCGCTGTGTACTAAACTTGTGCCTGAGTACCATGTGGTCGGCTGTTTCTTCTCTCTGTCCTCCCCTTTCATTATCTTGCTGCCCCCACCCTACAGAGGAAGGCAATGCTCCCCCTCATCCCTTCCTCCTCCAGTGCATGGCTTTGAGTGCAAAGCTCTGGGTACCAAGAGATCTAGAATTTCCACTTCTAAGGAAGCATCCCAGGAGAGCAAAGAAGAGAAACGTCAGTAAGAAAGACCTTAAGAAAGACTGAAGTGTCAAACCTTATATGGCCAGACAAAAAAAAAATCACACAGAGACTCTGTGTCTCTACTATCTTCCTATCTGTCTACCTATCTATCTATCCATCTACCTATCTATTATCTATCTATTGTCTATCTTCTTTTTTATCTATTGTCTGTCATTTGTCTATCATCTATCAATAATCTATCTTCGTAGAATTCAGAGGTGATAAAGCTATCATGTGGCTATCTCTTACCATGTTTATTAGAAACAAAGCATGAACTGAGGTTATTTCCTGAAATGATATAAGTCATAAAGAATGATGTAAACTTGCACTTCCAACAGTTTGGTGAAAATAGATTTAATCTCCATACACAGCACATAATAAAATAAATATATATTCTTAGCAAATATTTAAAAGTATTTAACAAATGTTAGATGTTTATATAAAAGTGTTTCGAGTGGACAACTGTTTTTCAAAATTTATTTAGGAAAAAAACAAAATTTATTTAGAGATAATGCAAATGGAAATATTGAAAAACTCTGGTCTGAGAGAGAATTTCTTTATAAATGACAGAAGCCATTATATACAATTATTCTCTGTACATTAAAAACCAGACATATGTGCATTTAACTTTGTTCGCCTAGTGTTTGGCTTTGTAAAATCCCAAACGATGTAACTTTAATGCTAATTATAAATCAGAATTTTGCTAATTCAGAGAAAATAACTGTATTAAAGTTCTCTAGAAAAGAAACATTGTATCTATATATACATACATGGCCGGGGAGAGAGAGAGAGAGAGAGAGAGAAAACATTTCACTCAGTCTGCCAACTTAAATGTTAATCTCTTCCAAAACACACTATCACAGAAACACCTGCAATAATCTTTGACCAAATATCAGGGCACCTCATGGCCCAGTCACATAACATGAAATCGCATAACATGAAATCCCACCTACTATAGTTAACCTTTGAACAACATGGAGTTGAACAGCATGGATTCACTTATATACAACTTTTTTCCCCCAACAAATACAATAAAGTTTCGTAAATGTATTTTCTCTTCCTTACAATTTTCTTAATAACATTTTCTTCTTTCTTCTTTACTTTATTCTAAGAATACAGCATATAATACATATACCAAATATGCTAATCGACTATTTATGTTATCATTAGGGCTCCAAGCAACAGCAGGCTGTTAGTTAAGTTTGGGGGGAGTCAAAAGATAGACACAGATTTTTGCTGTGCCGGGGGGTCAGCGCACCTAACCCCTTACTGTTTAAGGGCCAAGTCTGTGTTATATGCTGATACATCTTTATCACTAAGCACCAGGAAAAGCCCCAGGTAAACATTAGGACACCTGCGGTCTGATTTCATTTCTGTTATCTATCAGCCAGTGACTTTATGTAATTAACTGAAATTTCTGAGCCTTGATTTCTTCTTCTGTAACAGGAGTAAACATTTGTCTTTTTTTTATTTTATTTATTTATTTATTTATTTAATTTTCTTATTTGAGACAGAGAGCACAAGCCGGGGAGAGAGGTAGAGGGAGAAACAGACTCCCCCCTGAGCTGGAGCCCGACACAGGGCTCGATCCCAGGACCCTGAGATCATGACCTGACTCGAGGGCAGACGCTTCACCGCCTGAACCACCCAGATGCCCCAAACACTTGTCTTTTTTATCCTGTTTATGTAGACATCGATTGTAAATCCAAAATTGTAAATTCTATTATAAAAATAATAATAGGTTAATCATTCAGGACTTACGCTAATGAATTCACAGTCTGTGCATTAAAACCACACAGAAAAGATAGTTTTGTTCTATTTTCACACCACAAAACAGTCCCTGTTGCAAGCCACTCAGCTGATCTCCATTTTTACATGTTGTTGGTGATTAGTCTGTTTTCTCTCATTCTTTTTCAAGACGAGGAGTACTTATTTCCTTGGGAACTAATTTTTACTCAGTGGGTAAACTTCTCAACGTAGGGGCAGGAGGCTGTTCTTGGGTACAGTTTGGTTAGCAAATGGTTCCAGAATCTCAAATCTTCAAAAAGTTCCACCAACAGAGGTGCCTGATGAATCTAGCACCTATTTTTCACCTAATTTCTCCAACAAGTTTAGTTTCCTTTGGGACTGGGCGTGGGGGCCGACGGTTGAGCAACTGTTGGTGATGCTGCTGCAGGATTTTCTGTCCCTTTAGTGCCTGGGATCTTGGTCACGCCGCTTAGAAGAATGAAGAGGTAGACCAGATGGACGGTGGTGAGCAGCAAAGTTTATTGAGCAAGAATATAATGCTCCTGGAGAGGAACGGGGTCCCAAGAGGGTAGCTTCCAGAGTTTCTAAGTTTAAGGGTTTTTTAAGTTTAAGGTCTCTTTTGCGGAACATTCTTGAGCAATCAGGGTGAGCTGAGTTGTGCCAATCAGGGCTTTGGTCACTTTTCTGTCTGCCTATTAGGTTCATGTGCATGTGCTGAGGGTCTTTTGTGACTGACATCGAGAGGCTTAGGTTCTAACTGCCCCTTGCTTGTGTTATTGATAAATGCCTTATGGTTAATTGTCTTATTTTAGGACATTTTGCAGAAGTCATTTCTTCAAAGGCTTCCAAGCAGAATGTCAGTGCGGTCCTGTCTAAGCTGCAAAGCAGGACGTCAGTGCTGTTTTATCTTAGCTGCCCTGACTCCATATTTTCTTGTTGGGGACCCTGGCCCCTGACTACCTGACTATCCAACTAACTCTTAACAGTGCTGACCATAAAAAGGCAGCAAAGGATGTGTGTTCCTGTAACCACTGGGACAGGTGTCACCCTCTGCATGGCACTCATCAGCATCACATTTTTTTTTTCTCTTCCATAGTTTAAATGGAGTGTGTAACATTTCCTATACAATACTTGTTTTCTTGTTTGTGCCTTATGTTATTTATAACTGTAGCTCAACAAAATCTTGGCTCTTGTGAGTTCATTCATTCTGTGTGGCTTTAATAAGCTCAGTGGTAATGTCACAGTCAAAACATCCTGTACTGCTTTGAACAGTGAGGGTAAAGGTTGAAAATAATTAGTATCTATTTTTGGTCCTAAGGTCTACCAGTGTCGATAGGAAAAGAGGGGAGCAGAAAGAATAATCAGGAAAGGATTTTGCCCAGCAGGATACAGATTTGATTAATTTACCCCAAGCTAATCTGAAAAAAGTGGAAAATGGGCTCAAGAATAAAAGAATATGCTTATTTTAATCGCTAAGCTTATTTTCTCAACAGTTTGTTTTAACCCTTTATGCAACTGACCTAGTTTATTTTAATGGAGATAACATATAAGCTCAAAGCCCCCAAAGAGCTATGTAGTCATTTACTCATATGCAATGAATTCATTATTCACTTAATCAAATATTACATGTTGATGTGAAAAGATGAAATGACAATAAAGTCAAAGAGAGTGACTTGTGAGTTAAAAATGTTGACACGAGAACATCAATTTCCTCCCTCTTGCTTTGCTGAGAAACCCCAGATGTGACTTTCAGCAAGTGTATTTTTTAACGAGCCATTTTTTTTTTTAACTTCTTAAAGTAAGAATATTTTCAATCAGAGCTATAGACCGGTACTTAGATGGAAAGTCCTGAGTATGTTTCAAATGTCCCTGAGCCATCAGGAGAAATATAAATGGTGCTCCATTGATTCCAAAGAAGAAAAAAATAATGTAAGCAGGCGATGAGCCTCATGTAGAGATTTGCAGGTGTATTTGTAGATTTTTCTGAGCCACTTACCCTGCGAATAGGTCACGACTCAAGTCAGTGTCAAAGCGAAGAGAGAAAATAGTTTATCAGGATGTCTCAGTGGTGAAGGTTCTATGAAATCCAAAAACTTCTCCAGGTCTTTCATCCCAGTTGCAGAGCCTTCAGGAAAAGAAGCCCTCACCACAATCCCGGCTTGTGTGTAGACCTTTTTTCTAAGAATACGCTGGTATGACACGCATGCTCAGTGATCAGAAATGCGCAGGACACTAGCCCATGCTGCACCGAGTAGCCGATGGTGTCATGCATCTGAACCAAGTGTAAGAGACTCTGGTGACATGTTGACTCCTCCTTAAGTGGCAACCTGTCAGCTCTTCTGGACCACCTCTGCATGCATTTGTGTGGATGACTCACCCTGAACAGAGCCTAGCCTGTGTGGGGCTAGCACAGAACTGTGATGGCCTTTTAGTATTTTCCGATCTAACAGGGGCTAACGGGCAGCATTGGTGAATCCTTAGCTGTTAAATTATACATTGTTGACACAACATAAATGTTTGGCATTATGGATGTAAATCGTTGATAGTTTGTATACATAGTCCCTGAAAACAAATTTCTGCTTGCCCATAGAATTAGAATTCAACTATAGTCCAAGTTTCTTACCATGATTCTGACATTCATCATAACATGCCCTATGGAAAGGACCCACTCTGAGAAGTTTCCTCTCCCTGGACCACAGGGATGCATTTACTCTTAACATAGTTAAGATGCTGGACTCTATTTCTAGTAGTTTTAATAGGTTATCTTTCAGGGACATTAGCAGGTAAGATTACAAAGTCTCAAATCAAAGAGACCATCTTAACTTTCAAACATTAATTCTTTGACCACTGATAAACCACTTGAGTTTTCCAAGTGTTACTTTCCTCAACTATAAAATGGTGACAATACTACATATCTATAAAGTTATTCTGTGGCTCAAAAGGAAACGTGGAATTAAGAATTTCAGCCTGACAACAGATCCACCATTGATGTTCAAACAGTAACAATCATTAATCTTAGTTAATTATTCTTTTATTTATGAATTGCTCCATTAATCTTAAAACTTTACATATAAAAATGTTTTTTGCTTCCCACTAATTTTCATCTCCTTGGGACCATGTCACCCAGGTTGGCATGGTCAGCTTTTTCTGAGACAGAACAACCTTGACTGATTTGTGTCTGGAAAGAGAACTGGGCCACCAGTGAGCACACAGATCTCTATGTGAGGAGTCTCTTAAAAGTTTAGGGATAAGGTGCACACCCCTGGCTTTCACAGAAGGGAGAGATGTAAGTAGCAAGCAGTTTGCATGACCCTCCTATTGTGCCTGAGAAGGATGGTGCTTTATAATTAGACAACGTTCCAAAAATGTCTAATGACTAAAGGGAGCATGGAGGAAGTTATGGTGGCATGCCCTATGGATTTAAGTTGAATAGGTCAGGAGAATAAAGATTGCTGAGAGGGTTTTTGTAATAACATATGTGCGCGAGAATAATGATCTAACTAACAAGAGTGATATCAATGGAATGGAGGAAAAGAGAGAATTATCAAAATTGCATAACTTGGCTAGAGAGGGACCAAAAGATGACTCAGTGGTTGGAACCTGGACACCTGGGAAAAGTATGTGTCATTTACATATTAAAGAATATCAGAAAAGATACCTGGTTTAAGAAAGAAGTTGGTACATTTTAGCTGCTGTCAATTGATAGATTTACTTGAACTTAGCTGCTTTACATGTTGAAAGTATTTGCATATGTTTTTCTCCTATGTAGACTTATTTTCACTCACATATATTAAAATGGATATATTTAAATTATGTTTTAATCAATGAGGCTGAAAATATTAGCAATTTGCCAAAAATAATTTATCCTATAAAAATAACTATTCAATTGCCATTTGAAATGTGACATTTTAGCATATATGCCATAACAGAGGTGATCTCCGAGATATTGTATTTTGTATTTGTAATTGTAGAATTTATACAATTTGTAGAACTGTGCTTGTAGAATCGTCTTAATGACTAATGTTAAATAGATTTGTGATTATCATCATGATATTGGAGCTCTTAGTAAGCAAAATATCTCTAAAAAAATCTTTGTCTTTAGTGAGAATTTCTCTGGGTGCAAATCAGTCCTTTTTTTTTTTTTTTTTTTTTTTTTTTGCAAACAGTCTATTTCTAAACACAGGAAGTTCTTGTCCACATAGGATAATAATCTCAGAGACCCCAGTGGAGTGAAAATAATCTCTATCCCACCACTATGCATTCAATGAAAATTATGTTCTGTGAGAATCAGCTACAGAGAAAGAAAAATTCCAAGACAAAAGATGATCATCATGGACTCAGTAGATGCATAAAAAGTTCAAATCCAGAAATGGACCTTTATTCCCATGGAGCTTTGCAATGTGTGCTCTGGATTTATTCTGTTATCATTAAAAACCTGAATAACAGGTAAGTTGCCAAGCTGCTGTTGATCTCATCACACTGGGTTTCTTTGCTATAATCATATTTTTTCTTCACTGTGGACCTATTCAATTGTATTTATTCAAGTGAAAATTTGGATTCGGTTTAATGGAAGTATTTCTACAGGGAGACGAGCTCCTTAGGGGAAGTCGTAGCAATTCAAAGGTGGCTACTATCAGAGCCAGAGCTGAAAAACCCTGACGCATGATGCATAGATTAAAATAGAAAAATAACATACACACATCTTTGTTCAGCAAACACATCTGCTAGGGATTCGTTCATTAATTACACAGACTCAGAATCCAATCCATTCTGGTGTCACAAATCCACATGCATTCTTTGTGTTCCCAATTGCCAAGTGAACTGAAGGATGTTGGCACGAGAATTGATTGTATTTTCAAGATAGCTTTTGTGTTACACACGTCAGCAGGCACAGACCAGACTCTGCACTGTAGGTTTCACTCAAATAATTCCAATGCATTCATTCTAGCAGGGATATTCACACAGCAGGTACAAAGAACTTAATCATAACTCAAGGAAACAGAGAAACTATGGCTCCTCCTGCTTCTTAGCCCCCAACTTGTTCTGGGAACCAAGACTTGCCCAACCTCTGACCTTTGTGAAGGAATTTTTATATGCGGGATTTTAGAATGACTTGGAAAAGATAAAAATCTATCCCTAGGCGAGATTACCGTATCTTAGTTAAAATCTATATTATTTTTATTTGTATTCAGGTAGAATCCTCATATGAAATTTATAAATATTTTTACATTGTTTCTGTATGTATCAAGACAATGAAAAAAAGCAAGCATTATTTTTTTTCTCACTGAAGCTTCCACCTCTAAATATTCACCATTGACAGTGACATAGACATTCAATGATAGCATCAGATAACAATGACTATTGCTACTAGAAAAAGTACCATGATAGGGTCTGTCATTTTGCAGTTTGTGAGCTAAGGATGATGTTTATATTTTTTAGGATGATATTTACATTTTAAAGGATTGTCAAAATACATATATACATGCAACAGGGATCTATGTGGCCCACAAAACTGATAATATTTACTCTTACCCTTTATAGAAAAAGTTCTGATTCCTGATAGAAAGGATTAGCGTTTCCTGCTTTGTCACTTAATCTGACCCCCGCCCCTTCCCACAGAGTGTGTGCTAGTTAACTTTTCATCTTTGTGATGATTCTTAAGCAAAACCAAGAATCTTAACATTTGTAAGCTAAAGAAAAGAATGAATCTTGACTGAAATATTTCTTTCAGAAAAGAATGACCTATTCATATTGTTAGGTAGGTGAACACTAATAACTGAACTGGAATTTCTCAATTGGAGTAAACCCTCAAATTTTGGTGGATTAACATGACTGAAGTGTATTTTTCTCTCTCACATAACCATCCAAGAAATCACTTACACTTGAACTTATAAAAAGTTTGTTACTTACTGTAGTGAGGGCTCATACCACCATGGGGAACTTAAGGGGTGTCCCAGAATGAGGGTGTTAGAAAGCCTTCTGATAGAACTTGGGCTATGATTGGGGATTTGGAAGAGAGTTTAATGAAGTGGGGCTCTCCATTGGGTGGAATCTGAAAGTAAGGGTAATCTTGAGTGATTTCTTAAATCTTACCTACAGGGAGGCCAGATTAAAGAGAAGGTAAAGCTATAAGGAAAAATAGTCACTTCTATTAGGACATGTTGGTAATAGTGGCTTGATGATTTTCATGTTTTGCCTATGTTTAGACATGATTACAGAGTACTCTTATTTTTTTATTTTTATTTTTTGTCTGTAATTATCTCATATTGATGTTCTGTGAGATCACTCATGTCCAACAGGAGACCACCAAGACTTGGCTGATGATGCCAGGCCCTACCCCAATGTCAGGGGCTGCTTTGCTCTTTCTGAGGATGTGCGGATGTGTGGCATCGCTCAGCTGTCCAACTTCAATCAGTGTTGGATGAGCTTCTCTTCTCAGACTGATTAGTGGGTGTCTCCTCTGAGGCTGCTGTTCCATTTTTAGAGTGTCACTTCTCCAGATTCTCTCATAATTGTGTCGAATCTGATTTCAATAATAATTCCCTTACGCCATAACTCAGTGCTTCTGCTCCCCTAATTAAACACTAACTATGACACAGAACTCAAATGAGGAAGATTAACTGAAAGCTATTTGAGAAGAACGTTGATTCCTGGAGACCCCCAGCTCCAAATCCATGTAAGAAGAGGCTGCCCTTCCCAATCATGGCAAAAATAATGGAGGTTCATGCTTTTGCAAAGGCAAAACTGTGGGACTATAGACTGGGAAATTGAAGACATGTTTGGAGGCAAGAGAGCTTTCCAGAAACAGGAGAATACTTTTAGAATATCTGCACTGAATGCTAAGTCCACTTGTCTTCTTTGTCCACTCAGCTCTCCAAGTCACAGAAATGTGTCCTCTGGGAAGAGATCAGAGGAATTGGCCCCCTGAAGTCTGACCAAGTCTATACAACTGGGATCCCTGCTTGAAGCGTATGGTGATCATGAATGATTAAATTCAGTAGGTCTGCTTAATGAGCTGACCCCACTATCATTGAGAATTGACTTCCTTTATACCTGAAAGTATTCTTTTCTCTGAAACCTACTCTGAAACCAAAATAACCAATCCAACTGTTCTTTGATTCATGTTAGCTTGGCATATCTCTTTCCTTTTCCGTTGATTTATTTGGGTCATCTTATTTAAATTTAGTGTAGGTAGCATATAGTTGAGTCTTTTTCATTCTATCTAATAATCTTTCTCTTTTAATTTGGATGTTTGGACTATGTACATTTAGTGTGAATGTTGATATAGTTAAGTTTATGTCTGCCACTTGCTATTTGATTACTATTTTTCCCATCTATTATTTGTTCTTCTTTTTTTTCTCCTTTACTACCTTTTCGTTTTTGTTATTTAAATGAGCATGTAGAAGATATCACAGACCCTCTTCAGGTGATATTTTATCCCTTTGTATAGAATAAAAAACTCACAATGGCATGCAATTGACCCCAGAACAATATGAAAAATAGGACACCAGCCCCCCAAACAGTCACAAATCTGTGTATAGTTTTGACTCTCCCAAAACTTAACTACTAATAGCCTACTGTTACCCAGAAACTTACTGATAATATGAACAGTCAATTAACACATATTTTGTATGTTATATGTATTTTTTCTTATAATCTTACAATAAAGTAACCTAGGGGAAAGAAAATGTTATTAAGAAAATGATAAGGAAGGGGTGGCTGGGTGGGTCAGTGGGTTAAAGCCTCTGCCTTTGGCTCAGGTCATGATCTCGGGGTCCTGGGATCGAGCCCCGCATCCGGCTCTCTGCTAGGCAAGGAGCCTGCTTCCCCTTCTCTCTCTGCTTGCCTCTCTGCCTATTTGTGATCTCTCTCTCTGTGTCAAATAAATAAATAAAATCTTTAAAAAAAAAAAAAAGAAAATGATAAGGAAGACAAAATCATTTGGTCACACATTTCTAGAAAAAAATCCATGTGTAAGTGGATGCACACAGTTCACACCCACATTATTATAAAAGTCAACTGCCCTTCTAGCTCTCTCCTCCCAGCCTTTATCCCTTTGTTGTTATACACTTTAATTTTACCTCCATTATCAACTCTCTACTACATTTTTGTTACTTTTTGCTTAAACAATCCATTATCTTTTTAAAGAGATATAAATAACATTTTCCAAGAGTTCTATGTATTTACACATGTAGTTACCATTTCTAGTGTTCTTCATTCCTCTGGTAGACGTAGCCCACTGGATTATCATTTTCTTTTTGCCAGATGGACTTCCTGTAACATTTGTTATAATGAACTGGGTCATGGTCCCCAGTTACTCTATCTGTCACACTCTGAAGAACTAGGAAGGGCTCTCCACACCCACTCACCACCTCAGCTGCTCTATCAACCGAATAGCTAAGCCAGAGAGTCAGAGGCCAGTTGTCACATCCGGGTTATTTGTGCCCACTTTCTTCGATTCCCTTCATGAGTGGGAATCTGGGGACAAATTTTCTGTAATGCTTTGTGTCTTTTACATGTTGATAAATCAGAGGAAAATATTTTCCTGAAATATTTAAAATTTAAAAACATGGATTTCTGTATAAATAATATGTGGGACTTTTCTTTCAATTATTCCTCGGGCTTTTACGTAGTGGCTTGAAATAGGAGATCAAAGAAAGGATGCTAGATGTAGAGATTTCATAAACTGTACCAGTACAGGAAACTGGAGTCTTGCCCCATTTCAATCCTATTTTGTGAAAACCTTTTACCTAGAAAGCCCTTCCCAATTCTATCTGTCTTAGATGACTTGTTCTTTCCCTGTCACTTGCTCTTGCGTTGGACTGCGGGCTGTTTCCTGAATTCATCAGGTTCTTGTTCTTCACTGCACATCGTAATGTTCTCTTTCTCCATAACGTTCTATCTGATCGCTGCAGAAAATGGTGCATATGCTGCCTCTAGTCTACATTATATTCGGTCTAGCTTTTATTTATAAACTGCTCGAATGACTCCACCATTGTGTATTAGGTGCACGTCTTATAACTCAGGCTGTAAATGGCTGAGTCTCCTGCTCTGGGGAGGAGGTAGAGCAGTAAGGAGTCAATAGTGGGAGGTTCTGCAAGTGGGGGTCTGGCAACAGTGTGTTTTGCCCCTAGAGTTCATAGGGAAAAATCCAAAGCAGGTGTGCATGGAAAATGGAGCCCAAGTGGGGAAGCAAGCTCAGCAAGACACAAAAAGAAGCATGAGGGGTCAAGGGAAGGGATTAAATCTGGATGCAAAACCAGGAACTGGAGAGTCAGTGAGAATGGAAGGGCTAGGTGATTAAGGATTTGAAGTCAGATGACGGAAGTTAAGATTCTGCAGTCCTCACCCTGTATAACAACAAAATAGTGTGTGCATGCACATGCGCACATGTGTGTGTGGGGTGTGTGTGTGTGGGTTACTACATTCATTTGTCATGGCTGCCATAATAAATGGCACCACAAACCTGGTGACTTCAAATAACAGAATTTATTCTATCACAATTCTAGAGGCAGAAATCTGCAACCAATATGTTAGCAGGGTTGGTGCCTTTAAGAGGCTCTGAGGGAGAGAATCTGTCCATGCCACCAGGCAGTCCTTGGTGCTCCTTGGCTTGGACCCACATCATTCCAGCCTCTACCCCCATCTTCACCTGGCCTTCTTCCCTGCATGTCTGTGTTCCTCCCTCTTCCTATAAGAACGCCTATCGTGGGATTTAGGGCCCATCCTAGATCCAGATGGTCTTATCTGGAGATCCTTTACCCAATTACAACTGAAAACATTCTTTTCCAAGAAAAGTCAGCTCCACAAATTTGGGGGTTAGGATTTAGACATTTTGGGGGACCACTATTCAACCCAATAGAATTACTATATTCAGCACACTGTTCTAAACACCTTATATGTATTAACTCATTTAATTTCTTATACCAGGAGTCTTTGACATATGTGCCAACATCAGGACTATTTTACAAACCAAGAATCTGAGGTATAGACAGGTTAATTTCCCAAAGCCCCACAGGTATGTACTGGAGCTGCACTTGAACTCAGCTGGACAAACTCCAATTTACACACTTAACCACTGTGCTATAGAAAATATAGATAGTTCTGAGCCTCTAGTCTTTCAGGTGTGAGGTGGAGACAGCAGCAGGGTTGCTATGAAATGGTATGGGCATGTGGCAAGTAGCTGACAGTGATATGGGAGAGGAGAGCCTCAGATCAGGAGTTAGCTGGGCAAGTCCTGACATATTCCCAAAATACTTGAGTTTGACTGGTGTCACCCAGTGTGGCGCACAGGAGAAATTGCTGTGCTGAAATGGACAGACAAAAGGGACTGCTAGGATGGAAGCTTCTTAAAGGCAATGAGGACTTTTTTTCACTCTTTTCTTTTCACACACAGTAGGATGGTGGCCCCATTAGTAGATGTGTGAAGTGAATGAATGAGTGAATAAGAATACACTTTTTGAAAGCAGGCACTACTGTTAATCATTTCTTCTGTATTCCATCTTCCCCACCAGTCCCTGCCTCTCCAAGGTCAAGTAAAATACTAGTTGCAAAGGAATCGATTTACACCAAACCTTGACTTTTTTATAGTGCATGTTCTTCAGTGGATCATGTCTATTGAGTAGCCCAGACAGCACTTCCTTCTCTCTCACCCTCTTCTTCTGCCACCCATCTTCTTGCTAGTCCTGCCCCCTTCAAGGTCCAGATCAGCAGGGGTCATAAGCAAGAATTTTTTATGCAGATCCTTGCCCTTTCCAGGGCAGAAGCATGGCAGCCCCATCACCTTCTCTCCTTAGATGGAAATGCTGAAATCAGAATGAGAAACCTGCGGCAGAAATGATGGGAGCCAACTTTTCTGATGACGTGTGGGGATGTGGTAGAAGAACGTGGGCCCTGGGTTGTCAAAGGGCAGTTTGGTCAGCACAATTTATTGAGGGCCTAACCTGAGCCAATCTGAGCCTAATCTGAGGCACTATTCTAGATTGTGGAAACAAGGCAGATAATGACAACTGAATAAGAAAAAAGGATATGTAGACAAAAAGATAGATAGATCATAGATAGATAGATAGATAGTTGATAGATTTAATTCTCATTGTGCACTTATGTCTGTGGAATCGTGCACAAACTGTAACAACAATCTAAGCCTCAGTTTTTTGGTAAAGTTAAGCTACTTAAATGCTTATCTCATAGGGTTTCCTTTCTGTGAGCACTAACTAGGTCATCAA
Source organism: Potos flavus (assembly GCA_028534135.1). Lineage (NCBI taxonomy): Eukaryota > Metazoa > Chordata > Mammalia > Carnivora > Procyonidae > Potos > Potos flavus. The sequence goes on from CM052895.1 coordinate 128,762,618, forward strand.
TGTATATATACTTACACACACATATGTGACTGTACACAAGCATCTATTTATATATTCTTTATATGAAATACGGGAGTGTGTGTAGACACAGATATATCTATATATCCTTATCTATCTAGGGACAGAGAAAGTGGACACGAGAGAGCTCCTGGATTGCAGTGCAGGGATACCTGCTGCTTACCTATTTTGTCATCTGAGCCCCAATTTTCTTTATAGACCCCTGTCAACCTCCAGCATCACTTTTGGGCCAGGATGTGACCATTTGCCTCCCTAAGTGGACCTAAATGATGTCTGAGCTTTCTGATAATCTTCACTGTTCCTGATCCCCACCATCCCAGGAAAGCACCCAGTACAAGTGGGCTGACCCAGGAGTGATTTTTGCGTTAACACCTCCGGCCCTCCCAGGACCACGCAGGGAACTGTCTTCGGATGGCAATTATTCTCAGCTGCAGCCATGGCCCCGTTAAAGACAGAGCTCTGGAGATGAAAAGTCCCAGATCCCATTATCGGTCCCTACTTCAAACATGAACTCTGGGTCTCGAAGTCTCTTCATGTGGCTTCCGCAGCTTAATGACGCCATTAGCATCTTCTACCTGAAGGCAGCGCTAATTAAGGCACTAAGACGCTCAGCTATATTTCAGTTAATTGAGTTCATTTGCTAGTTTGCAAAGAAACACAATTAATAAAATAAATTGTGCGTGTCGCATTTTTTTGCAGATCAACTTTGAAGTGATAACTGTTTGATCTGCTTTGAATAAAATGAGGAAAACAGTTCATGCTGAACTATTTGTAGGCAGAGGTAGTGAACATATGTTTCTAATTTGAGCTAAGAGAAAAGCAAAAATATACAAATTTAGCAAATCTTAGTTCTTGACAACCACTCACAGGATATTTCAGCTAAGAAGTGAGCATATGGTTCAGGGAATAAAGAAACTAGCTAGCGTGGTGTGGAAATGATGTTTCTAGGCTCAGAGTTTCATGACCGCCATGAGCTCATTCTTTCTGAGATAGAGGTCAGGTCTTGAACATTTTCTGTGGATTTTCCCCTCAGTAAAGGATGCTGCTTATGTATGCAGGTGAGTCATGTGGGGGTAGAATGGGCCCCTCATTATCGTACAGCCTGCTTCGGGGGGGATGAGTTTCACAAGGAGAGGATTAGGTCTCTTCAGAGCTGCTGCATCTGGAAGTGATCAGCTGGTTAGATTTGCTTCAGGTAAGTGTACAGTGTGATGGCAGAGGGGTGTGGATTGCCTCTGTCCTTACAACATAAAGTAGAAAAGGGATTTGGCCACTGTGATGCTTGGCTTTGAGGGGGAACAGAATATGCTACCCCAGAATGTGCCACTTTGGCATGTGGATTATTTCAAGCTGAAGACAATCAGGGCTCAGCAGACTCAGGAAGAGCATTTCACCTTCCCCTTAACTGCCTAAAAGAGTTTAGATAAGGAACCTGTGCCAGGAAGAGAGATATTACCAAAAATAACATTCTATATCCAAAAGACTTATCTGCACAGCACGGAAACATTTGTTTACCAAACATCTGCTCTTCTCAGCTTCCAGTGAATTGTCTTCCTCCCTTTTGAGACCCCTTGTCCCCAACTCAGGATGGAATATAAGCTTCAATTACCCAAGGGCTGGGAAGTTTCATATTTTAGTGGGGATTCCATATATATGAAATTTGTTTTCTTCCTGTTAATCTGTCTTATGTCAATTTGATTATTAGACCAGCCAAAGAACCTAGAAGGGAAAAGGGAAAAGTTTTCCACCCCTACAGCTTTTCAATCATAATCATTTTATTATAGTCAGACTATGGACAAATTATTTCATTTCTTGGTGCAACTGTTTGTTTTTTAATTCCTAAGCCTGTATACACAATACTTACTATTTTGCAAGGATAAAGTTTGCCCTTGCATTGTGATTTATAGAAAAGATATTATTTTCAAGTTTTCTCTGATGATAAAAGATTTCAAGTTTTCTCAGACATGTTTCCAAATCCAAAGAAGAGCACCACATTTGATGTCCAAGATTGTGTGTGATGGGGGACTAGGTCAGTGGACCGGGAGCCCCACCCCTAGCCCTGCGGTCCTGAACTCAACATGTGAATCAGGAGGAAGCCCCTTAGTGTATAGAGGCCTCCATCTCCCCACCTTTGAATGAGCTGATTAGAAGGGAAGATCCTCAGGATTTACACCAGCTCACAATTCGTGAAGAATGACGATGGTGAGGGTAGAATGTCTGTACCTTCCAGACACAATCTTACGGACTCTTCAGCAAGCCAAGGAAACTTGATTCAATGGGGAAGCCACATTCCCAGAGAGAGTACCCAGGCCATTTGACCACAGAGAACACAACCCTTGGGCTTACTCAACTTTAGGGGTAGGGTTTCCATTGCCTGCCATGTTAGCTGTCTAAGTTAACAAGTATAGGCACAATATGGATCCCCCAGCTCCTTGCCTTCTCCCGGCCCAGGGGACAGATGGCCATTTCTCTGCACCACTATTGGCAAAGCTGCCAAGTCAGTAATTGGACATCCTTAAATCCAACATGAGGACGAATTTTCTCTGTCAGAGTCGCCCAGCAGAAAGCCTCCTCTCACTGTGTGTTCCAGCACAAGCCAGAAAAGGGAAAGGACCTTTCAGACTCAAGGGATATAGTACCATGGTGCTCACCCATGTTCCCTGGACCAGTGGCATCGGCTCTGAGATACTAAGTGGGATCAACATCACCTCATCCATTAGTGGATCATTCTGGGTATTAGTTCTCATGTTTCTGTTAACTATGATTGACTTTTTAACCACAGCTTACCTTTCCACTGTAAGAAAAAATAATGTCAATCGAATCTCTGAAAACAAATTACTCCTGAGATTTTAAAAGGACTAGAACTTTTAACAGTTTCAGGAGAGAGCACCTACAGAGGTGGGGACAAGCCTATAGGCTGCACACTAAGGATTATTTGATTATTGAATGAACATGAGTTGGAATTTTGAGGGAAATTTTCAGCTAATGAAGTCATTCTGATGTAAGACTGTTGGGCAAACCAGAAGGCAATTCAGCTACAGAGAACTCAATTTTTATTTATTTTTTTTAATCTGAGAGCATGAGGGGAGAATGAGTCTTTTCTCGCTGACTTGTGGGAGATGGGGGGACAGAACCAGAGAGAGCTTACCACTTGGGGGGAACCACATGTGCAGTTACCTGAAGGGGATCCACCAAATCCAGCGTCAGAGCCAGGGCACATCCCGCCTCCGCCAGGCACTTTCATGCCCACCTACACAATCAACCTGAACTCCCAGTCAGCGCATGCACTGTTCAGCGCCAGGAGTGAGGCCTGTCTACAGGCCTGAGAGGAGGCCATCACTCACTTTGAGGACTATGAACAATGGAAAATCAAATATCTATTTTTTTAAGATTTTATTTATTTACTTGAGAGAGGGAGAGAGAGAGAGTGAGAGACACAGAGAGAGTGCACACAGGCAGAGGGAGAGGGAGAAGCAGGCTCCCCACTGAGCAGGGCTGGATCCCAGGACCTGGCTCTAGGCTGGATCCCAGGACCCTGGGGTCATGACCTGAGCCGAAGGCAGAGGCTTAACCGACTGAGCCACCCAGGTGGCTGAAAGTCAAATACCGCTTAGGCTGCTATCTCTCTACAAAGTGGAATTAGTCTTTCCCAAGTAAAGCAGGGCCTTGTTTTTCCTGCTTCACTCGAGAAAGACTAATTCCACTATAAATGCACCATAGGATATGTCAGATCTTTTGATAATATGTTGCCTTAAAGTTCAGAAAAAAATTGGGTGTGAAATTTGGCCTATGTGGCATTCCGTAAGCTCATGTTCTGACATAAAGCACAACACAGAGTTTGACCTTTGACATTTAGTAGTGCAGCATTTGTATTACTTTTGATCCCACTCACTGGTGGAATTGGCAATAAATAAAAAAAAAAATTCAGTTTTGCAATGGTACCCCAGGGTATTCCTTCTGGGGAAATTCCACATGAGTTCCATGAGTCTCTTGCCTCATCTCGGTCTCCTTACCATATTCTCCACCATCTGCTGGAGGTTTCCACAAGCTCCCCTATGTGGTCCAGCTGAATTTTTTATCACAATAGGCTGAGAAAAGCCCCCACAACTCCTATTGGCTAAAATGATCTTCCACTCCACCAGCCCAGCTCCGCGATCCATCCAGTTAAAGGACTGGGGACGAGCTTGGGAAAACCCTGAAGCAATCCTCAAGGTTAACTTCTTGGATATCTCAGAAGGAAAGAAAAACTTTACTACAGGAAATTGGCATGGGAAGGGAATTAGAAGCTTAATTATGTTTTTCATCTCATCCCCATTAAAACTGACTTGTGTGATGTGTCACTTTGCTTTTGCACAAGCATTAGTAGATACCGCAAAGGTTGGAATAAACATGTTCTGAAGCTCCCTAAGCCAGTGGACTTCTGTCTCCCAGATCCTCTGGATGAGCTACTGCTGGAAGGAAACCGGTGTTCCGAAAGACAAGACTCGCTGGACAACTCCTAAACCTTTGGGCTTTTCTCATTACCTGGTGAAAGCAATCATTTCATCTTAGAACCACAGCGGCTGCCTCGAGGCCATCACAGGAGCCCGACCCTGTGGCTTTGGTAAAGCTGTGGGTGTGGTAAAGCCTCCCAGAGCTAGAAATTAAGTTTGTGTTTGTAAGAATTGATGGAGATTCTAAAGGCACAACTAATTCGTCCCTCCCATTTTGTACTTCATATACATTCTGATTTTGCTACGAATATTATCTAAAGTGTAAATAGGACCAGGAATAGCAACTTTGCACACCTTTGTTTCAAAGATACGTAAGACTCTGAAAAATCATCTCTGATTAAAATAACGAATGTGGGATTGAGATATAACACTTGAGATAAATAAGTCAATGTGATCAATCTGTAGGAGAACAAAAACTAAAATGTTTTCCGCTTGGGGATGTGTCACCAGTTTAACTCTTTTGTAAGATTTTTAATGACACATAATATACTATGTGGTCCATTTGATTCTTGGGGTACCGGTTTCTGTCACATTTTATTAAATTGCATTTATGTCAAGATGTTTCACTTGTCATTTTTGGGTGAGACTGTTAATAGTCTCTGATAATTGAGAAGCAGAATGAACTTTGGCTTAATATATCTGAGTCTGTGGTTATGTAATGGATTGTTGTTCATCCTAGGCAGCCTCGAGAGTGAGGAATAATGATTATATGCCAATAGCAGAGGTTAATCGATTCACTCAATCAATCAGGAGTCTGGCTGCTCTGCTGTAGGCTCCTGGCTCAGCGCTGGGGTGAAAATGTCTGCCTCGGGACAGGCTCTTCACTCTTAGCTCTTCCTCTAGTAGCAAAAGACTTTGAAAGAAAGTTAATTAGGCATCGTAAGTGCGGTGATAGCTCAGTGTGTATAAAATCACATGGAACAGAGCAGCTGACTCCAACCCGAGGCCAAGAGAAGCAGAGAAAATGGAGGTATTTCTAAAGCATGACTATATTTCATCAGTGAGAAATGACCAGAAATTTTAAACTTTATCTGGTAGAAATCGAGATACCTCAGATGGGTTTTAACCAAGAAACAACCACCTAAATACTGAAGTTTTTATTATCAAATATTCCTAGGGGGCTTGTTCTGATTTCATATTAGGAAGAATTTCAAAAAAAAGATTCTCTATGTCTTTCTACAATGGTGTCATATTTCTGCCATTTGTGTTCCGATCTTTAATCCATCTGGAGACATTTTTTAACTTAATTTGAGTAGTGATATAATTTTATTTTCTGTATAGGGTGAGCCAAATTTTCCATTATGTGTTGTGATATGGCCCATTTTTCTATTCATTTATGGCAGGATCTCTCAACCGCAATATGATCGACATTCTGGGCCGGGTAATTCTTTGTTTTGGGGACTGCCCTGTGGGTTGTAGAGTATTTAGCAACATCCCTAGTCTCTCTATCCTCTATATGCCAGTAACTCACCTCCCTCCCCAGTTGTGACACCAAAAATGTCTTCAAATTGCCAAATGTTCCCTGAAGGACAAAATCCCCTCTAGTTGAGAACCACTGATTTAAAACTATTGCTCTGTTCCCATTGCGATAGCTACAGACTAGTCCTTTCTACAAGGTTGGATGAATCTTATTTCTTTATTTTCATATATATTTTTGAAAGATGTTGTCCAATATCTCCCTAATATCACCAGCTATTCATGGATCATGTTAAAGTTTTTGTTAACTTGGGGAATATGGATATATTTAAAATATTATGTTTCTCCCTTTATTTACTCTTTTGTGTAATTTAATTGACTTTTATCATTTATACATAAATAGTTCTATCACTAATTAATCTAGGTAGGTTATAGATTAATATTAATGCAAATAGTATCTGAGTTTCTGTTACGTTTACCATTACTTTTTGTGGAAATTTGTGTGTTGACCTTTTCAGTCACTTTGTGCTCACTTTTAGACCAAATACTGCTGCTTTCCTCAGTAAATACGAATAAATCCACACACATTCTACAAATTAGTTTAAATTTTGTTGGACATATTTATACTTCAGACTTACACACGCACACAGAAAATAAACAGCATTAATTTGATTTCTATAAAAGCAATTGCTTGGATTTTCTTTCTGCCACTGTGGAAAACAGCTATAGAATTAAGGACTTGAGGAATTTCGTAGGTGTTTTTTGTTTTACTTTGTTTTTTTTTTTTTTACTTCCCTCTAATTTAAAAGAAACTTGCACAAAACTTTCTATTTCAAAACATTATTACAAGTACAATGTTGCAGGAGTCACATGCAAAATTTATTCTAAAGTTAGAGTAATTAAGACAGGGCATTGTGTAAGATATATAAGACACATCAGTGAAGCACAGTAGAGATAAGACATAGACCCATACACATATAGTCAACTGATTTTTGAGAAGGTGCATAGGCAAATCAATTGAGAAAGAAAAGTCTTTTCAATAAATGGTATGGGGACAACAGGATGTTCATATGCCAAGAAGAAGAAGAAGAACCATCTTGACAAAGATCTTATAACTTTCACAAAAGTTAACTCAAAATGGAACATAGATCCAAATGTAAAACACAATTTCTATAAGGAAACATAGGAGAAAAATCTCCATGACGTTGGATTCCTTGACCAATTCTTAAATGTAAGGCCAAAGCAAAATTAATGAAACAACAACAACAAAATAGTAAGCCAGACTTCATTAAAATTAAAAACTTTTACCCTGCAAAGACACTGATAAGAAAATGAAAAGACAAGCCCTAGACTGAGACAAAAGATTTGCAAAATACATATTCTGATAATGACTGATATCCAAAATATACAAAGAACACTTAAGACTCAAAAATAGGAAAACAAACAACCCAATTAAAAAATGGGCAAAAGATCTGAACATACATCTCACCAATGAAGATATATAGATGGCAAGTAAGCATATGAAAAGATGCTCAATATCATTTCTCAACTGTAAAATGAAAATTAAAATAATAAGGTGCCACTACACAATTATTAGAGGGGCTAAAATCCAAAACAAATGACAAGGAAAATTGCTGGCCGATGATGTAGCTAGCGTTAAAGCAAAATGATATTGTCATCTGGGGAGACTTTGGTTGTTTCCGACAAAGTTAAACAGGGTCTTACAATAGTCCAGCCCTTGGTTTAACTTGAAAACTTATATGAACACACAAAATCTGTGCATGAACACTTATAGCAGCGTTATAATCTCCAAAAACTGCAAGCGATCAAGACACTACGAGACATCTACACTCTATACTTCCAGCACACAGCTGGGGACTGTCCCCGCCTTCCAAGGACCTGTTATCTTTACTGGAGATTCCATTACCATGAGGATTCCGATCCAAAGCCTTTGCAATGAGCACTGGGTTTTGTATGTAAGTGACGAGTCACTAAATCCTACTCCTAAAAGTAATATTATACTTAATATGTTATGTATACTTAATATACATAATATGTTAACTAACTAGAATTTAAATAAAAACTTGAAACATTAAAAAAGAATAAAGGCTTCCTACAGCCTAAGAATCTGAGAAACTCTCATCAAAATCTAAGAGATGCAATAATGTCAGAAGCCAAATAAAGCGCCCACACATTTTCAGCTGCTTAGATCTCTCAGGTAGCAATTTATAGGTTCCAATGTTGGTTTAAACAATTACATGTCAAAATAAATATCCAGGAGTTTCTAATAATGTCTTTTCATCTGAGAAGTGTTTCATTACATTCGAAGGTAGGGATATATTTCCCTTTTGGAACCCGTATTTAGCAAGGATGCAATTTTATATTTGGTCATTTATAGATCTTAGGCATAATTTATGAAGGAAAGTAAGAAAAAGAAATGATAGGAAAATATAAACTATTCCCTTGGGACAGAAAAACAAAACTAAACAATACAGCCATAGGATAATATGCCATATGTCTTCCCACAATGTTCAGTCTTTGGACTATTTCTGCTACATTCACACAGTAAATGATGAATTTTTTTGCCTATTAATATAGTTCCCAGTTGCCCCACATGGAAATTAAATCTTAAGGATTTCAATGAGAAGCACATTTTGAATAAAAAAGGAAAACACTTTATCTTTCTCAGAAAAACTGTCACGTCATTCTCTGTATGAGCAAAAACACTTATCTTTAGTGCAGATTTGAGTTTGGAGGTCATTAAATGTAACTTTTAAAACTCTGAGGCTTTTTATTTTTATTACTTTTCAGAAATTTGTTTTTTTTTTTCAAGATCAAGTTGAAAAAAGACAATTTAAACATCTAACTTATCTTGGAAATAATAGACTTTAGAAGATAACAGAGTTTTAAGTTCTTATGTTTTTTATCATACGTATTTGAGATTCTAAGGGCATAATAGAAGTTATCCAATCAGTAGCAATTTTTTCAATTACTTACCGGATACCAAGGATATGTTAGTGAACAAGACCTCCTGTCTTCCTGGGAGACAGACAATTAAACACATAATCGCCATAGTGTTCAATCATGGTATAATGGGGGAAGCACAGGTAATTGAGGAACATGAGTAGGGCTGACTCACCCTGTCTGAGGCCAGAAGAGGGATTCCATATAAAGAAATATTTAAGCTGAGACCTGAACCATGGGTGAAGGATGAAGTTGGGAAGACTGTTCCAGGTGGAGGATGGGACAAAGGCAGAGGCCAACAGGTGAGAGACAGCATGGCTTCTTTGGGACCAATGAAGTTGGCCACCAGTCTGGACCCTGGAGAAAAAGTGGTGGCAAAGAGGGAAGAGGGGAATCCAGAGGACTTGAGAGCCAGGTTGTTTGTTTTGTTATCTACAAGGCCGTGAGGCCATTAAAGAGTTTAAGTACCATAATTGTGTTTATAAATGTCCCTCTAGCTACAGTGTCTAGAGAGGTAGCATGAGAGCAGGAGACATGCCAGAGAACTAGATCCATAGTCCAGGATAAAAATACAGACTCTACCTAGAACTAGAAGGGGAAAATGGAGAGGTGCAACAGATATTTCAGAAGCAGAGCTAAACATATTTGGTGACTGAGTGTTGGTAATGAGGGAGAAGTAGAGCAGCATGCCTCCTATAGCTGTGCAGGTTGTGCACTGAGCAATGCCAGGATGCCATTGCCATCACATCTACACGAAAGTCCCTTGAAGAAATTTAGCACTATGTTGGAACTTGAGAGCTCAATGATGAAAGAGCACGTCTGCTTCTACCCTGGATGAATGGGTGATTGTTAGTGTAAGGTAGAAAGAGAATCATGATCCATGATGGACTGGCATGGATTTGGTAGCAGTGATGAGGGGGTATGAGGATTTGAGTGCCAAACAGCTTGAGTTTGAATGGAGATGTGCAAAAGAAAAGTTAACCTCTGTCTTCTAATCAGGATATCGGACAGTCAAGAAACCTTGGCTATCATGGAGTAATTGAAGCTAAGGTGCTGCCCAAGATTAGACAAGGAAAGTCTATAGGGACAGAAGAATAAAGGTCAGTATCAAGACCTTTGTGATGACAACATCTGTTGAGGGGGAGATGGGAAGAAGCCTAATGAACAGACAGGGAAGGGAGCGTAAAACCAGGAAAGAGTGGTGGCACAGAATCCACAGAAGAGAATGAAGGGGCCAAGTTGCTGAGGTTGTGAAAGCGAAAGCTTAAGAATATGTGGGCCATCGGTGGCCTTGATTAGAACAATTCCACTGGGAAGAGGGACAGGAGCCAGAGTGCAAGGAATCGAGGTTGGAGGAGAAAGTGCATGATGGAAGCAGAGGGTGTAGACAGTTCACGCTGCTTAGTTGTGAGTATTAGGACAAGCTAGCCGAGGAGTACAAAACTCTTTGTACTGAAGATACAAAAGAGAGTGGTGGCTTATTATTGCTGAAGTTGTTTAGGGGGATGAGCCACACAGACCAGGCAACTGGCTTCCTGTAGGAGGCGGTGCAGCCCTTTCATTGTAACAGAGAGTTATGTCCTCCCACAGTTTTGCAATATTTTTTCACTTGAGTTAGCTCAGAACTCAAAAAGGATGTAAGCTGATAAAGCCTGATGTTCAGAGAAGTTTTTTTAGAACCATCTTGAAAATTCACATGTTCCCTAACACGACTGTTTCATCAATTTTTGGAGAAGTTCCTTTTCCCTTTTCAATTTACCTGTTCGATGGCTTATAAAACTTTCATGGTAATAGCTCAGGAAATTCAAATAGCGACAGAGATGTAGAAGAAAAAGAACATCAATCTTCACCTGACTAATCTACGCGAATCTGTGATGCCGAAGTCGGACACAATGGCTGGATTCTTGAAAGAAAGCCCTCTGCTAAATCTCTGCATCCTGGCTGCCTATAGGACTGTTGCAAATGTCGTGGGTGCACAGGGAATTGACTCAAGCTGGTGCTGGTTTGCTTCAAACCTGATGTCTGGCACTACTACCACTCCTCCCGCTGTGTAGATAGAGTTCCACTCTACTTCTCAGGAAGGTTACCAGTGTCTTGGGACATTGCCCTACCCCCGGGGTGAGTTTGAGCAAAACCTCAGATTTTATTCCTGATGATCCATGAACTAGCCTCACAGTGGCTTCTGTCGAGAGGGAACTCTTCAGATACCATGAAATGCAACTCATGCAGCCCTGTGTTCCAGAGATGACACTATTCACAGCTAAGCTGGGGGAAGAAAGCAGAAGAGCTGCTTTTGTTGAAAATATTCCCCTCTGTGTTGTCCTTTCCTAATTCAGTCCCTGTTCCCAGGTCTCCAGGATCCATCGTCTTACCGTACCTTCCATCTCACGCCTCCCATTCTCCAGTTTGGGAAGTAGTTTTCTGCTCTTGTCTGGTGTTTTCTCCCATTATTTGGGTCTATTCCAGGAGTCTTTCCACATCCCTCAGAGTGTAAGATACTGAAAATCAATATCAGAAAAGATTCTTTTTGCCTTCATTTTCTGTTGTCATGGCCCTCACGTAGACAGTAAGTTTATGAGCACAAGGAAGAAAGGGATTATTGAAAAAGAATAAAGCACAATAAAGCAAAATGTCCCATTCCAATAGCAAGCCTTGGAATGTTCAGACTGGCAGGGAGGGTGTGAGCTTGGAAACCATGTTTCCTTTCCCTCTGTTCTTGAGAGAGTACAGTCATGAAGATCCTCTAAAGTAAGTTTCCATGAAAGGAAGGAGGGGTCTGCTCCCTGCACAGGATGTGTGAAAACATGCATACTCTGGGGCTGGGGAAATGGCAGACAGGATAGAGTCCCTGCAGCCCTGATCATGACCTTTCTGAGGGGCCCCGATGCCTGCAGCTCCCCAGAGAGAAAAGGGTGATCCTCACAAGGCTTTGGACTTTGGCTTCCGACTCTCATCTTAGAAAGAACTTTTGGGAGACCCATTGCCTCCAGGGTCTGCCATTAGCATGTGGAGGGCAGGAAATGCTAAGGAAACACCAACCTTGCTTCCACAGAGCTTCAAGGCCATGGGGAAGGGTCAGTGGTAAATGAATGAACAGATAATTTTAAACAAAATGAAATGTGACTTGTTACAACTTGTTTTCGAAGTGAAACTTTGTTGTTCTACTGTAATTAGAAAAATCTAAACTACTGATACAATATGGAACCTAAAATGCAAAGTCTAGAACAATAGAGGTTTATTTCTTGCTTTCTCAACAGTCTAGGGCTGTTCCAGCCACTCCGCCACTTTGTGTGGTTTCTGAGGGTCTGTGAGCTCAACACACCAGTCATCTGGAAGGAGGATACGTAATTGGGGAGCATAGGAAATGGAGTCCTGCTCTGCGCTCAAGAGGGGAGAGTGGATTTGAACAGTATATTCAGTAGCATTTAGGGGGCTTGTGGCTATTTATCTTTGGAAACTACTCTTCCATTAGAGTAGCTGGACTCCATCATTTCTCAGCCTCTCTCTGTGCTTCCCAATCTCAAGAACCAGTTTTTCTACTCTGGTCTTGAAGGGGCTTTTCACTTTTGATTCCTGAATGATACTTTGGCTCAAAAGAAAGCAAAATAAGAGCTAAAGGAGCTGTAGTGGGCAGCATGAATATACCCCATTAGGTGGCCCCTTCATTTTCCCACTAAATTCTAAGTATCAAAACTTGTACTTCTTTAACCGAAATAGTATATCATAGCCAACAACAATTAAATAAAATACAACTCCCCTAAAATTCAACTATTTTCTAGTTTTATACTATAATCCCCAAATGACATGAATCTTGAATGCAAAAGTCTCATCATAATATTCTACATAAAGACCATTCATTAGGGGCACATGGAGGGCTCAGCTGGTTAAGTGTCTGACTCTTGATTTTAGCTCAAATCATGATCTCAGGGTCCTGGGATCAAGCCCTGCATTGGGCTCTGTGCTCAGCACAGTGTGTCATTGAGATTCTCTCTCTCCTCCTCCCTCTGCCCTGGCTCTGCTCATGCTCTCTAAAAAACAAACAAATCAAAAACAAATAAACAAACAACAAAACATTCATTAAAGATTCCCAAGATTCTCTGTCCTGCTCCAGGAACTCATCAAACAAGTGCAATTTTTAGTATAAAGATTATTTGGCAGGAAAAAAAAACCTTAAAAGCATTAAACTACTATTGATAACCAGTTCCAACTCTTCCTGCTAAAATAATTTCCTGTATCTCACATCAAATCGGTCAATACTCTGTGTAAAATCCTTATAATGTTAGTGTTCTGAGACAGATCCAAACTCTCCATGATTATTTTTAACGAAGAGTTTTGTGTCTTAATCTGGAAAAATATTGCTCTCTCTTTTTTTTTTTTAATTTGGATGGAGTCTCAGTGAAAGCAGGATGCCATCCTAATTAAGGCTAAGCACATGTGTAAATGGGCCTGTGCCATTTCCTCTCAGACATACGTACTTGGTCTTGTTGAGCCTGAGTGGGTGTGATAGAAACCCAGAGACAAAGCGGTCCATCTTGTAGACCTTCCCCTCGCTTCGCTGCATTTAAAAATGACAAATTAGAGTGGCAGGGGCAGGTGGCTGAGTCGGTTAAGCATCTGCCTTCGGCTCAGGTCATGATCCCAGGATCCTAAGATCAAGCCCCACATTGGGCTCCTTACTCATCGGGGAGTTTGCTTCTCCCTCTCCCCAGCTTGTGCTTGCTCTCTCTCACACACACTCTCTCTCAAATAAAGAAATAAAATCTTTTTAAAAAATAACAGATTAGGGGTGCCAGGGTGGCTCAGTTGGTTAAGTGTGCAACTCTTGGTTTCCGCTCAGGTCATGATTTCAGGGTGGTGGGATCGAGCCCTGCATCTGGCTCCGTGCTCATCATTGAGTCTGCTTGAGATTCTCCCTCTCCCTCTGCCCCTCCCCCAGCTCATGCTCACTCTCACTCTCTCTCTCTCTCTAAAATAATAAGCAATTTTTTAAAAAAACTGACAGATTAGAATGTAACTGTTTCTTCATGGAGATGTGAGAAATCCCTACTGACGAGGTCGAGAAGTATATTAAATATGGTTTTGCTGAACAGTAAAAGGTAAGCAGTGAAATGCGTGGGTGTTGTCGTTGGGTAAAAGAGGATTTTTGTGAAATATGAAAGGCATTGGAAACACATAAAACTACTTTACCTTGAAAAATAAAAGCTCCAGAGCATGGTCATTCCGCTGAAACTTTACGACCAGTATCTACTGACATTGGTGTTATCATAGCAAAAACTTTTTTTCCTTATGATACCAGTGGAAAGGACAGATACGGGTATTACCTAAAAATCAAACAAATGTTTTCATTGGAAATAAAAAGTTTAGTATTTAAAGCATTATAAAAAAAAAATAGCGAGTGTGAACATTGCGTGTTTATCTTCTCAATAAATAATTCAGGAGACAATAGCTTGCAGGGGAAGATAGTTTAAGAAGCTTTGCTGTTTTATGGAAACAGTGCTTGCAAAACTTTTTAAAATAATTATTTTAAATAACCAGTAGTTATTTTAAATAACCAAGTCATCATTTTTGTTCTTATGCTACAATCAGTTTTTATAGTGGAATCCAGGAATCGTTATTCGACTCATTACCTCCCAAAGGTTCTGAAGCAGGACTCCATACAAGTAAATGCTACTATGATGTAGGTGTAACTTTTTTGAGTCATTTTCTTCCTTTTGAGGATGTGGCAACAGTTCTTTCTCTGTCAAGTGGATGCCCCTATTCTTTTCAACAAGGGAGCTGATAGGAGATGGAGGAGGGACAGGAATGTATCCTCCAGCCTGAGAAGGCACTTGAGACCAAATAACAAAGCAAGTCCCTCCAAACTGTTTATACAGAGGTGCGTTCAGGGTCACCTCACTGGCGGAGGGCATCAGGCAGACAGCCAGTCCCAGCAGTAGGCCACCCTTCTCCGCAGCTGCTCCCCCAGGTCCAGACCCCCAGCTTCTAGAGAGTGAGGGGCACGCTGATGCGGTCACGGGGTCGTTATCTACTGTGGGGCCTTCTGTGCACCACGTTAGGGAAGATCAGAACAAACCTTCCCATATTCCATTCAGGGCATGCGTTCACCCCTACAGAGCTGGAATGTGCGAGCCGGCGGCGAGTCATCGCCCGGGCACGAACAGGATGAAGAGCCCAAGTTGGAGTCAGTGCTGTCAGCACTCCTACAGCCGCTATGCTAGATCACCCTGGAGAATCGGGGGGCTCCTGTGGGAGGATTTTCCACCAATGTCTGAGGGCTGGGGTATCCACCTGATGTCTCATTAGCTGTGTAGCATCTAGCACTTGTGCGTTTGGTATCTTTGTCACCTGGAGCACAGCCGTCACACCGACTTACCGGCACTCTCCCACCTGGACACCAAGCTGTGAAGTCCTGTTCTTCACTCGTGTGAGTTCACTGATTTCTCTCGGGATAGAAAACTTACTGGGCCAGAGTTACACGTTCTCGGGGCTTCAAAGGGAGCTGAGGATCTGGACTGGAAGCGAGGGCATGGACAGGTATTGAGAGAGTAAACAGCCCACTTTCTGGGGAGGTGTCCTTAAGGTCAGAGAGTTCTGGAAGTGGGAATATTAGAGGAAGTAGCCCCAAATGAAAGGATGTGACATCGTAAGGTGGGGTGACTTGGAATCTGTGTTTTGGGGGTGGTGCAGCTAGTGGTCATGACTCTGGAGTAAAGAAGGCTGGAGGAGGGGAGAACAACACTGAACTAATGAAGGTAAGGGACCAAGATCCCTACCCACTATCCCCCAGTATGTCCCACCCACCGTTCACATGGAAGTTGTGGTCTACAAGCATGGAAGGGCGTGTCCAGGGATGGGACAAATGACAAGAGCATCATGTGAAGGTGACAATGGCTAGAAAAGGTAAAAGAAGCCCAAAAGACTCCCCACAGCTGAAGAAATAAAGTAAACCAGGTGAGGGCTTGGGGTGGGGGTGGGGGTTTGACCTGTTATTTGAAGTTAAAATGCCAAAAAATAACTTCTCTAGGTGGGAATATAAATTTGAGCATCCATTATGGAAAACAGTATGAAAGTTCCTCAAAAACTTAAAAATGGAACTACCATACGATCCAGCAGTTCCACTTCTGGGTATTTATCTGAAGGGAAATGAAAAATAAGATATTGAAAAGATGTCTGCAGTCTCAAGTTTATTGCAGCATTATTTGCAGTAGCTTAGATATAAAAACAGCCTATGTGTCCATCAGTGGATGAATGGGTAAAGATTTGGCATATAGGGGTGCCTGGGGGGCTCAGTCAGTTAAGCATCTGACTCTTGATTTTGGGTCAGGACATGATCTCAGGGTCATGAGATCGAGTCCCAAGTCAGGCTCCACACTCAATGGGGAGTCTGCTTGAGATTCTCTCTCCCTCTCCCTCTGTCTCTCCCCATGTTCTCTCTCTCTCTCAAATAAATAACTCTTTAAAAAAAAATCTATATACATGCAGGGGAATATTATTCAGTCGTGAGAAGGAAGGAAATACTGACCTTCGGGACAACAGGGAGGGACCTTGAGGGCATTATGCTAAGTGAAGACAGTCTCAGAGAAACAGAGTAAAAAAGTGGTTGCCCAGGCACTGGGACAGGAGCGGGGGGGGTGGGGGGGTGGGTACAAATTTTCAGCTACAAAATGAGTAAGTTCCAAGTTCCAAGGATCTAATGTAAAACATGGTGATTATAGTTAATAACACTGTACTGTATAATTGAAATTTGTGAAGACAGTAGAATTTAAATGTTCTCTCCACCAAGAAAAAGAGATCAATATGTCAAGTGACAGATGTGATAATGAACTAGGTGGTGGGAACCCTTTACAACGTATACGTGCATAAGATCATACAATGTATACTTTAAATATCTGACAATTTTGTCAGTTAATACCTCAATAAAAAAAAAAACTAAACTGTGAAAAAATGTGCATTAAAAAAACTGAGTGAACAAGAAAGCAGAAAAATAATAAACTCCAATCTTGGAAAACAACTAGATGATATAGTTGCCTAATGGTCTAGATGGTGGGAGGCTTGCTCATACTTCACTTTTTCACAGCATTTACATTAATTCCTCCAGGAGACATTCCCACGCTTCTTCTGTATGTCTTCAGTTCTTGGCTTTGCTTTATCTTTCCTCATCGTTTCCTAATTATCTCATGTGCAGGGATGCTGATAAGACACACTCTTAATTTTCCCAGGATGACATTTAAAATGACTTCATGATGAGTCTCTCAAGACCTCTCTGCAAATCTCAACTGTGATTCATGGCTCCAAATTTTAGTGCTGAGAACAAAGATGATAATGCAGAGCACTTTGTTTGTTCCAGCCTGTTAAAATATGAAAAAGAAGAAATTAACTTTGACCTCCTTTCCACAAGCCTCTTGGTGTTGTTGAAATTGTGTGTTTATAAGTTTTGAGTAGAAAACTGTGGGAACGTTGTACGAGCTGTTCTTCTCAGCTACAAGCAGGGCAAACTATCTCTGTTGAATATTGCCAGCCTCATTTTTCCTACCGAGGTGATATTGTTCTTCTTACCACAGTATTAGACATCATTTTATAGATCTAAAATATATAATCAGAAAGAGCCTAGTAGTTCAGAAAATACCGCTAGTGGCAGTTAATTGAGTTTTAACACTCTTGAGTGCAGAATCTCAGCATCACAACACTCCAACAAAAATTAAAGCTATGCTTTTCATAAATCAAGTCCAGATTGTAAAATAGGTTAAAATATGCACTTAAAAAGGAGGCAGAATCCTAAAGAAGGAGCAGTAGTGCTCACAGGTGAAATGCAGCCTCATCACGTCTCGGTCGCCTTCATCCAATTGTAACTGGATGGATGCAGCCCATTCATCTCAAATGGATGCTGGAAGGAGAAATATGGAGTTGGTAGGCTCAGAATCCAACACTTCTCCACGCTGTACAGGAGGAAAGTGGAAACTGGCCGTTTGCTTGTTTGTTTATTCGTTTGTTTTTAAATACTTAATGATGACAAATTTCTCAGATGAGCCATTGAACTTGGACTCGATTATCCCATTTATAACAAACTGCTTCCATCAGAGCCATGACCGAGAAAATAATTTTTTCAAGCAGGAACATAATGAAGTCTTTGTTTCTCTGATTTGATAACAAATGGAGACCATTTGGACTTTTTAAAAAAAGTTTATGTTCTTTGGTATCAATTTACGAGCTTCTATGAAAAATCATGGAATTCTTATTGCTGCCACTTGTAGAGGTATCCATAGTTGTATTTAAATTATACAAACGATGCTTAAGGTGACTATTTATTGAGGAGAAATTATACTGGGCATTTCTGTAGTGCTGCTTTAATTAGAGATACTTTTAAAATTAAGGAGAGCACCTCAAAAATAAACCACCTATATTGTATAATATAGCTAACGGAGTCCTTTAATACTGTTAGCATCCTGAGAGTTGGTTTTTGGTGTGTGTTTTTTTTTTTTAATCTTTGGAATAACGTCATTATATATTGCCTATATGCAGATAACAGTTTTATTGTGCCGATATTATAATTATGATTTATGAATTCAGTTTAGCCAGAATTGTTGACTTTCTTTAAAGCTTTATGTCTCATTAACCTAAGTTTTAAAAATACTTGTACAGGCTAAACATATTGAGTAATCGATAGATAAATCAAATTAACAACCTTATCTTTTCCATATGGAATTCTAGTTAGTTTTAAAAACCCATTAAATTTCTCATCCTAATAAAGAAAAGAGCTGAAAAAATATGCACACCATTAGGTGGCTCTTTAAATTACTGGATTTGGGGTATAGTTTCCTCAAATATTGATTCCAGCTTTCCCTGCTAGCTCTTCTGTATGTCTTTGAGCAATTACTTATGACTTAATATAAGCCGATGCACTCATAATGAATTGCAGCATCTCATTATCCTATTGGAAAAAAAATAATGTTTTCCCGGATGTAGGCATTTGTCAAAATTGAGCAAATATACACTTATGATTTATACATTTCATTTCATGTAAATTTTACATAAAACTATGAACAAATGTTGAAATCTAGCTAATGATACGCATGCAGAGTATTTAGGAAGATGCATTTACAGCAACTTACTTCAAAATGGATAATAATGTTTCAATGGAAAGATAGAAGGGTTGGTACATGTACGGGAATTTGATGAACAAGTGAACTAAAACGTTAATGGGAGAAAATAGAGTTAGGCTCTGAGGGGCTTCGTTAGAAAAATATTTCAACTTTGCTGAATGTTTGGAAACTTCCAAAATAAAATGCAAGTGGGGGGGGGGGAATCCAGTCCCTAATGCTTGTGCTATGTTCAATAGCCTTAGTTCAGTGCTCAGTCAGCCCTGTCCACTCTTCCTATAACGTACTGACCGAATCTGGCTACTTGTCCTCACTGCCCCCCATTCAATCTGCCTCTAGCTAACATCGTCTTTCACTGGATGACCCCCAACTGGTCTCCTTACCCCAGCCCTTAACTGCCTAGATTCTCCCCCTACAGAGCAGCTAGAGAGAACTACAAGGAATATTAAACAGAATGCATCTGCACAATTGCCAATAATATCTCCTTTAAGCCAACGGATGACTTAGACCTCTCACGCACAACTTCCACCAAAAAGCATCTGGAAAAGCTGTTGGCTTGTCAGCCAATGATAACCCCCAGCGACGCTTCCTGCTTGTGGGGTTTGATTTACTTGTATGATCTTAATATGAAAACTGAAGCAAAAGAGTTGCTTTTCCAATGATACAAATGCATTGAAATATGTTTCCTAACTGATGTGCAGGAGATCTATATACATGTTGGGTACCAGTACTTTGTAGCGCATGTGCATCACAAAGCTCTTGCCCATCCTAAACTTGCTGTTTTACACTCTTAATGGTGTATTTTAATAATAAACTTCATTAATTCGAATATTATCCATCGTTATACTTTATGGTAACTGATTATCATGACCGATTTAAGGACTCTTTGCCCAAAATCATAAGAATATTCTCTTACATTATATTCTAGAAGATTCATTTTACGTTCTCACATTTAGATCTATAACTCACTTGGAACTGATTTTGTCTGTGGTATGGGATAAAGGCCAAGATTCTTTTTTTTAACCTATATGGATATATAATCGATAAGGATCCATGTATTGAAAAAAAATCATCCTTTGTCCTTTGCTCTCAAGCAGCATCTTTGGCATTTGTGTGTATGTGTGCGTGTGTGCATGTGTGTGTGTGTGTGTGTGTGTGTGTGTGATATCTTGGATTCTATTCTCTTGCATCAATCTATTTGTCTACATCAAAATCATATCATTTTATTTATACTTGCCCTTTACTAAGTCTTGCTATTTATTAAGTATTGCCATTCTATTTTTATTTGGGCAGACATCTTAGCTCTCCCAAGTCCACTATATTTTCACATAATTTAAAATCAATTTCTATTTTTTAAAAATTGCTTCTTTTCTTTTGTTGTATTTAGTGTTATGTGCTAACTTTTTATGTAGCTGTGTTAGTTCCTTTTCCTTTTTGCTTTTTAGTGAGTGTATTTGTAATTATAAATGTCCCACTGCATTCTGCTCTGACAACATTCTGAAGATATCAAGTAGTTTTCTCATTTTTGGTCATTTATAAGTCATTTTTAACTTGTCATTTGAATATCTTTTGAAAAAAGAGATATTTTGAAAAGAGATATTTTGAAATGTATGTTTATAAATTTCAGAATATTATTTTCCTAGCTTTTTATTATAATCAAGCTTTATTGCATATGACCTAGTGATAGTAGCCTGTGAAATTTTCTGCTCTTTTGGATTGCAAGAAAGATGTGTGATCATTTTCCCACAATCCATGTGTATGTGAGTAAACTTTGTCTTACATTACCAAATATAATAGATGTGCTATTCACTTACTCAAGTAGAATTGTTTTTCAAATCTTCAGTATTTTCAATATATTTGCATAATTTATTAACCTGAGTTTCCAAGGTAGGTATGTTGTGCTTTTGTCAAATTTTCCTTGTAGTTCTCTTAAAATTTGTCTTCAATATTTTAATACTATGTTAGTAACTGAATAAAGTTAATGAGTGATACAACTATTTGGAATATTGTTATTTTAATAAATATAAAATATTATGCTTTTTCTTTTAGATCTTGAGTTAGGGTTTGTCTGGGAGTAACATTGCCAGATTTGTTTTCTTTTGCTTTGTATTTGTTTTTTATGGATCCTTTCTTTTTATCTTTTGTTTGTGTAGCAGATGTAGAATTTCATCATTCTGTAATCTTCATTAATCATAAAAAAGTAAACATAAGTTAGTGATTGCCAATATGAGCCAACATTTTTTCAAATGAAAGCTATGAAACAATATAGCAGCAATGTAGTCAAGATTTTGTTTTCATTCATTTGTTGAAATGGAAATATCCTAGCCAATCATTAGCATGACAATGCTTTTTTATTACCTTTCATTGTTCAAAGCAAGGTGCTGGAAACATGTGCTAATTCGGATGCATTGGTAGTAAATCCATTGTCAGGTAGATCTATAATATATGACTATTGAGAGTGATAAAAATGATGTGAATAGGGACGCCTGGGTGGCTCAGCCGGTTAAGCGTCTGCCTTTGGCTCAGGTCATGATCTCAGGGTCCTGGGACTGAGTCTGGCGTTGGGCTCCTTGCTCAGCGGGGAGCCTGCTTCTCCTCCTATCTGCCCTTCCCCCTGCTTGTACTCTCTCTCTCTCTGACAAATAAATAAATAAACTCTTTGAAAAAAACAAAGATGTGAATAGTTGGCATCTTTAATTTTGCCTAATTGATATCATGCATGTTTCATAAAATCAAACACTATTTTTCCACTGAAAAAGAGTAAGAAATTACCATTTTTGAAAAATAGAGTGGAAATGATAAGGAGACCATTTTCAGTCATTTAGAAATGAGGAACAAGGGTAATGAGAGAGAAAAGTACAAACAGTATGAATTTGGTTCAATAAATGTAAGGCTGAACATTTTACATTTTCTTGGATTTTCAGGGACTTTCTGGGAAAAGAACAGACAGGTGAGTGAGTGGTGCAAGGTAAATGTGCTGCACCCGGCCACGTGCGCATTCCCCCAGGGAGCTAAATGCAGGTAAATGCAGGTAAATGCAGGTATTGAGTGGCTGTGAGTCCGTGAATTCATAAGGTAAGGATTCAAATGAAGGTCATGCATTTTGACATAGAGGACAATATGACAGCTGTTGAGGTTTTAGAAATGATACGGTAACCATAAACACATGAAGAGTTAGAATCATGTTTTTAAGACCTACTTAGCTTCCTCATGATCCTGAACACACAAATGCACCCACAGACTTTCTTTTATGACTTCTGGGACTTTTTTCTTTGAACTTACGGGTGTGGATAGTGTTCACAAGCCACCTCGCTTCCCAGGAGGCCTCTCTGCATATAGCACCGGACAACTAGTTTCTCCTAGAACATTCTTCATCTGATCCTTTGGTAGTGATACTGTGTTAAGTGGGATTCTGAAGTTCTGAAGTTTTATTGTATGTTATCATTGTTATCAATTAGCAGTTAGGATGAGTGTGGTTGTTGCGGGAAGCTGTTAAGCAGCCTTGTAGATGTTATCTCTCGTCTCAGATATACGCCATTTAAGGACAGAGACCTCAATCTGCTTTAAAAAATAAAAAAATATATTTATTTATTTTTGAGAGCGAGAGAAAGGAGCAGAGGGAGAGGGAGAGAATCTCTGGCACACTTCCTGCTGAGCATGGAGGCCGTGTGGGGCTGGATCCCACAACCCCAAGATCATGACCTGAGCTGAAATCAGGAGTCAGAGTCTGAAATGACTGAGCTGCCCAGATGCCCCTTCAATCTGCTTTTTATCCCCAGTATATGAAACTAAGGCTTTGAATAATAAACATTTGTGAAATGATGAAAAAAAATCAAAATGAAATTTATAATGAGAGGGATTTTCTGGTGCTGTGGAGTACAAAATATGTAGTATTTTGTTTGGTCGGCCATAACACAGTACCATAGGCTGGGCTGGGTGGTATCTTAACCAGCAAAAATTTTTGTGCCACAGTTCTAGGGGCTGTAAGTCCAAGATCAAAGTATGGACAGGGTTGGTTTCTGGTAAGAGAGCTCATCCTGATTTGCAGACAGCCTCCTTCTTGTGCCTTCACAAAGTCTTTCTTCTGTGTACCCACTTTTAAGAGCACTGGTCTTATAGAATTTGGGCTCTATCCTTACAATCTCATTAACCTTAATTACCTCCTTAAATAACTACCAAAGAAGGTTGAGATTCATGGACAATGAATTGCAGCCAGATCATAATTCTCCTATAAAGCTTTTACCAGGACAGCCTGAGAAGTTTGATCTCAATATCTTAACTTCCATATATCTCAGTGAGCATGCAAAAAAATAGGTATCACTCATCCCAGAGCCAGAAAGTTGAGTGTACACAGGGTTAAATTTTGTTATTTAATTGAGAAATATTTTAACTTAATAGAGTTACTTCATATTTAAAGGATATTGAGAATAAAACCATTATATAAGGAAGAAATTATTATGTAATGTGCATAATTAATATGTAAATATACCAAACATGTATAATTTGCAAAACTCCATCGTTTTCTTTTCCAAGTGAGATACATATGTACAGATTTAAGAACAATTTTTATCTCAAGGAAATCACAATGACACGGTGCCAGGTTTTTTTATGGTGTATAAAACTTTTATCATTTGACATTTTCCAAATACTTCAGTGCTGAAGTATTTACATGTGAACATCCAGTCATCCATTTATTCAACAAGATTTATTGAGCACTTACTGTGTTCTCAAACAGCTATGCTGAGACCCAGTGGGACAGAGGCAGGTGAGAAGTGAGCCATATCCTCACCAGTAGTCTAGTGGGAAAGAAGATGTGGAACGGCTTTGTTTGTGCTCATATCTAATTCATATTCTTCAAGAGATTTTAGAGTTTCAAATTTAACTTTATGCCTATTTTACTTTCCTATGTATTATATTAATTTGTAATATTATCTATGGATCTACTATGCTTTCTATTTGTTTCATATATTTGGATATACATACCTGTTGATTATTATAAACTGGTTATTGATTGTATAACATGCTATTCTGCTAAATTATCTTATTATTTGTTTTTTTAAATATCATTTATTTGAGAGAGAGAGAGAGAGAGATTGTGTGTGGGAGGAGGGGCAGGAGGAGAAAATCTTCAAGGAGACTCCCCACAGAGCCAGAACCTGACATGGGGCTCAATCTCAAAACCTGTGAGATCATGACCTGAGCTGAAACCAAGAGTCAGATGCGTTTAATCAACTGAGCCACCCAGGTGCCCCATAAATTATCTTATTATTTGAAGTAATTTTCCATTGATTTTTGTGAATTTTTAAAATATGAAATCATATTACCTGCAAATACATATAGTTTTACCTATTTTATTCTAAATCCTGTTCCTTTAATGACTTTCTTCTGTGTAATTTTATATACGTGTCTGACATATACATGTGTGTGTAAAAATGTACATATACATGCCAATACATGTACCAGTTCCGATTTTATTGAGTGTTTTAATATGAATGTGTGTTAAGAGTTGAAAATCATGGAACACATTTTCTACATCTATATAGATGATCATAGAATTTTCCCTTAATCTCTATTAATCTGATGGACTATTTTAATAGGTTTCTTCACATTGACCCACTCTCACTCCTGGAATTTATCCCGGTTAATTGTGATACATTATTTTCTCCAATGTATTATTTAATATACCTTTGCTCATGTTATATTGAGGAGGAAAAGTATTCCTCTGTTTTTGTGTTTATATAGAAGAGCCTGGCTTTCACCCAACAATCCAAGAATGGCAATAATGGAATGGATGCATCTAGTTTACTTTCTTCACTTTATTATTAGTTTTCCTAAAATAAAAAGAAGGAACTGTTAACCACATTGCATTTGTTCCCAGGTGGTGAGGGTATTGTGTCTCAAAGCAAGAAAGACGATAAGTTCGCTCTTTTATTACTTGTTTTACGAATGGAGGGATAAATGGGTGATGGGGATTAAGGAGGGCACTTGTGATGCGCACTGGGTGTTGTATCGAAGTGATGAATTACTAAATTCTACCCCTGAAACCAATATTACACTACATGTTAACTAACTAGAATTTACATTAAAAAAACTTGAAACAAAAAAAGAATGGAAGAATAAGAAATACCGTCTGTTTCCCTTTCTAGGCACACTTCCAGCACGTCTGTGTGAGAGCTCAGTAGGTAGACCATACTAGGGACCAAACGCTGTTACATTAAAGTACTCTGTCCATTTTGTGCTCTTCCCTTTCCACTGAGCCTCAAAAGTAGACTAACCCATTTCTTTGTATCATCTTGAATTTTTCCACTAGGGTTTTATAGTTTTCAGAACACAGATCTTTCACCTCTTTGGTTAGGTTTATTCCTAGGTATTTTATTCTTTCGGGGGCAATTGTAAATGGGATTGTTTTCTTAGTTTCTCTTTCAGCTGCCTCCTTATTGGTGTATAGAAATGCAACTGATTTCTTTACATTGGTTTCTTTTACATTGGTAAAGAGAACAAATTTCTTTACATTTGAATTTGTGTATCAGTTCTACCAGTTTTGTGGTAGAGTTTTTAGGGTTTTCTATATATAGTGAAACAGTGAAAGTTGTGCTTTTCCCTTACCAATTTGGATGTCTTTTATTTCTTTTTGTTTTCTAAGTGCTGTGGCTAGGACATCCAGTACTATATTGAATAACAGTGGTGAGAGTGGACATCCCTGTCTTCTTTCTGATATTAGGGGAAAATCTCTCAGTTTTTCCCCATTGAGTATGATGTTAGCTGTGGATTTGTCATATTCTTTATTATGTTGAGGTATGTTCCCTCTAAACCTACTTCATTGAGGGTTTCTATCATGAACGGATGTTGAACTTTGTCAAATATTTTTTCTGCATCTATTGAAATGATCATATGGTTTTTTATCCTTTCTCATATTTATGTGATGTATCACGTTGGTTGATTTGCTTATATTAAGCCACCCTGGCAAACCCAGGCATAAATCCCACTTGATTGTGGTCAATAATTTTTTTTAATATATTGCTGAATTTGGTTTGCCAGTATTTTATTGAGGATTTTTGCATCTACATTAATAGGGATATTGGCCTATAGTTCTCTTTTTTACTGGTGTCTTTATCAGGTGTAACCACTGTAGAAAACAATATGTAGATTCCTCAAGGAGTTAAAAACAGAACTACCTAAAGATCCATCATCACACTACTAGGTATTTACCCAAAAAAAAAGCAAGAACACTAATTCAAAGGGATACATGCACCCCAATGTTTACAGGAGCATTATTTACAATAACCAAGATATGGAAGCAGCCCAAGTGTCCATCAATTGATAAATGGATAAAGAAGATGTGAGATAATATCATGTAATAGTATTCAGCCATAAAAAAGAATGAAATCTTGTCATTTGCAACAATGTTGACGGAGGTAGAGAATATAATGCTAAGGGAAATAAGTCAATCTGAGAAAGACAAATACCATATGATTTCACTCATACGTGGAATTTAAGAAACAAAACAAACAAGCAAAGGGTAAAAAACAAGAGAGAGAGAAAGACAAAGCAAAAAACAGACTCTCAATTATACAGAACAATCTGAAAGTCACCAGAGGGGAGGTGGGTGGGAAGATGGGTGAAACAGGTGATGAGGATTAAGGAGTACACTTGTCGCGATGAGCACCAGGTCATATATGGAAGTGTTGACTTACTATATTATATACCTGAAACTAATATAACCCTGTATGTAAACTAACTGGAATTAAAATAAAAACTTAAAAAAAAGAAGACTAACCCCAGCTTTGATCCCAGCCCTCCCAAAGAATATCCAAGACATCAGGTAGAAACGATATTAATATTCCTCTTAAAGACATAATTCTGGGACAAAATTAAGGGTGCATGTGTTTTGATTTTTTACTTTTCCTTTGTAATGGGACTTCATTAGAGCCTTTCATAATTGATTTTTGAAAGCCTGGAGAGAAGGGTCAACCTACAATATGATAACCTTCTTTGACATTGTGATGAGAAAAATAGGAAAGGTGGACTCTAGGACCTTTCCAGCAATAGTGACTTATAAACCTAACTGGAACATATCTTCAGAATGGTTCTGAAAGAGCAGTCCTATGAGGTGTTTTATGGGTGAACTTTTAGTGTTAGGTGTGGGAAATTGATATCTCCATGCAGAGAGTTCAAATGCAGGCTTCTGATAATGTGGGCTGTTGCATGTGCTAAAACCACACAACTGTTCGAGACCAACTTAGTATTTTTAGGAGCCGATGGGGGAAAAAAAAAAAAAACCCTCATAATTGCATGAGTTGAGAAGTATGAGGTCACTGATAAGGAGATATTTAAAGCTGTGTGTTAATTTTATTGTAATGGCTCATGTTTTGGGTGGAATCAGACTCCTAATTTGGAGGAATTAGGAAACAAAGCAGATTTCTTACGTCTCCTTCTGATATTTAGTGAAAAACCATTGAAACAGGTTTTGCTTCTACCTAGCTTTTCCTCCTGTCGTCAAAAACTTTCTATTGTTCCTAGAATTAAAGTGCTTTATTTTCTGATATCATTAGCACTCACCCGGTTCTTTCAACTGACAGTTTAACTACTCTAGCTATGTTAGCTCTTCCTTTATAAGCCATCTTTTGTAAAGTATGTATGTCATACCTGATAAGAGAAAATGTGGATTCAACTGATCTCTGCAATGAGCATGATTTTTATAGTGTCCTCTCACAGTTCAACTGGAATCCTGAACTGATTCACACCCAGAGACTCACTAGTGAAGGCTCTCAGAGTCTGCCTCTGAAGAACTGCATGCAAATTACAATAGTTTAAATTGAAGTATATTTTAATGTAGTGGGGAAGTTCACCACCTAAGAGAAGCCAAAGTCGAAAACCCACTTACTGTGATGAATTGGCTGTCTTTTAACTACCCTTATTTTTTTTTTTCCTGGAAGCACCAAGTTTAGAGGAATAAATTTTCCTAGAGTTTAACATATTTGACTTAGTTTTGGAATGTACCAAAAAAAGAAAAAAAGAAAAACAAAGAAACCAAAAAAAAAAAAAACCCACAAAAACCACAAAAACTTAAATTCAGTATGGGACATTAAATAAAGCTGATTAATGTGTCCCTGTCTTGTGCCAAGAGAGGTGTGTCCATTTGGAAGTACATTCATGTTAAGCTTTGTAACAATTTGTACAAGAAGAATTTAGAAGGATCTCATTCTGTGATAATCAAGGAGTCCTGACAGAACTTCCTTAAGAAGTTCTGGGCTTCACTGTGCCCATCTCCCTGGACACGTGGGCCCTCACTGCTGACTGTAGGCAGCTCACTCCCTCCACCTGGAGAATGTTTCCTGCATTGTCCTGTCCTGTCCTCTCCACCATTCCCCCACCAACCTCATCTGCGCCTTCGATCATAATCCCCAACAGGAAAAAGTGATTGGGAATCCCTCACTAGGCATCTAAATGGATTTGCCTATAAATTATAGACAGACACTACTGTTTTATGTACACTATGAAATGAGTACAAAGGATGACACTAATAAGGATGGGTTGAGAATAAATATACAGAAAAATTGGGAAATGGTCCCCATCTTCATGGACTGGCCCGTGCACCTCAATCCCCCTGCCCTCTCTCCCCCCTGCTTTTTCTCCTGCTCCCCAAGCTCCACCTGGCACACCTGGGGTGTCGCTTTGATGTCACCACTTCCCCACACCAAATACTTAATAATTTCCCCCAGACCTACAGATTGATTTCAAATTCCTAAGCTCGGAATTCAACAACTTCTGAAACGAGGCTCTGTGTTCATTCCCACCTTATCCGCATGGACCCCAGGGGGTGGGCGGCACAGGCTATGCAGATCCCTGTTCCCTGGGCTCCCCGGTGCCCTTCACCCCACACAGGCTGCCCGGCACAGACCCCCATGCCAGGGGCTCCCCAGTGTACCTCACAGCACACTGACTCCTAATCTTACTTCTCTGCTGAACTTAGGCTGTGCCTACATAAAAAATTAGCTTTCATAATATATGAAATATATGGTGTCTTATACCCATTTGTTGCCTCTATTCCTGGAGGGAACTTTGTTTTGTGCTAATTTTATAGTTTCTTAGACACCGATATGAGCTGGCTCGTTAAAGACAAACAAAAAGTCAATCCAGTGTGTATACATGCTTTTCTTTCTGTTAATTCATGTTCAAACTTGTACCTTCCCTTAGATTTCTAACATGAATAAAGTATATAATCCAAAGAAATTTTTTGCGTGGAATTGGATCTCTACAGGAATGTGTTGCTCAAACACTGGAATCACACAGAATTTCCATTTTATTGCATTTGCTAAAAGAGAACATTTATCTCAAAGAACAAGTGAAAGCCAAAACACATACAGTATCTAAGGTAGATTATTTCAAAATTTTAGTAAAGTAGTATTTTAGTAAAGTAGACATTTTATATGAAATTCATAGTCCCAAAAAGGCCTATTTTTAGAGAAATAATATTTTATTGAGACAACTATATGTATGAGCTCTTTATTATTTCTTTCCATATCTTTCTTTAAACTTCTCTGGAGTAATATAAAAAGCAATAAAGCCACGGTTGGACAGTCTGTTTTAGTGACGGATTTCTCAAACACATGACATTTGTTTGCCGTATTAAAAGGCATTAAGTTTGGAAGGCATGATAAAGGACTGAACAGAATAATTTTTGATTCTGTATCAGCATCAGAGTTTCCAGGTTAAACAGTGAAGTTGGCATCAGATAATGGAGACCACGGAGCTGCAAGAGCAAAACACCAAACCATGGGGCCATGGGATTGGGGCGGGGTGGGGTCTCTGGGTGTCTGATGAAATGGTGAAGGCTTTGGACTTCCCATAGAATTTGAGATCGGAAATATTCTTTTATCTCCTGGAAGGTTGACAAAACATCAGCATCAGGGTACCTACTACATGTTCACTGCTTTAGTATGTCCTGACATATGATGAGCAACGCTAGCCTCACCTTCTCCAGAAATGAGCACAGTGCCAAGAAATCTCAAAATAAAGACGAGGGCAAATCTATTGCCTACCACCACAGAGAGGACCAATGATGAGCTAGATAGTTAATAATGTTTACATATTTTCTATCTGTGGTCAGATATTATTGTTAAGCTTTTAAGAGCCATAGTATAATAGTTATGTTTATGGAAATCAGAGATACTATTCTTGTCTTTACAGGAAGGCATGGAATCACTTGAATGAAAATTGTTGGAGCTGAGGAAACTCTAGGGTTTCTCAAAAATGGCATGGCTTTTGTTTTGCTATGTCATTCTTTATGCTGGAATTTTCGCCATCTGTCATACACCTAGAAAATCTATTTGCAATCACCCAAATTCCCTAGGACATAAAGAACACATCTACCCTGTAATGTTGAAAGACAGCTAATCAAAGTGAAAATGAACAATGAGAAGGGGTATTAAGTATGAATTAAAATATGCTGTCTGCTTTAACTTTGATTTCTGAAAAGCTTTGGAGACCCCTTACTTGTAAGTCTCAGTGGC
This sequence comes from Potos flavus, assembly GCA_028534135.1. Lineage (NCBI taxonomy): Eukaryota > Metazoa > Chordata > Mammalia > Carnivora > Procyonidae > Potos > Potos flavus. The sequence continues at coordinate 128,793,119 of CM052895.1, forward strand.
ATGGCACTGAGCCATAGGCTTATCTGTGACATTCCTCATAACATAAGGGTATGGGACCATGGGAACGTGGGAATGAGAATTTATAGAATGCCCTCATGTAGAAAGACAAACAGCCTCTGGATAATGTTTTTGAAAGTGTGAGATACGTGTTTACATGCATGCCTTCTTCCCATGTTACATGTGTCCCAGGCACAATTTAATAGACCCCAGTCACATATTTTCAATCACGAGTTTCACTTTATTGGGATAACTGCACATACTTTTCTCTGGCAAGGTTCTATTTCCACCCGACAATAGGAAAACAAAATTTTATTGAATAATAAACTAAAACCGATCCGCTAACTTTTCTGGGCACTCTGACTTCAATAGTCTCCTACGGGAATATCTATTGTCATATCTAAAATTCATTTAACTGAGGTCCGGATTGACATTTGCACTCTGAAGTCCCCCGGGCCCCAGCCAGCTGGCCCATCCGCAGAGAGAGTCTGTCCTTGGCCTTGGCATTTCTGGGTCCCACCTGCACCAGGATTGAGCTTGGCGGTGGCTATTGCCCGCGGTGGCCTACACGACCTCCCAGATGCTCCGTTCCATGGGCTCCAGGTGTTCCCAGAGTTACAAGCCAGGTACTATACGCTAATGTATTGGTGGCATTACTCCTAAGGAACAATAAAAATGAGAATGTGTTATAATTAACTACCATAAATCCATGGTAACTATATTTAATTAGTGCCATGGTGTTAACCAATATTCCCTATCCTCCCGTGGTTGAAATTAATTTAAATCTAAATTCTCATAAAGAGTTTGACAGTATAAACTCTCACCCATAGAAAAGATGGACAAGAGCATCACGAAAATATATATGCATCTATATACACACAATATAAAGATACTATATTGCTGTTTTTCTTCAGTTGCAACATTTTTATCTCATGATTTCTCCTCATTTCAAAAACACAGATAAAAGATATGAAAAGGAATATCTTGGGTTTGTTTGTGAGACTTATACTCTTCTCAATTCTTGAAAAAAAATTGAGATTTTTGTAAAATTGAATGTAATAGAAGACAATAAAGGAGATTTAAAGTAATAAAAATCAATTAAAAGGAGAAAAAATAGGAGAACAATTTAAGACACCTAGTACATTGAATGATGTGGTTGAAAACTGAATTTAGGGAAATATATTCAAGCAAAGAATTCTACAACCAGCAAATATCTAGCTCTGCATGGGAGGGACACAGCCCCTGGACCACTGGGGAGGAGAAAGAAGCTCCAGTGTCCGCTCAGCCCAACCAACCCCACATTCTTGGGAAAATCAGCTTCACCTGGGAAACACGGACCCAGGAAATAGGGCCAGGATCAGAAGACTAGATTTTGATCAAATCATTTATGATCTAAAAGTTATTTGTCCAACTCCGTAATGGATATAGTGATTCCTTTTATCAGCTTTCAGAGGATTTAATGAGATACAATATTCAAATGTCACTGTAAGGGGGCAAGATAGGTAAAATCTAAAACACACACGCTGACCTGGAAAGGTGAGCTTTACCTGAAATATAGATCCTAGAAGGGCCACTAACAAACCGGTTCTGGTAACCAATTAACGTTAACTAACCAATGTTAACGGTTCCAGAAGACCACGACCTTCCTTGGACCTAATGTAGCCAAGGTGAGTTGTGTGTGTGCTTCTCACACACTGACACACACTGGATAGATGCAAGGGCATTGTGTGTTGGCGTGTGCATTGAAGGAAAAAGGGATGGAATGAGGATTTCTGTTTTTAGACAGACTGCTGTCAACCAGGCACCTGCCTAGCTCCTGAGTAGGAGATATTACCTTTTGTAATTTCATCTCGATTACAAATTTCTGAGCAAGATTTTATCCCATTTCACAGTTGAAAAACAGTAGAGATTAAATTACTTGCCAAGGGTCAAACGGTTCATGAGCCAGTCACTCATCATCATAAAATCACACCCTTGCCCTAGTGCCATCCACATTACATATATATATATATATATATCTGTGTGTACATAGGCATATATGTAAATATATGTTATATATATATGTTTCTGTGTGTACATAGGCATATATGTAAATATATGCTATATATATCGAATCTATATGTATGTGTGTTTACATGTATACATATATTAATATGTGGGTGTATATGTGTACATGTGTGTGGATATGTATATATATTGTGACTATACATTTCCCCTCTGACCCCACAGATTGCTCTGGCCATTCTCCCACTCACCTGTCTCCCTTTATTACAAATGTATCTTCCCTTTTTCTTCTCTCGTTCTCACTTGAAGACCAATCCAAATCAGGTCAAATTACTACTTTGAAGTTACTTAGAAGAGCTTCTCCCCATGATTATACCACCATTCAACATATAGTTATGTCCATCGTCTTCATTTTCATTTTGCTTTCAAGTGCTGATTGCTACTTGTTTCGGTTTTGTTTTATAATTGTGTTAAATATTCATTTGGTTTCAAAATTAAATATACAAAACGAGTTCTATCTTGGTCTCTGTCCCCTCCACCCTGTGTCTTTCCTACTGATAACAATTCTCTTTTAAATTTTACAGTATATACTTCCTTTGTTTTTTTCTAACATATAAAAAAATGAATGTGTAGACATCTATATTTGTACGTGTAGGTGTGTATCATTTATACACTGTGCATATACATATAAAATATGTATATGTGTGTGCAGGTGGGTTGTCTGTATATGCTTGTAGATAGATATGTTTTCTTAGAAGAACAGCAGTAAACCATATACATTTTTATAATTCAACCTGGAAATTATTCCACAGCATTACATAAATGTTATTCCTTATCTATTTCTATGGTAACATAGTACTTTATTCTGTGGATGAACCGTATTTTAGTTCACCAGTTTCCTATTACTGAAATTTGAGTGGTTTCAGATATTTCATGATTATTTTTGTATGCTTTTAATAGAAATCACCAGAGTTACAGTTAGGAGTGTATCTACTTTGGGAAAAACATGCATGTTCTCTTAGTCTGATCTAAATACAGGAAGGAGTGAAAAGAAGAGCACTTTTCGCCATTAGAAATAATGAGTAAAATCGTTATGCACTGAACCAGTGCCAAATCTGAGGGTCCACTAACCTTGGCTTTCAGATTAGTCGTTTGTGAAAACATTCAGTCCAGCTCATCTGTTGGAAGGTGAGCCGCAAACTCAGAAACAAGTTTCACGAAATGATTAGAATGATCTATTTTCATCGTTCCTGGTAGATACATGAGATTATACTTGAAAAGCTTAGGAAATCATCACCCTTCCAGGGTGGATACTGCAGATTATAAGGTTGGACAATCCTGAACGCCTCAACTAGTGTGGCAGCTTTCCAGGTTTCAGTGTGGAAATAACTTCACGGGTAAAGAGTTAAAGCAAGGATTCAATACGACAATGTTTGTACATCATGAGTCCTAGCGCTCGGAGTAGAATAGGCACCCAGGAAATGCCAAATTGTTTTTACCATCATCTACGTGGACAAAATACTGTTCCCCAGCCGCCCCCATGAATCTTTGGTTTTGAAAACTTGGATAGGTGCTTTATTTTTTTTTTTAAGATTTTATTTATTTGACAGAGAGGAGAGAGATCACAAGTAGGCAGAGAGGTAGGCAGAGAGAGAGGGGGAAGCAGGCTCCCTGCTGAGCAGAGAGCCCGATGCGGGGCTCCATCCCAGGACCCTGAGATCGTGACCTGAGCTGAAGGCAGAGGCTTTAACCCACTGAACCACCCAGGTGCCCCTGGATAGGTGCTTTAAATTAAACCCTTTGGCCTGATTTCTTTAGCCGACTTTAATTACTTGAGCAAACTATAGCCATTAGTATTTGCACACTTTAACTCATATAACCTTTCAAAAACATCTCAAGAACATAGACTCCAGTGAGAATAATTATCAGACCAGTGTGAAAACGGCTAGAATAAAATTTTCAAATGTGATGATCCTGTCTGTATCTATACCTTGGAACAAGCCACTGAACCCAGTGTTTATTCCACTCAATGCGTACATTGAGTTTTGAAGGATTTCTTCACATTGAGTATTAAGGATAATCCACAGTATTTTGAACAACATTTATTTTGTGTAGAACACATTCCACAAAATTGATTAGAATGATTTATTTTTCATCATTCCTGTTAGAAATGTGAGAATAACCTTAGAAAATCACACTCTGGTCTTTTGGAAGTTGTGGTTTAAAAAGTGGTTGGTGGGGGGTGCCTGGGTGGCTCAGTGGGTTAAAGCCTCTGCCTTCGGTTCAGGTCATGATCTCAGGGTCCTGGGATCGAGCTCAGCATGGAGCCCAGCATCTGGCTCTCTGCTCAGCAGGGAGCCTGCTCCCCCCGCCCCGCCTGCCTCGCTGCCTACTTGTGATCTCTCTCTCCCTGTCAAATAAATAAATAAAATCTTAAAAAAAAAAAAAAGCCGGTGAGAACAAGTCTTTGGGGAAGGTAGGGTAAGAGAGTATACAGTTTTCCTGTTCTACTTGGGTGAGAATTTTCATTAAATTAGAATTCTATGTGAATCCTTCACAGGTATTATAATTTAAATTGAATATTACTGTAGTGTTATATAAGGTATATCTCATTTTCTGAGATTTTCCTAGATTCAATCCAATATATTTTAGTTATTTTCACTAAAAAAATCATGACCTATGCAATTAGAGTAAGTCTACCGAGTACTATATTTCAATATTAATTTTCTGTATGGAAACAGAGCTGAATGACAGAGCCTCATAGAATCCTGAAATGATTTCCAATTCAAAGACGTTCACAGACTCAACTAACTTAATGCTCAAGGTGAGCTCCCAAAACTTTATATTTAGAGAAAATTGACAAAAATTTTTCAGATTATGCTTAAATTTAAAACTGTATTAAAGTGTGTTTCTTATATTAAAGGAGATCTTATAGTTAGCAAAACATCTAGCCTGTAGTGGTAAACTCACGAACTTAGTGATCTTTACTTAAAAGCTGAAATATTTCTCTGATGTTACTAAGATCTAAGATCAAACAGTATTTACTGTTCCCCTGACATTAGAAGTTGATATATAAATTTGGAAACACGGACAAAGGACTTATTGGATAAATGGAATTGGTGCTTCCTTAAGTTAAAAACATAAACATGACCCTAATCCAAAACTGGTTTTTACTACACAAGAAAAATCGGTTATTTGCTTGAATAACCTGGGTGGTCTGCAAACCAGCAAGGTCTTAAGAGTGAAGGACAAAAACTCTCAAAATATATTGAGAAAATCCGTTGCTGTTCACATCCTTTGATTTATGTATCTTATTTCCCATCATTGCAAATGTCATTGATGTTTGTTAAATAACTCAATATTTCTTTAAAATCACAATTAATATTTAAATACATACTAGAGAGACTTGAATATTACTCAGCTTTCAGCCAGAACATAAAGATGTTTGAATAGGAACAGCAATTCCTATCAACCTTTTATATTTCTTGGTAAAATTCTTAAGACTTTTCCCTTTCCAGCATAAACCCATTCTTTCATCTTGTCTCCTGATTGAGAACATGATCATGAGCATTCTTTTTATTTTTAATTCCCTCAATTTCTTTTGTTTCCATTTTGAAAGTGGTTTTAAGTATTTAAGATAATATTGCATTTCACAAAGTAGCTCTACATTCTTGATACAGTGTCTCTAATAAGGGTATGATATTCTTACATTAACATTTGGTTGACCTTAAAATATAAGCTTCATCTCTCATGTAAACAAATTCTATCTAAGAGATCACGTTATCTTTTTAGGGATATGAAAGAAATTTAAAATGTCATTCAGATTTCCCACTAATGTTTCTTCTGTTGTGTTCAACTCTATATAACAGTTTTTCTTTACATGCTTTGTTATCCTTTTTAGTATGTTTCATAAAATTCAAATGTGCTGCTGTTAAAACCAGCTCTCTTAGGGCCATTACTGCACAGGTAAAGGGAAGAATGCTAAAAAATTGACAGATTGAAGTGAGAGGACTCACCCCAATGGCAGAGGACATTATATGCTCAGTTGGGGCTTTGGAGTCAGCAGTGGCAAAATGCAGCAGGCTATTTTAAGGTTTAATTGCTGCACTTAAGGCCATTTATCACAGGACAGCTCAGCAACCTGTTCACAATTTAAAGAAAAAATACCACATTCACCAGCTATCGCAAAAATGAAACCCCCATAAAAAGCAAGAAAAATATTCATTAGTGTCACTGCTAGAGTCTTAGGAAATGTAGGAAAGAAGGATATATTTCAGAAATGTAAAAGAAGGAGAAAGGAAGGAAGGAAAGAAGGAAGGAAGGGAGGGAGGGAGGGGAACTAAAATACTGTGATATTAATATATTATTGAAAAAGTGATAAAGGCCTTAGAGCACTTTATTTTAAATTAATTCCTATGTATTCACTCTGGAAACCAATCATGCAGTCTTAGAATTTTTCTTAGTCTGAGTTTTGTATTATCGACTTTCAGTGCCATATTGTCCTTAGAACATAGACATAAGTTGAAAATATGAAGTCAATCTGTATCTCAACTTTATGGCCCATTTCCCAGGAGTAGAAAAATTGACCATGGCTTGAAGAGATATTTCATAACCACTACAGTCTGTCCCTACATTACCAAGGCCCTAATGGACAAAAGTTCTTTACTGAATAAATGAATGGATATGTATAATAAACATCTACCTTCATCATAGGATAAGAGATTAAGAGTATGTTTAAAACCCCTTTATTGAAGTATGATTGACATGTGTAAAGCTGGACACATTTCCATTCTTCCTTCCTCCCTCCCCTCCCTCACCTCTCTCTCCTTCCCTTCCCTTCCTTTCTTCCTCAATGAGTTTAGGACATATGTACACCTCTGAAACTCTCACCACCAAGGCCATAGACATATCCAACTGAAAGAGTATTTTCAACCTTTTAACACATTTAATGAATTTTTGAAATTATAGATCTACGTTGCAATTTTTTATGTATCTTTTCTTAATTTAACAGATACAAATCTTAAAATAATCAAACAATACAGTGAGGTCTAAAGCAGACAGAGAGTACCTCATAACATACATCCCCCCTTAGGAAACAAATCCTGACAGTTTAGATTTTATTCTTATTCATCAGAATTATTTCCATATGTACAGTAGTTATGTATGATTGATTATGGTTGTGTCTATACACTGACATAGATAATATTTTTACAAAAATAGATGACATATCCTCTGCCACTTGCATTTTTATCCTGATATATTATCTATAATCCAGTTAATTCAATTCCGAAACTTTTGCTGAGGCACAATTTCTAATGAGAGTCGCCATTGAGCATTAAAGGCATACAGCCAGGACCCATATGCTTTGGTCTCTTTGGAGGGTAAACAGACCAAGAGACCCCTGGGAACATCAACCTGCCCAGTGACCACGGAGAGAGTGGTACATTTCCACGAGTTGGATGTGGGGCAGGTGATAAAGAATCTCCTAGCCCATTTGCTGTCCCATTACTAATTAAATGATATGTCATTCTTTATTACCCCTTGTATGTAGACTTCACCACGATGCAGGTGAAGAGTGAAGAGTGAAAATGCCCGACAGGGCAGGATCAGGAACCAAATTCTGAACAGAACCAAATTCTGAAACACTTGACCCTTGCAAGTTACCAACAGCAGCCCAGAAGGACGCCCACCAGGAAATCCACAAGGGGCCATGCATCCTCTTAGAAAACCCCTTTCTAATGGACACATTTTATATTTAAATACCTTGGTTCCTTCAGTCAGCAGAGCCTTCTTTACTATGTTATCTCTGCAGGATGATTTTGCAAATCATTGCTTTCACCCCCTTTGCAAATCTTTCTTCTAACCCTTTCATGGTTTCACTCGCGGACCATTTTTGCCATCTTGCCAGTTTTGGAAAACAACTCTTTGTAGTCCTCAAATGCAGACAGAAATAGTCACAGAGTTTCATTAAACCTTTCTGACAGTATTTTAAGTTGTGTGCAAGAATAAATGACAATGTTTAATAACATTACATGATGATTAAAAACAGTAAAAAGAATGTACAGATAGACATCTGTCTGCATTGACTTGATTTAATTCATTTTATTTTAATGAGAAACAAAATATTTTAAGTCTATGACTGTGGACAATTGCTCATTAGAATTCTTGTTTATTTCAAAGGAAAAGAAAAGACATATGGTTTTCACTATTTTTTCAGCTAGAGCAAAACCTGATGAAGAGAAACGGAGAAGAGACAGGGACAAGAAACAGTGAGAGGCAGGTGAAGTGTGTAGGATTACTTTGATGGCCTTCTTGCATTTTCAGGTTTTATTTGTCAACACAGCAGATGGTCGGTATGTGGCAAAACAAGGTGTAGGATTAATTTCGAACCACGCATTAATTTCTACATCAACCTCCAGAGATTGAAGACAATGTCTGCATGAGATAGTTTATAATTGACATTCATCTAAATCTTGAATTTATTCTTTGTATTGTCACATGTCAGTGAATGGTGTCTTTGTCAGAAATGGATGGCCAAATGTATGACAATTAGAATAAAGCAAATCCCAAGGGCACTTATGAAATGGTACCTCAACTGGAAACATTCCCAGCTGCAATGGTAGGAGTCATGGTCACTTCATGGGATTTGCTCAAATCAGTTGGAAATTTGAATTTTCACTATATCATTTAGACCTCTCTGAACTTGGAGATTTGACATTCAGTGACCAGATTATGTGGTTATAGAGCCAGGAAATAATGTAGGAGGTAAAAACTGTGTAGCCGTCCTGAGTCACTGTCCCCAGTCTTCCCCTAAAATCTCAAGACGAGAGGATCCAGAGGACAATGCGGGTCTGACGGCAGCAGCTACACGGATAAATGTGCTGCCTCCTCCAGGGAGGCCCCCTGCCCACCCACACTGGACTCCAGGTGGAAGAGAGGCATTATTCTGTTACTCCTTTTCACCCGGTCCCACTCTGCTCTTACCAGGCACTTCCTTAACCATCTCTCCCACTGGACTTAAATCCCCCACCTCTTTCACAAGTAAATTACTGAAAGTTCTAGTTATCTTTGGGCTTTCCTACTTCTAGGAAAACTGTCACTTTTCATTCTTAAGGTCAGATGAGGTAAGCCTCGTGTTGGCTTTTATTTTACTATTATGGATCTTCATTAATACTTGTAATTAGCAGCAGTTCAATTAAAATCTAAGGTCAGTACAAAATGTACATTTATTCACCTATTCCAGAGTCAAAATGAATTAAAAAATCACTGGGTAGTAAGATTCCTAAGGATAGCGAAGATTTCTAAATGATTTCTCAAGAAAATCAGGTCGGAGCTAGCCTGGGAGGACAATAAAATTACACAGAAGCATAGACTTTGGAGAGCCAGTAGTTATTCTTTTAGGAAAAAACATGCTCTCATTTGCTGATCTAACATGTATTTCCTGATCCTACTCTAGGCTGAACAACGTGTGAGCCCGAGAGCATGGACTCAAACTGAAAGGGTTCTTTCTCTTGGTCTCACGGGGAAACTGGAGTGAGCAAATTTAAGGAGATGGGTACATGGGGACTGGGATCTTGGAATCCTTGTATATTCCAGTGTGGCTGAGATTGTCAACGAACACTGTCGGCACTGAAAACAGAGAAGTCGTAAAAGAGAAAGCATGGCCAAAGTAAGGAGTGTACTGAGTATTGTACATTATTCTCACAAATTTGTATAAAATGATCTGATTCACACAGCATTATGTTCATGTAGTCTGCGCAAGTTCTGAGAACATTCCTCAGAACTGATGACCACATCTGAGTGTAAAGGCGAATTTGATGTCTCAATGTGACTGACCTAAGGGGTGCAGGGGTGCCCAGAAAACTGGTAAGACATTATTTCTGGCTGTGTCTGTGAAGGTGTTTCCAGAACAAATTAGCATTTGAACTGGTAGAGCGAATAAAGAAGATTGTCCTCACCAATGTAGGCAGGCATCTTCCAAACCCTTGAGGGACTACGAGAACAAAAAGATGGAGGAAGGTTTGAGCAGAGGCAGCCATCTTCTCTTGCCCTCTGACTGCAGCCTACACCCTGATTCCCCTGCTTCCCAAGCCTTCAGTCTTGGACTGGAATGAAACCACTGGCTTTCCTGGGCCTCCAGCTTGCAAATACCAGATCATGGGACTTCTCATGCTCCATAATCATGTGAGACGATCCTTCATAATAAGTATCTTCCTGGATAGCTATATATATCCTATATATCCCTCATACACTGAGTCTTCAAATATTTGAGGAGCTGACTCTGGAAGCCATGTGCATGTGTAAGCCACACCCCCTCATCATACTTAGGTATTAACACATGATATTGATTATCAAATGCTGGGCCTTAAGCAGTGTCAGATGTAAATAGTACTTCAGAAGAGTTTGACACACTCTTCTTTTTACTTTGAAATGTATCTTAACAATAAGAAAGGATATTATGTTGGGTTATCATCACGGGACTGCTTACCTTTATCTTTTCCAGGCACCATTTTGTACAAATGAAAGGATTTCCTAGAAGCTGTATTCATCTAATCAGTCCTTTTTAAAAAAGGCATGTTGGCTACAGGCTTCATTTTCTTTTTTCCTTCAGGACTATTTCAATGGCCAGTTCCATTTTCCAACTGTGCAAATAGCATGCTCTCCATACTCCCTCTCGGTTCCACTTGCAAACCAGCGAGCCCCTTTGTGAGGTCATCTCTTTCTCGCGGTACTTTATTAAATGTACTAATGACAGCCAACACGCACAAGTAGCATTAGTTTTGAAAGCACTTCATCTAGACCCCACGATTGCCAGAGAAAATAGGGGATGCCCAGTTAAATTTGAATTTCAGATAAACGACCAATTTTCTTGGTATTAGTACGTCCTTAATACTGCATGGAACATACTTATACTAAAAAGTTATTATTGTTTATCTGAAATTGAAATTTAACGGAGTATTCTTTTTTTTTTTTTTTTTTTTGCTAAACCTGGCAATGCTACAAGAGCTTCAGCTTCCATAGATCCATATATAGCCTCCCAATTATCACAGGTGATAAGTCTACCAAATATTTCACAGGTCAGGGGCGTAAGATTTGTAGCTGTGCCTGGTACATGCTGATTGCAGGCAGCAGAGGTCACAAACAAAAGTCCAGGCAAATAGGACAACACACTTAGAACTTTTGATAGGATATGGGATAAGTCACAATCACCCACATTCCCACTTGTAGTTATAAAATATATTACATTTAAGTTGTTTATCCTAAAATGCTATTAAACTGTATTTATTACTTTATTGTATAACTGTTTTATATTATTTCGATTTTTTATTCTTTTTATCAATGTCAGGTTTGGATCCTCTAAACCTGATGCACAAATCTTGCTAAGTACAATCTTAATCAAATTTAGAAGTGGACTTGAGAATTTTTTTTTAACAGTACATTGATGTCCCATAAAAAAGTTTCAGTAAGCTGAAGTTATTTTAAACTTATTCAAGTTCATTATCTATTCAAGAGGTATTATCAAATGTAGCAATTCTCTCAATTGAAAGTGAGATAAGCAAAGAAATAAATTTTGAAAATATTATTGATGAGTTTGCTTTCATTAAAGCTGGGAATGTAAAGTTATAATAAATTAGCTATGAGTATAAGTGAAATATGTAAACTTAAACATAATTTTATGAGTTTTAATATACCTAATTTTTATTTTTTCAATATTTTTTCAATATCTTTCCATGGCAGTACAAAAAATATAGGCTATCATAATTTATTTAATATTTATTTTTATTTTGTCCATTAATAATATATAGTTCACTTATTTTATATTCATTTATATCTTATAACTTGCTATCTAGCAACTGGTAAAGTTTTATAGAAGTAGATTCTACTTAAATTCTTTCTCTTATAATCACCTGACGATATAAAAATATTTGTGCATTTTGGGCTTCTGGGTAGCTCAGTCAGTTAAGTGTCTGCCTTTGGCTCAGGTCATGATCCTAGGGTCCTGGGATCAAGTCTTGCATCAGGCTCCCAGCTCAGCGAGGAATCTGCTTCTTCTGCCCCTACCTCCTGCTCATGTTCTCTCCTTCACAAAAATAAATAAAATCTTTAAAAAAATAAATAAAAATATAAGTATTTGTGGATTTAAAATTACTTGTTTTGTTAAAATTATCTTTAGAAGCATCAGATTGCTAGTGATTTACATTAGTTAATGAGATCATATATTATATACTAATTATAGCTATAGATATACTAAATCATATATTACATATACAATTTTCTTAAAATTATAAGCATATAAGTATAACAATAACATATATGCATTATATATTTATATGTATAAATATATATATATTCTACCTATAATTATAAGTAAAAATTAAAATAGTCAGTAATGTAACCAATATAAAGGTTTTTCTTAGTTAGGGAAAATTTACCCAAGAAAGCATTTTCTCTGTGCATAGTGTTGTCATGAGTAAAGCCATATCAATTCAGTGAATATCAGCTCAGTTCTGGTGACTGAGTTAAAAAGGATCAAAGTAAATGAGCCTTTCTAAAATAATAATGTGGACCTAATTTCACTTCATTTCTCTTGCTGAGATTTTTCTATTGAGCTTAATATATCAAGAGCAGGAAATTATTTTCACATTTATGTTATTCACATAATTAAATCTGAATTCAGATGCATTTTAGAGAAGTACCCCAGGGATATTAAAAATGTCAAGATCCAACATCGTTTCTCATAGCTTGCTAGATTAGAGCTGTTGTAACAAATAGAAAGAAAAGTAATCCAAGCAGAGCAACTTCTGAACTCGTGAATTATAACCGATAAATATGATACCAGCCACTCGAGGCAACGTTTGAAGCAGGTCAGTTTAATGTAACCTGTATTATGAATGCTTAGCTTTCCTGGTGTCAGCTATTAAATTTAAACTTTCCATTTCTGAATATATTCTATAATATATTAAGAGCACTGCTGAAAAGATCAGAAAAATCTGATCATCACAAAGACATAAAAAGGGCAGAAAGAGCAATGTATTTTTGACCTATCAGATGTCACTTCTACTTCTTTTCTATGAAAAAGAATAAGTCCCAAACCCACTCAAACAGAATAAATAGAACATAGAATTTCAGCCTCATGTCTCTGGAAGCTTCTAAGGAACATTGTTTGGCTTTCTGTTCATTTTCTCCTTTTTTGGATTCTACCTAGATGAAGTGGAGGCTTGAGATGGTACAGAGAAAACTAAAACTAAAACAGACACATAAACCTGATCTCTTGGGCCTCTTAAAAATTAACGGTCAGGAAGATTTAATTTGTTCAAAGTGTATTATGGATTTTGTAAAGGCATGATTGCTAAGAATATCCTTAGAAATTTGTTTTAACCTTGTGATCATACTGTAGGATTTTTAGGCTCCTTGACCTGAACACGTGAGTTCATCTTTGTCCAGGTGCACCTCCTGCAGTGAGTGAACGCTCCGTGGGTGGAACAGAGAAGCACGGGATGCCGAGCTCAGGGAGATGGAATCCTGTTGTCTTCTCCCCATGGCAACTGGAAGAGTTGTAGGCCCACAGAGGACAGATCTGGTGAGTTAGACCATCAAGGCAAACTGCCAAGGACCAGTGCCATTTGCCCAGACGCAAGCCGGTGCAAGGTGCAAGGTGAGCTGCCTCCCCCACCCTTCCCCCTTAGCTAGGCCTCCGTAAATCCTCTGCAACCATTCAGGGCAGAGACTAATCTCCATCCCACAAGAAGGAATCTCAAAAGGGAGTCAGATGATGCTTATACACCCATGACCCAGTGCAAAGTTGTGGCCCTGAACATTTCCCCCAACTCAAGGCAGGGAGAGCACAGCAGAGGGCAAGTGGAGAAGACCCGAGTGCCCTTCGCCAGCAACTACTTTGTCTACCAGCCTCTCATGAATCCAGTTGCCATGAGCTACCCCCCTAGGTTTGGCCACCACAGGAAACTGAGGCCCAGGATTTCTGAGCTGGGATTCCTCTTGGAATGCCTTTTCTAATTGTGTTCATTCAAGACTCTGTGAATGGCGACACTGCCCTTTATCTCACTACAGACTTAGGAAGGTCACGTTCCTATAGGGAACAATCTTGAAAAGCCAATAAATAAATATGGAGAAGCTAGAAGGTAAACAGAGCTCTAAATGCCACCTCTCTTTACGTTGTAAGACCAAATTCCAATCAGTATAACTGCAGACGGTTGCACCCCCCACTGAGTGGAATCACATTAGGTGATTTACCTTTAGCAGGATAATCTTGACCTAGGGAACATTTATAGATAAGCAACTGAGAACATAAATCCTTAATCAAACACAGAATGAGGCCAAATGTTTAAAATCTCCTTTGCACTTTTGACTTTGCTAAAAGAATGATGTTTAAGACGCCCTATTAATTTGGAGCTCTACCGAAGATAAAGTCATCTGGGGTAAATAAATAAACTATGTAAGCAGAATAAAGTCAAGAACGCTTCACACTGGTGACTCTTTCACTGCTGGGAATAATGTTTTCTAATACGAAATTGAGTTAACGTAGAATATTTAGCTGGGATCTTCAGCTCATCTTGATGATATTAATTCTCTTGAATGCTCTGAGAGGGGGAAGTCCAGCAGGGCATATGCCCCCATTTAATGCATCGCTGGCACACAACTGCCTTTCTCAACCCCACAGGCTGCTCACTCATCCAGTTGTTCTGTCTTCTAAACAGTTTCCTGGACTGACGTTGTTATGTGTGCTATTGAGTCTCACCTTGGGCAGAATGGAATGTGCAACACCGTAGGATGGCATTACAAATGGGTAGCTCATTACACTGTGATAGGATTTTCAAATTTATCATCCAGTTTGGGTCATTCCTCTTCCAACTCTCTGGCCTCTGGCCTCATCACGGTCGATGAAGAGCTTCTGTTTCAGTCACACGGGGCTCCTTCAGCTGTGCCCTCACGTGCTCCTCATTACCACCACTCCCATGACTTCACCCAACCTTGGAAACTGGGGAGGATGTTGGTGGGACCATGGGCTACTTCTCACAGATGTGGAGTCTGGCCCCAGGCACCAGCGGTGTGTCGTTGGACAAGTGGGTTAACCCAAGTCAGTTGCCAAGAATACTGTTTGACAGTTACTAAATAAGCCAAAACTAGCTTAGATTTTAATTTTTTTTTAAGATTTTATTTATTTATTTGTCAGAGAGAAAGAATACACAAGCAGGGGGAGCGGCAGGTAGAGGGAGAAGCAGGCTCCCCGCTGAGCAGAGAGCCTGATGCAAGGCTCAATCCCAGGACCCTGGGATCATGACCTGAGCCAAAGGCAGATGCTTAACCCACTGAGCCACCCAGGTGTCCCAGCTTTTAATTTTTTTGTCCTGGCAGAGAGATTGTGTCCAGATATAGGCAGTTTTTAAAAGCCTAATGATGGTAAGTGTGCAACTTTCTTTGATGATCTTTCTGTCGAGGGCTTTACCTACATTACCCCATGCAATGTTTATCACACCCTAGCAATTAGGAGTGTCTGCACCACTGCCTATGGTAGGGAAAGGCAGTGCTTAGCCTGAGGAGATGGGTCCGAAGTGGCTGATGGTTGGTGATACTTCCCAGTGGATCAGAGAAGGTCACTAGATGAAAGGAGTCACTGAACCATTTTCAGATCTCCAAAATCTTATCATGTACATTTCTGCTTGCTTGTAGCATATGCATTAAAGTCAGTTTTCCAATTTTCCAAAAGAAATAAATCCTACGAAAACCATGCCATATTTTAGAAAATAAGAAAATCTGACTTTAGTATTATTTCTTATTATAACACCAGGAAAGTTACAATTAAAGATTTTTTTAAATGTATACCTAAGTGTCTTATATAATAAATTTTATTTCTGGCGTATCTTTTCCTATGCATACATATATACACATACTTTGTGTAATTGTAAAACAGTGAACAGAACTACTCTTCATTGTTCAATCATTATTATGCCACAGATTTTTGTCAATTCTTACATTGTCTTCTCAATTAGTGTGCGCATACTACCTAACGATTCATTAAGGTTTAATCATTTCCCATTGGTTGAATTAAAATTCTACTTATAGACAGAAATTTCTCTAGAATGTTCCCACCTTTCTACTCAGAACTGACACAACATTTGATTATTTCCATATACGCATTAGGATTAACCTCATTGCCACCAGGGTCAACATATGGAAATTGATCAGAATATGATTCATCTCTAAAATTCAGCTGGTGCATTTCTTGTATTGCTCAGAGCTAGTGGTCTTGGCTACTGATTTCCATCTCCTTCCCCCCATAGTGGCTCCAAAGTTTTGTAATAGAGGGAGGGGAAATCCGTGTGATGGGAAAGCCATTGCTATCCAGGCCCATCCCCGCTCATTAGGAAGCTAGGGCTTTCTTACAGTTCTAGGCAGATGAAGGCCTCTGTTCCATAATGCTTTTCTCAGATTAATATTCAGTCATTGTTAACCCAGGACATTGTCATTCAGCACGACTAAGAGCACTTTAGTTGTTATAGTCTGATGAAAATGGTATACTGCTGGTGTAATACTTCTATTATGCATTATAGAGGTAAAATCCTGGTGGGGCAATATTTTTAATAACTAGGAACGATTATTCCAAAATTTTGCCATTATCCCTTGGAACTGAATGTCAGAAATTTCTGGGCTTCTTGCAGCACTGAAAGCCTTTAGTCTCTGGCATTCCATCGGTTTGCTCACATGGACTGATGGCACTAGAAGATCGTCCAGCTAAAAGAAGAAATGTAGTTTTATTTGGGGACAATGTCATTGGCTTGAGATGTTCTGCTTAGCTTGGTTCTTGAGGGTGAACAGTTGGTTTTCCACATGCAATCATGTTTTGAACATAGGCCTTTGAAGTGCATTCGTCAGTGCAGCTGAGCCAGACTTTATCACACTTTACGGAACAAACTAATAGAGTGATTTTGCAGATCTTATGACAAAGGGGCGATGTTCCTTCCCAGTGACTGTCAGAGGGAAAGAAATCCCCCACTTTACTTGTTATGCACAAAGTTAACAGACATTAAAACCTGAAAAAGGGGAAAGGTTACAGCAAAATAAAAACCAGAAATCTGGAAACTGCCTGACAACCCTTGGAGGCAAAGTTGCCCTGAAGTCTTAATCGGGGACAGACGTTGACAAAGAGCCAGGGACAGCGGTGGGGAGACTCCCACCAGTTAGTACCTTCTTAAGAGCGTTCTGTGCCCCAGAAGAAAGTGCCACGCAAGCACCCACGCCCCGGACACGCTGGCCCGTGTGCACGGACCTCCGCTCGCCCGCCCACACCTCAGACAGGTGCACTGTGAAATGAACACGTCCCAGCGCTCCGTGGTCCCACTCCGTGCGGAAAGTTCTTCCCTTGCGAACATTCTCTAATGCTCATTATTCCTGGAAATCCTCAACGCTCTTCTGCTGCTGTCCCCTTTCCCAGTACATCTGCCGCCTTCCTTTGGTCTCGCTGAGTCAACCACACCCCTTCTCACCGTGTGGCCCTGTGGGATCGGACTTCAGGAAGCTGAGGTCTGAGACTCTCCATTCTTGACCCTAGACTCTTGGTTCTTGAAGGCTTTCCTTCGTTTTTCCTCATTCTTATTCATTTATTCCAATAAATGAATGGAGACAGCACCTCCCACTGCTGGGCATTCATAGTATACATACTTCTCCCTTTGCTTCCCCCCCCCAACTTTTTTTCTGTTACTGTGTTTTTGTTTATGGTGTAGATTTTTTTTAAATGTGAGTGAATCCACCTGTGTTTTCACTTCAGACTTCTGATCAATGATTAAAAAGGCCTTCCCCTTTTCCAAATTATTGTTTAACTGTGTTATGCTTGTGGTTTTAATTTTTTCAAGTGATTTTTTTTATATAACTGGAATTTATTTTCGTGAAAGGGATCAGATAGGGATACAATTTGCATTTCCAGCATATTGAAGAGAGTTGTTTTAATCACATTTATTTAAGAATCCATATTTCCCCACTGACTCGAAAGGACAATTCCCTTTTCTTTTTTTTGGCTAAATACGTATGTGTTTTTTAGTTTATTTCCAAATTCTAAATTATGTTCTATTGATTATACACTCTCTTTGTACGTGATTATCGCACTATTTGAATTAATGCTGCTTTCTATTACTTTTTCATTAAGACATAATCGACATACAAGATTATGTAAGTTTAAAGTAGGAAACCGATTGGACACACTGATATATTACAATAGGATTATCACCGCTAACACCTCTATCAAGTCAATGATTATCTTTTTTTTTGTGGTAAGAACATTTGAAATCTGTTTCTTAGCAACTTTAAAATATATAACGTAGTGGGCGCCTGGGTGGCTCAGTGGGTTAAAGCCTCTGCCTTCGGCTCAGGTCGTGATCTCAGGGTCCTGGGATCGAGCCCCGCATCAGGCTCTCTGCTCAGCAGGGAGCCTGCTTCCCCCTCTCTCTCTGCCTGCCTCTCTGCCTACTTGTGATCTCTGTCAAATAAATAAATAAAATCTTTAAAAAAATTTAAAAAAATATATATATATGTATAACGTAGTATTGTTGATTATGATCATTATTACATTTTTAATATCTGGTGGAATTAGTTCACCTTGGTTACTCTTCCTTTTCAAAGTGTCCTCTATTTTCTTGCACACTTATTTCCCCGAAGAACTTAAGAATTAGCTAATGTATGTGCAAAACAATATTGTCTATGCATTGATTGGTATCTGCTGAATACTCTGCATAGGCTAGTTTATGAAGCAAGCTTCTTAACAATAACATTTTCCTTTTCCAACCCAGGAGTAATATACGCATTTCTATTTATCTTCCATTGTATCCCTCAGTACCATGGTAAGGAGTTATTCTTCCAAAAATAAATAAATAAATAAATAATATAAAATAAAAAAGAGTTATTCTACATGGTGTGCATGCTTTTAAAGTTTATATCGAGTATTATTCTAATACATGAGATATTTCATTCCAATACATTTGCTGTTGTTTACGTTTATTTAGGCTATTGATTTCTACATTAATTTTGTACTCAACTTACTGAATTCTATAATTGATTTTAAAGTGTTTTTACTTGATTCCCTTATATTGACTTTCCACACAGTCCTGCCTCCCAGATACTCAAAACCTGAAACTCATCATTTATTATGTATTTTCTAATAAGCATGCAACACAAATTTCTTGGTTTTCTGTCAACCAATATTTTTATAGATATATTAACTTGTGGGGCTCCCTCTTATTTTCTGGTATGTAAATTAGAAAGCTGGAATTTGAGAGAAATTTGTGGACAAACCCATTATCTTCTTCCCTTGTTCTTGCCTACCTTGAAGGAGCATTGTAAGGATTAAACAGATAAATCCTCTAAATTAGTTTTGACTTTTATAGAGAGTGATCCCAAGTAAGTACTAAGCATTAAGATAGCACTTTATCTCATTAATATTCAAAGATGGAAAGAGATTGTAAAATAAGAATGTTAAGTGGATCTGTGTGTTTCAGAACTGACAAGGTCTCTACAGAATAGAGATGGAAGTTTTCCATAAACCGCGTAGATTCATACAGCAAGTATAAGGACATGGCTGAGAGAAAAATTCAAATAATAAGTATTAATATAAATGAAAGCCTTGTTTTAAAAAAAAAAAAAAAGAACGTAGCCAAAAGATATGTTGAGTATTGTGAGAATGAGCATTTGCCAATAAATCCAAATTTTAACAGCTCGACACACAGAAACGTGTTCAGGAAAGCTAACAGAAGTCACCGTAAGCAGTTTGGGTGTAAAGAGTTTCATAAAGGATTAAGTCTTGTGTAATTCCCAGTGGTCAAATATGTCCACCAAGTCAAGGAAGCTGCCCCCGGCGTCTCAGCCTGAGGCTCCGAAGTGAGCGATTGTCCAAATGCCACTGGGAAGGCGCCTCAGTACTGAAGATTCGCCAGGGATCTCCCGTGAAAGGGATGGTTCCCAAGAGCCCACCAGGAAGCTTCAGGAAACCTGTGTCTGCCCAGGTGCCTGGTTGTAACGGAATTCCTCTTTCTGGCAAATTCTAACCTGGAGACATACAGGAAAGGGATCCAGGCACTGTACTTCCTTGGCCTTGCTAGCAACGCGGAGGAATTCTTAGAAAGGGCGATGGTGATGCCCAGTTGACAAAACACAGGGATGTGGACCCCCTGCCCTGAACAGGGCAATGCGAGCCTCCTGGCAGATGCGCGGCTCACTGAGCAAGGTTCGGGGACCCATGGTTCTTCGGGCTTGAGCCTTTGCCGTCTCCTTGGGGCCTGTGTCCCCTGCACCTGTTCCACAGATGGCTGAAAGAGGGGAGTCTGCCTTGGTTTAGGAGGGGTTTGTATCGCTTACATTCATCCCAATAAGCAGGGACAGGCTCGTGTCCCCGCTCAGCCCCAAGACGGGCTTGGAGGTGTAGTCCCGAATGGGAAGCTATTTCCCAGTGACCATTCATATTCTGGGAAGGGGGGCAGGGATAATGGTGAAGGGCACTTAGGAAATAAATTACTAAAAAATAAAAGTTCGAATCTACTTTGGTGTTTGATTTTAAAAAAATCTGTCTTGAGATCAATATGCAACAGGCACTGACACTTTCTCAACACAATTTTAAGCTTGACACTTTAGATCTTTCTTTATCTTTAAAACATTATATTCTACAACTTTGAATCCACTAGAGTTCTCCTCATGACGAAATGTTCTCTGAAAAACTCTGAGTTTCACTGCATTTTTTTTTTTTTATTGAACCAATATAACATTTGTCTTCCATCATTTACACTGGCCATTAGCCTGCAAGGAATGGATTTATTTTCTGGAATTTGGGGGGAATCCGTCCTCTTAAAAATTGACGAAAGAGGTTTTGAAGTCCTTGATGAAACATACTTAGAAAGACAGAGTAGACACTTTTACATTTCATTACACCACACACAGAAATATTTATCTAAATTTCCCCCAATATGTGTACCTTCTACACCTGTTTTGGGCTTTAAAAAAAAGTCTGGGCTTGCACTATTCAAAACAGTTTGTCATCAAGGAGAAAATAAACAAATGCTTGTCTGAACCCACTTCCATTAACTCAGCTGGACGAGAGAATCCGAGAAGTCAAATTAAAACCACGAAAGTGATACCATTTTTATCACCAAAGGTAGTGTAACTGAATAGTCAATGAACTAACGTTTACTTCCCTGCCTTCGGTCTAGGATTTCCAAAGCCAGAAATTTTTATCCCTTGCACTTAACAATGTTTGCTGCATTTATTTCAATGAATGAATAAAAAAGCAAAGGGTGTGTTTGTAGTGAGAACTGGCAACCTATGCACCTGATTAAAGGGACCCTAAATATACCTTCCCATCCTAGTTCAGGAGCATTATTTTCCCTTTACGGTCCTGAAATTCTAACCAGAGTCACACCAGTTACATGACCTCGCCTACAAAATGGGTTTTCATTTATTAAGTTTGAAGATCGCATGCATTTTTAGGGCAGAAAGGAAACTGATACAGAGATTGACACACTGTGTTTCCCCTATGTGTCATTTCTGGTTAAAGATTAATTCGTTTTATTATAGATCTCTGTTTTCATTGAGCTATTGCCTAATCGACTCCATTCTGGGTAGCTGTCTGAATTGCTTGTTTTCTGGTGGCTGCCTCAATGTGTTTAAGGTCTGAGAAGCCTTCACCAGAATTACAGGACTGTTGTGAGGCAGTAGTTATACCTGCGACAAATTTAGTTTATAGATCATCTATTTTCACACAGTTTTCCATTCTAAAATAAACTTGGCGCAAAAGGGCTCACGATGTGGATGGCATCACCATAACGTTTCAGAGACAGTATAGTTAAAAGCTCGTTACACCAGCTGATAAGAAGAGCGCATTGGCAGATAATTAGAGATTTACGGTGATGTTATAATTTAATTTCCACAAAGCAACCTTTCATACACGGGTTTTTCAAGCGTGTAATTGTGAAATTCACTTCAAAATACCAAATGGAAGCGTCGCAAATAGAATTCCTGAATCCTTAACGTCAGGCACAAGCAGAGAATAGATGAAGTCGGGAAAATTGTGAGCCGAGACGGCACTTGGCACTTGGTGTTTCTCTGAAGGAAGCCTGGAATGATAAAAAGGAATCTGAGAATGTATGACAATTTCTCCAAGTGCCAATGGCCGTCCCTCAGGAGTGTGCTACTGGGGAGCTCTATTATGGGCTGAATACATCCTCCCACAGTTCATGTCGAAGCCCTTCTCCCCAGTCCCTCAGAAGGTACCTTATTTGGAAATAGGATCATTGTGGATGTAATTAAGTTAAAAGGAGGCCATGGGCCCCTAATCCATTATGTCCGGCGTTCTTAAAAAGAGGGGAAATTTGGAGAATTTGGAGACAGACATGTAACACAAAGGCAGAGGTCAGGGAGATGCTTGTACAAGCCAAGGAATGCCGGACATGGCCAGCAACCCTCAGAAGCGAGGGCAGGGGCGTGGAGCACGGTGCTCTCAGAGCCGGGGAAGGAACCAGCCCTGCCCACATCTGGATCTCACGCTCCCAGCCTCCAGAACCCGGAGACGAGGCCCCTCTGCTGTTTCAGGGGGTCACCGTGTACTTGGTTATAGTAGCTCTCGAAAACGAGCACAGTAGCATTACCGGGGTTGGAGGGACTCACATTTAAAGAAAAGATGCACTTTAAAACGAGTGTGACTTACTGAGTAAACAAAAATGTGCTTCAGTAGAATCAGAGGGTGACTGCTGTAATCTAAAATCGACCTGATAAAGCATTCCGTCAGTGGCCCAAGTGACCACTTGGAGGTCATGAGGAACCATGACCTATCATGGACCTATCATGGAGGACCTCCTCTCATGGAGGACCATGAGGAACCCTCATGAATATAGAGTAGGTAAAATCTCATAACTCTCTGAGATATCTGCTTTTTCTTGATAAATTACGAAAAATAAATAATTATGCGTAATGAGCAGTAACAGCTAAGTCCTGTCCTCTTAATTCCTAGATAGCAAAATTCCTCAAAGACCAAATTACGGAATATGAAAGAAAACAAATGTGGTTATAAGAGTATTATATAAGATTTTTATATCTATCAATTAATAATGAAAAATGAGATTTTATTCACTAGAGAATGTCTCTTACACATAGATTATTCTACTAGAGAATGGAATGAGTCTGAATAAATTGTAAAGAAAAATTATCTAATGTATGTGCTTTTCTTGAACTTTTCTGAAAATTTTTTTCTCTCCTTTGGCATCTAGCCAAAATTTGGAAGTCTTTGCCTATATAATAAAAGAGACAAAGTTGTCATTGTGAGTGAAATCTCCTTGATACGGGTGGGCATTTTAGATGAAAATGTAAAAACTAGGTAGAATCACATATCATCATATAAAAGAAAATGATATTGTCTTAAAGTCTAAGTGAAAATTGACATTTATACTACAGAGTATAGACTGATACTTTATATTTAAAGACATTTGAAATATCTGGAAAACTTCTGTTTCATTCATGTATGATGTTTTGAGGCAGTGTACTGAATTTTATTTCTCAGAAGGTTTTTAGATGAAGAATATTATAGTTTCAAAGCAATCAATTTAAACAGTTGAAAGTTCATAGAAATATATAGATGGTACAACTTGGTGTTTACATAACACATCAGAAGCATTACCAATAAAATGTCTCTTCTGCATTAAGTTATTAAAAACTAAAAATGTGTATAGAGATAGAAAATAATTTCGTGGTTGCCTAGGGCTGGGGATGGGAATGGGAGCAACTACAATTGGGCACAAGTTCTCTACGAAGGGTAGTATGGTGAACTGAAATTGCTCCCGCCAAGACATATCCACTTAATCCTCTAGCCTGTGAATATTAATTTATATGGGGGAAATGTGACTAAGAATCTTGAAATGCAAATCAAACTACAAAATATCACTTCATACTGTTAGGATGTCACTCATCAAAAAGACAAATGTTGACAAGGATGTGGGAAAAAGGGAACCCTCGTGCACTGTTGGTGGGAAGGTAAATTGGTGCAGCCACTGTGGAAAACAGCATGGAGGTCCCTCAAACAATTAAAAATAGAACCACCATATGATCTAGAAATCCCTCATCTAGGCATAGATCCAAAGGAAATGAGATCTGCACCTCAAAGAGATATCTGTGCTCCCATGTTTATTGCAGCATTATTCCCAATAGACAAGACAGAGAAACAATCCAAGTGTTAGTTGACCAATGAATAGATAAAGAAAAAGGAAAAATGGAATACACACACACACACACACACACACACACACACACATACAGCCTGATGTGGCAGTTTTTAAAGGAAATCAAATAGAAATCATTTTTCAGTGATGATTGCATTTGATATAAGATAGATTGGAGAGGAAATAGTCTAATACGAAGATCTTTAGAAAAGAACCATCCAGATGTCAAAGAGCCTTACTTTATCCTAAAAGCTGCCCAGTGAAACTTGCACCTCTTGGGCTGCTCATGACAGCTGGGACTGCCCCCATCCCCCCTCTGTTTTCCCCACCCTCCCAGTGTCAAGGGATCAGGCCACAGGTCATCTCTTGTACAACTAAAGGCAGTCAACCATTCTCCCTTTGAGCTATGCACCTGCGTTCACAGAGCACCTCCTCGTCTGAGAAGCAGTGTGTTGAAAGCCCTGGACTAATCTGTAAAGTTTTCCCCAATTCTAATATTTTGTATTTAAAGGAAGATTTTTACATCTTGCGAATTATTTCTGCTTTGGGGAAAGACTGCGGAGCTTGCGATGGTAGGATTCTAATCTCTCAAAATACATCACACTCATTTGGGGCTTCACATAGTTTCAAGTCCTCATAAGCCAGACTTTAGCTTCTGAAGGAATGGAATTCCTTACTGTAGTTAAAATATCTTCCCCGGTATCAATTGTAGGAAGTCTGCAGAACCTGAGCGGTGTTCATCTCTATAATATGAGGTTTGCTATTGTCCTTTCCTCCCAGAACTGTGGCAGTAAAGGAAATTATAAAGTTAACAGAATTTCTTGAATTTGGTATCTACCAGGAATTGTGTGCAATGTTTTCCATGCACTGCTCCATTTAATCATCGGACAACCCTGAATTTCGGTACGCTTCCATCTTTTGACAGAGGACTATGCTCTATTGATTCACACGAGACCACTTAACTCACTAACGGACAGGACTGGGGTTCGAGGCTGGGACTGGGCGTCTCAGGAGCCCACCTATGTAAGAATGTACAGTTTGTCACGTGAGCCTCAGCCTCTCCAAGCTCTACATTGATTCTGACACTGCCTCAGTCTTGGGTGATCTCCATCGCCTTTATGGAAGCCATTAAAGCTCATCTTTGCTTCAGCACAGTATCTCACGTATGGGTGGGAAATACCACTTCCTATGACTTTAACTTTCCCATTGTAGCTGCCCATTTGAAGTGGGAGAGCAACACACTATTTGGGATTACAGACATTCTCCCCAACACGCACTATTTGGGATTACAGACATTCTCCCCAACACCCACTATTTGGAATTACAGACATTCTCCCCAACACGTCTGCTGTATGAGGGCAGATCTCTCTGTGATTCTCCTCAAGGACACATGTTGTGATGACACGGTGGGCCCTAGGGCTGAAAGGAGTTGGAGGAGAAGAAAGGCAACAAAGAGTTTGACTCTCATCCCCCAAGATCACATGTGTCTGATGCCATCATCCAGAGAGTGGCTGCCCCTTGTTCCCCTTGAGGGACAATATTTGGATTTGGGGCAGCAGGAGGGGGCACATTAAGAGGCCATGGAGTTTGGCCTGAGTTTTGCTTCCACCCATTAAACTGGATCAGAAGTCACGCTCCTTCTGCACCCATCATATTAAGCTGTCTTGGACTTAATTGAGTAAATCATTACTGGAAGGGGCTGTGGTAAAGGGGCTGAAAATTTCATGTTTTTCTGGTCTGTAGGAAAAAAAAAAAGTTTTGTTGGAGATTCGATGGGGGGCCTTTCATTTTCCTGTGACTCCTCTAGACAGTTATTCTGTGCAATGATGGGAAATGAAATTACTGACCTTGGGAATTAATCTGTGTTGCTATTAAATCACTTTCATGCTATTGCTTTAGGGAGATTCCAAAAGTCCTTTTCCTGTGTTTTTGAGTGATCCCTTTCCCACAATCATACCATATTTTCCTTTAAAATTATTGCCTATGTTACTAGTGCTTGGGAAATATTAACTTTGAGTAAAGGCTTCCCTATTTCCCACAGCTAACTTTTCTTTCTGTTTTAATGGTCTGGTTTGGTAAGCAACAAAAAGTTGATGCGCTCACTTGAGAAAAAAGAATAATAAAGTCACCCTCATCTATTCAGTTTGTTAGTGTCGAGGTTTAGGTGGAAGGGAAAGAAAGCCTGGTAACAGTGGCTTTAAAACATTTCCCTTCCTCCACAGTAATGTTTGCATGCCTTGCGGACTTTGCTCAGAAGCTTGTCTAGAGACTAGATGCCACCCCAGAAAGTGTGTTGCATTTGTCTGTAGGAGGGAGGCTTCCCTTCATTTAATTAGGAAATGCTGCGTGCTCCAGAGCTCCTGTACAGAACATTAAAATCGGAGGGCGGTGAAGCGTGAGTTCCTCTCCCTAATTTATCATTGATCTTCACCACCGTTGTTCTCCGACAACATCTATCTGTTCAGGAGATCGTTGGTCCCGATGTGTACCCCAGGAGCCTCCCCAGCGGGACAGCGGCGGGCTGTATCTAGACTGGCCCCAAGGAAGCCTTGGGTGTTTTCCTTTTTTCAGTAGGTGCTAACTGAGTTACTGTGTGTTGGGGTCTCATGCTGGTCTATGGAAATAAGTTACCCTCACGGTGCAAGGGGAAGCCCCCTCAGCATCCGAGCTCCCACTCTGGGGAAGTGGAACCCACGAGGTCCTTTCAGTTGAAGGAGCAGTTTCGACAGACCCACACAAAGTACTCACAAGGTTCATTACTTAAAAGTCCCAGAATGGGGGGGTGGGGGGGGGATGTGCAATGAGGCAGGGAAAGGCCATCCTCTGTCCCAGGTCAGAACTAGCAGGAGACAGAGAGCCCGGTGGCAGGCACCTATTACAAGGTGACAGGGCAGAGGTCACTAACTTTTCTTGGGCTTAGCTCTTCATGGTTACTTTAAAAGGTGCTAGGGGAAAAGCAAAGCGGGAGCTTAAGGAGGGCATCCTAAACTCACATCTTGATCGACACTTCCAGACTCTGGGTGTGAGCAGGGTTATCATACCATAAAATGCCCAGGCAGCAACTCGGAAAAACAAAAGTTGGTTTTCTCAAAAGTTGTTTCTCACAACCTACACAGTTAGCCTGATTACTTAGAAAGAGAAAAATGACAAAGTGAAAATCCAAAATGCCGCAAAACACAACTGCTTGTGGAGTCTTCTAAGACTGCGCATTTCACAGCTTCTGTCGAGAACGTTAATGGGGAGTTAATTAGTCATTGTTGTGACTGAGACGGAACGGAAGCCCACGGTTTCCGCGCTGTTTTGCACAGGGTTTAATAACCAGAGGTTTCACACCAGCGTGAAAAATAATTCACACATGACGAAAAACATTAAAAACATCCAAATAATCAGTCTGTAAACTGCCACTCCTGATCATTAAAAGTCGTGAAAAAAAACAACACAAAGAAAAACTTCGAATTCAGCTCAAGATCCACTTTCAACTCTTAAAAAAAAAGACAACTGTCTAGGCTGATTGGAATCAGGAATCTTAGAGACGCGGAGGAGGTGCAGGTGGCATGCAGGGCAAACCGGGTTTAATCTCCTGAGGCTGGCGGGGACCTGGAGGGAGGGAGGTCGTCGGGGAGCCCCGCGCACGGAGGGACGGAGGACGCAGACGCTGCGGGCTCCCGTGCTGACCCTTCTCCCAAAGAAGCTGGCCGGCCGC
>CM052895.1:128821524-128855480 GCA_028534135.1 Potos flavus
GCGAACTAGGAGATGGGTTGGTCCCACGGGGAAAGAGAAGAGGGCTAGTATTACATTAGTTCCTACCGTGTTCCAGAAAGTGAAAGACACTTGGGTGTGATTCTGCCTCTAACTCACTGCCGTCCTGAGAAGTGAGCCTTATTATCTGCCTCTGACCATAAAGGAGAGGAGATTTTGTGAGACTGTAGCTTGTCCCATATCGTTCAGCTGAGAGCCCACGTCGGGCACGAGCCAAATCAAGATGCGTCTGACCCCAGAGTCTGAGCTCCTCTACTGCCTCCTATCTCCCTCAGAAAACCTTAGTGAAGGTCTAATCTCCCCTAAGTCTTTTCCCCATTTCTCTGGAAACAGACTTTCTCCACCTGTAGAACCTCACTCAATCCAACGCACAAGGTAGTCAAGTTACCAAAAAATAAAAAATAAAATAAGATAATAAAATATACAAAGCACAGCCAGAGAGGGAGGTGACTGCAATGTCTATGGAGGGACAGAACCTACATTAAGGAACTTAGAGTTTATTGGTCCAAGGTTGACCTTGGAAAATCAGGAAATATATTTTGCAAGTTAGGCACCAGACTTTTAGTTTGACTACTCTGAATCACTCATCTCTTCAAATATCTTTCCCTGGATGTGATGGTAAATTTTGTATGTCAACTTGACTAGGATATGGGGCCTAGTTCTGTCAAACCCTAGTCTAGATGTTACTGTGAAGATATTTATACATATCATTAATATTAACAATCAGTTGACTTTAAGTAAAGCAGGTTACCTTCAAAATGTGGTGGGCCTCATCCAATCAGTTGAAGGCCATAATTGCAAATTGCAAAACTGAGGTTTCCTGGAGAAGAAGGAATTTTCCTCAAGACTGTAACATCGAACTACTGCCTGAGGCTTCAGCCTGCCTGGCCTCCTTGCTGTTCATGGAGCTTGCCAACTCGAACCTCCCTTGGACCCACGTACCTGCTCCTCTCTCTCACTGTTGTTTCCCTGTGTCTAGATCTTTCTCATCATCAACCCTCAGCACAAATATGTCCTAGGAGAAGCCTTATCTAGCCACTTTGATTAATTAAGCATGATGAAGCACTATCAGATATCTTGTTCATTCCCTCTCCCCATCCCTACAGTGAAAGCTCCTTAAGATTTGATGAGTTCTGTTCATTGCTCACTCCCCCACACTTAGAATAAGCCTTAGCAGATACTAGGAAGCCAAATCCTACTCTGAACAAATAAAAATATGAATGAGTGTTAGGTCTGGTTTTTAGTTGTATCAGGTTTCTGTGATTCCATCTAAAAGTGAACCCCCGATTTACTTTTCTGTTTCTAAAAGTGAACCCCTGATTTACTTTTCTGTTCATTTCATCAAACTTTTATTAAATTATTAAATGCATGAATTGCAAAATTCTCAAATACTAGGTATAGAACGTGATATATTCTTCATAGTGAACACGTTTGTAACCCACGCTAGATGAAGAAACAGAATATTATACCAGCACCCTGCGGTTGATGTCTCTGACTCCAAGGCGTAGCCTGTATCGTGACTTCTGACTCCATAGATTCATTTGCCTGTTTGGGGTTATTTATGTTCTTTTCACGGTTATAAAATGGAATCCAGGTGTCTCTACTAATTTTTGCTTGACTTCTTCCACTCAACACTCAGTTTCTGAGATCGGTATCTGATACTATGTGTGTAGCTTTAGTTTGTCCAGTATCATTGCTGTATACTATTCAGCTGCAGGAATATACTGCAGTTTACACGTGCATTCACTGCGGGTGGATGCCTCAGTTTTCCTCCCACTCGGCTTTTAAGAATAGTGACACTAAGGCTTTCTAGTACATCTTTTGGTGAATGCATTTACTCATTTCTTTTTTCTTTTCTTTTCTTTTTTTCCTGTGAGAGAGAGAGAGTGAGCGTGCACAAGCAGGGGTGGGGGGAGAGGTAGAAAGAATCTTAAGCAGGCTCCACGCTCACCATGGAGCCCAATGTGGGGCTCGATCTTGTGACTCTGAGATCATAACCTGAGCCAAAATCAAGAGCCAGACATGCAACCAACTGAGCCACCCAGGTCTACCGGAGGATAAAATTCCTAGGAGTGGAGTTGTTGCATCCACTGCATAGGGAGTGCCGTGCAAATGATCAGCTTTCGCAGATACTCCAGTTTTCCAAAAATTTCAAGGTATTGTTACCACTCTATACTTCCATTAACAATATACAAAAGTTCCACTTGCTTTGCACCTAATGAGCATTAGATGTTGTCTGCCTTTATCACGTCAAGCATTCTGGTAGGTGTGTATTCTTTTTGTTACTCCCGATGGACATATTTTCATGTTTATTGCCCTTTAGATATTCTCTTTTGTAAAGTATCTGTTCAAGTAAGTCTTTCGCCTCTTTTTTGTGGGATCTTCTGCCATCTACTCTTTGATTTGTAAAATAATATATATGAGCCCTTTTCCAAACATACACACTGAAAGCACCTTTTCCTGGTTGGGTCTTGCATGCACTCTAACTGATGTCCTTTGATGAAGATAAGTTTGTTGTTCTAACATAGTCAAATTTATCTTTTTCTTATAGGGTATTTTTATCCATGTGTATTCTAAGAAATTTTTCCTACCACAATGTCTTGAAGATCATTTTCAATGTTTTCTTCCAAAAACTTTATTGTTTTATGGCAATAACATTTTATATCTGAAATTGATTTTTGTGTATAGTCTTAGCTAGATGGTCTACACTCTTTATATTCACAGGGACAGCCAATTATCTCAAATCTATATTTTTCAAAATATCTTCCTTTCCTAACTTCAAAAGCAATGTCATAAATCCCATCACCTTCTATGGGTGGGTTATTTCTGGGCTGTCTAGTTGGTTCTATTGGTCTATTTGCTTTAATTACTGTAGCTTCATAATAAATCGTCAGATCTGACAAGTCTTTTGTTTTTGTTGTTCTTCTTCAATATTGATTCTCCTACTCCGTGATGAATTATGTCTAAACAGGACAATTTGGCTGCTGGGTTGAAAACAGAGTTTGGGGTAAAGGACACAAGAAGGAAGAGTATCAGTGAGGAAGCTTTTGCATTAAGCTAGACAGAGATGTTGAGAAGTAGTTAGATTATGGAACTGCTTGGAATATCAGCAGCGGAGATGACTTATAGATTGGATGTGGACAAGTCAAGGTCACTCCACAGATTTGGGGCCCAGCAAAGCAAGGACAGAGCCATCATTCATTGAGATGTGGGAGACTCAGAGAAGGAAACTTTGGGGGAGGAAATCAAGAATGTCCATTTTGAACTTCTTAAATTTGTGATCCAAGTCGAGTAAGAAGGTAAATATAGATGTCTTTCCTTTCTTTCAGCTCTGACCACCCAACAGAATTTTGAGTCTTGTCATTGTCACTGGCAAAATGTCTTCAACAGGCCCAGATACCACAAACGTTTTCTTGAAAGGGCCAGATAGTAAATATGTCAAACTTTGCAGGTCATTCGTGGTCTCTATTGCATGGTTTTCTCTTTTTATAGCCCTTTAAAAATGTAAAAATTGTTCTTTTTTTTTTTAAGATTTTATTTATTTATTTGAGAGAGAGCGATAGAGAGAGAGAGAGAGAGATCATGAGCAGGGGGAGGGGCAGGGGGAGAAGCAAACTCCCCACTAAGTAGAGAGCCCAATGTGGGACTTGATCCCAGGACTCTGGGATCATGACCTGAGCTGAAGGCAGACACCTAGTGGATTGAACAACACAGGCATCCCTGTAAAAATCATTCTTAAGTTTCTGGCCATCCAAAAACTTCTGGACCATAGTTCGCCAAGCCCTGGTCTATAGAGTTATTGACTCTCCCTGTGCTTCAGCTGAGTTCTGTCTGATCTCTGTCGACATTCTTATTCTTCCATGTCTCCTTCCTAGAGAAGTGAGAATTGTGGGTTTGGCTTTTTGTTTTTGTTCCTGTGTTTGTTTCTTAATCAAGTTCAGATGATGACACTTACGTGGCTTTACACTGAACGCACAATAAAGTAAAACTTTCTGGTACAGCTTGCCAGGCTCTACATGCTCTGGCTGCTCTTGAGGAAAGTAAATCCAGCCCACAGCCTGTGTTTACAAATAAAGTTTGCTGGGACACATTTGTTTGCATGTTGTCTACGGGCACTTTCACTCCACAACGGCAGAGCTAAGTAGTTGTGACAAGACCACATGACCCACAAAACCTGAAATACTTACTGTCTGGACCATTGCAGAAAATGTTCGTTGACCCCTATTCTAAAGCATCAACATTATTCATGTGCAAGCCTTTTGCATATATGACCTCTCTATAGTGCTCTTGCTTCCACTCTTGTTTCATGGACTTCAAGTTCAAAATTTAGTTGATTACTCTCTTTAGTTCATGACAGTCATCATTGGCTTGTGCAAATCAATACTATATCATTGTCTTGTCTTGTGTGGCATTGCTCTGGCTTTCCACCCTTCGATCCCCATCCACGTTCTCATTTCATTCCTCACTAAGGCCTGGTTGGAACAGGTCAGAAAATACATTCTCTGTGAAGTCATGTCTCTGAAGTTTTTGTGATTTAATTATGGCCCAAGAGGTGCTCAATTTTCATACAAATTCCATGCATTATAGAAAACAATATGTAGATGTATACAACAGGTGAATCACTAAATTCTACCTCTGAAACTAATAATACAGTATATGTTCATTAAATTGAATTTAAATAAAAATTTTTAAAAAAGAAAACAATGTGTAGATGTTGAGTATAGGGTTCTATATATTTCCATTAAGACCGTTTTGTTAATCGTGTTAACCAAATCTTTTGTATCTTGACGTTTTATCTGCTTGTTGTGCTCCTTTCTGAGAAATGTATGTTAATATATTTGCCTTTGACTATGGGATTATTGATTTCTCTGTGTAGTTTGTCAAATTTTGCCTTATTCAGAGCACCATTAGATAACATAAAAATTAATAATCGTTATATATTTCTGATAAGTTGACTCTTTCATCATTTGAAGTATCCTTTATCTCTTACCTAAATCTATGTTTTCTGATAATATATAAATATATAAATACTTGATACTTAATATAGATACTAGAGGATTTTTTTGGTTAGTGTTTGTATTCTATATATTTTCTTTTACTTTGCACCTTCCTGCTTCTTTGTATTATAGATATGTCTCTAATAAAGAGCAAATTGTTGTCTTTTTATCCACACCAATAAACTCTTTCTTTCAACAAAAACATTCAGCTTACTTATACTGAATATACTACTGATGCATTTATGTTTTAGTGTCTAATATTTTTCTTTCTACTTGAACCTTCTGTTCACTGTTCTTTTTAACACATTTATTTCCACTTTTCATTTATAATCCCTTTTAATGTCAAAGTAATCCTTTATTTGTTAAGGATTCTTTTTCTATACTTTTAATAACTTTTCATGATAACATGACTTATGAGATTATACCCACATTATTTATAATATTGTTTTTTTACCATCCTTCTAGACAATGCATATCCTCAGGATTTTAACTCCATTTAGCCCTCTCTGACTTCAAGACCGCTGTTGTCATATAATATCCAAGACAGGACCCGCTGGGATCGTCCCTCCCAGCCGCCAGCCGCCGTGCTGTGACAGCAGAAGCATGGGGAAAATCCATACTGAGGTGTGCTCCTCTAGCTCCAGCTGGGTTCCCGGCCAATGACCTTAAAACCCTTCCGGTCACATGAGTCAGCTGGTGGACTTTCTGCAATATCGAGCCCCCAGATGACCAGAGCCCCAGGACACGGGGGAGGAGAGCTGCTGAGCTGAGACTCCGGACTAAGAGAAGTAATAAAATGGCGCGGGTAGTTTGCTCTACAGCCTGCTAAACAATATGGCTTTTTATGTGATTTTAAAAATAAATTCTCCCTTCAAATAATCCCTTTGCCCATTTTCTCTTTATTTTGTTCTAGAATTCTAATTAAATGTATGGTAGATTGCACACGCCCTTCCATATAATCTCCATCTAGTCATTACATTGCATGCATACAATGCTGCGTTCTTGATATTCCCGGATCTTAGTTGGTTTACCATTTGTCTGTTTAACTGGGCTAAATCTGCCATTAAACCTCATTATTTATTCAGTCCTTGATTTTTACTGTCTCATGCCAAGAAATATGAAGAGTCTGAGAATTTGCCTTACTTGCAACCTAACAAGTTAGCTGAGACTGTTCCATGAATAGAAAACATCAGACATCTAGGTAAGAGACAGAGAACTTTATTACCTGCCGCACAGCAAGAAGCATGAGTGTCGGGGCGTCGGGTGGCTCAGTGGGTTAAAGCCTCTGCCTTCGGCTCAGGTCATGATCTCAGGGTCCTGGGATCACGCCCCCCATCAGGCTCTCTGCTCAGCAGGGAGCCTGCTTCCCCCTCTCTCTCTCTGCCTGCCTCTCTGCCTACTTGTGATCTCTTTCTCTGTCAAATAAATAAGTAAAATCTTAAAAAAAAAAAAAAAAGAAGCATGAGCGTCATATGGACATCGCTCCTCAATTCCAAAAGGGGTGACATGTAGGGGTCTAGGCAGAAGTTCTGCATGCCGTGGGTTTGAAGAATCTTGTGTTTAGAGCTCCCAAGTCTTTCAGAATGAGAAATAAGCAAAATCAACCCAAAGGAGATACTATCTTTACAACACTGGATAGTAAGCAAACCTACACTCTGTTCATATGAAGCCTCTCTCTCCATCTTTCAAGGCTACTACATACTCGAAATGATAGCCCAGAATAAAAGCAATTGGTTTCTATTTTAACAAAATGTGCAGAAATGTGGGGCGCCTGGGTGGTTCAGTTGTTAAGCGTCTGCCTTTGGCTCAGGTCATGATCCCAGGGTCCTGGGATAGAGCCCATATCCAGTTCCCTGCTCAGCAGGAAGCTTGCTTCTCACTCCCCCTCCCCCCTGCTTGTGTTCCCTCTCTCTATGTCTCTCTCTCTCTCTCTCTGTCAAACAAATAAATAAAATCTTAAAAAAAAAAAATGCAGAAATGTGAAAGACGCACGGACAATTGTCTCCCAACCTTTGCTTTTTCAAACCTAGGAAATATACATATATATATATATATATATATCTCAGGTATGTGATGTGATGTGCTCAATGTTCTCCTGAAAAACAAGCAAACAAACAAACAAACAAATAAAATTAATGGAAAAACTGATGACCCAAGTAAGTCCAGAGTTGGTTTCTTAAATTCGACACATGCACCATGCTTCTGCAAAATGAGAGCATCGAGGAAATGGGTGAGGAGCATGCAAGAACAAATGTAGAATCTTTGCAACTTTTCTGCAAATCTAAAATTATTTTGAATGAAAAGTTTATTAAAATAACCTACTTAGTTTTGCAAATCAGTTCAGTTTAAATTTGCTACTTTCATATGAGCATATACTACAGAGGTAAATATGACTTCGAGTACTTGAGTATTACGCCTGCTTGGCTAGATTCTAGTGCTCTCACTGTGGGCTTTGTGATTCCTAGTGACCCTCCTAGCATTTCAGAAATTATAAAGAGATCTGTTTTATGTTTCAAGCATACTTTTAATTCACGCAACAGAAGAATTTTCTAAGTTCCTAATTCACTATTATCAGACACACTGAGCCTCTCCCACCATAGGAACCCACTCTCTTATATTCAGTCAGTACTCTTTGAATCCACCTTCTGCCTCTACACTTAAGTGTTGTGTTTCTATACAGTGGAGAGTATTACATTGTCTATTTTTAACTTAGATAAATGACTTAATTCTCATACTTCCTATTTATTCATCACTTCATTTTTATGTTTCTGTATGTAATTCTACTAAACTTTTTAAATACTGTGTATTATCCCACCTAATGCCTGTGTCACAGGGATCTATTTCATTCCTGTAAAGATTGACACCGAGGTTGAGTTTAACTCCTTGTTTTTATAAGCACTAGTTGTGCTTCAACAATTATCCCAATACACCTTCCCAGGAACATGAATACACAAAACATATTGGCGTACTGTATACATATAATTTTACTAAATACTGCCAACTTATTTTTCATAATGCCTCAATCGGTGACATCACAGTCCTAGCAACTGTGTTTCATGTTTGAGACTCCATACTCCTGCAGTCACTTGATGAGCACTAATAATTTTTGCCAACTGATAGAGTATTTTCTCAAAGTTTTGTTGATTTGCACCTCCTTAATTGCTGGTGCGATCGAGACTTTCTACATGTACTTATTAGTAATTTATTCAGGATTTCCCTTCTGTGAATTGTCTATTTAGAAATTTTCCCCCTATATTTTCTTAAAGAAATATCTTCTATCTGCTCCAAATTAATCCATTATCAGCTTAGCTATTGCAAAGACTGTTGTAATGTCTATAACACATCTGTTATCTTTGTTAATACTGTTTCTGTTTTGAAAAGAAATTTTAAGTACTAAACTGCACTAAGTAGACAAATCAATTTCCCCATACTAATGCCAGCATGATTGTGGTCTCCACTAAAAAAGTGTTCTCCATAAACTAATTCAAAAACATATGGAAAGGCAAAAGACCAAGAACAGCCAGTGCAGTATTGAAGAACCAGGACAACATGGAGGAACTGGCAAGACTCACTGAAGGGCTACAGTAATCAAGACTGAAAAATCGATAAAAACTGGCAAAAGACTACTCTTGAAAGAATGGACAAATAAGTTGATGACAGAGTAAAATGGACCCACGTGAGTACAGTGATCCCTCCTTACCCAGAGTTTTGCTCTTTGCAGTTTCAGGTACTGAGGTCAACTGCATCTGGGAACAGATTATCCCCTTTCAGATGGACACATCAACAGCAGCCTAATGCTACATCATGGGGCCCAAACCACTTACTTCACTTCATCCCATCATGTAGACGTTTTATCTTCTCATATCATCATCATAAGAAGGGTGAGGATGATACATTAAGATATTTTGAGAGAGACAGAAAGAGAGAGACCACATTCACATAAATTTTATTACAGAATATTGTTATAATTGTTTTATTTTACAATTAGTTATTGTTAATCTCTCACTTCGCCTAATTTATATAATACATTTTATCATAGGTACAGGAAAAAACACAGAATATACAGAATCAGTATAATATGCAATTTCAGTCATCCACTGGGGACCTTGGAAGAACATACACCCTGTGGATCAGAGGGGACAACTGTGTTGTCAACTTATCTTTGAAAAAAGATCTAAAGTAGTTAAATAGAAAAGGGATAGTCTTTTCAACAAATGATACTGGAACAAGAAGACATCCACATGCAAAAACATGAATCCAGACTAAGACCTTACACTTGTCACAGGAATTAACTCAGAATGGCTCATCGACCCGAATACAAAAAACAAAAGTTTTTATGGAAACTTCTAGAAGATAACATAGGAGAAAATTTAGGTTTCCTTGGGTTTGGTGAGGAAGTTTAGATTTGTCATCAAAAACAGGATCATGAAATAATTAAACTTCATTAAAATTTAAAACTTTTGCTTTGTGAAAGACACTGCTAAGATATTGAAAAGACAAGCCACAGACTGGGAGAAAATATTTGCAAACGATGTATGTGATAAAGAGCTGTTATCCAAAATATACAGAGAATTCTTAAGACTCAACAGCAAGAAAACAATGTGATTCAAAAAATGGGCAAAGATCTGAACAGACACCTCACCAAAGAAGATAGAGAGTCGACAAATAAGCCTATAAAAAGATGCTCAACATCTTATGTCATTATGCAATTTCAAGTTAAAACAAAAATTAAATACTACTACAGCCCAGTTACAGTGGCCAAAACCCACAACAGCAACACCACCAAATGCTGGTGAGGATGTGCAGCGACAAGAGCCCTCACTCACTGCTGGCAGGAATGTGCAATGGTACAAGCGCTCTGGAAGGTGGGTTAGCACTTTCCCACAAAACTGAACATGCTCTTCCCATAGGATCCGGAAACTGAACTCCTTGGTATTTACTCAGACTGAAAACTTAGATCCACACAAAAACCTGCACGTGGATGATTATAGCAGCTTCAACCGTAACTGTCAAAACTGGTAGCAACCAAGATGTCCTTCACCAGGCGAGTAGATAAACAGACTGTGGTATATCCATGCAAGGGGATATAATTCAGTGGTAAAGAGAAATGAATTACAAAGTCTTGAAATAAGGGGAGGAACCTAAAGTTCACATTACCAAGTGAAAGGAGTCAATCTGAAAATGCAACACACTGTATGATTCTGATTTATACGACATTCTGGGAAAATCCAAACTGTGGAGATAGTAAGTATAACAATCAGTGGTTTCCAGGGTGTGGAGGCAGGGAAGGAGAGATGAACAGGTGGAACACAAGGGATTTTTAGGGTAGTGGAAATATTCTGTATGATACTGTAATGGGAGATACATAACACTTGTCAAAACCCATAAAACCATACAGCACAAAAAGTGAACACTAACATAGACTATGAGACCATTAGTTAATAATAATGTATCAACACTCATTGCTTGTAATAAATGCACAACACTAATGCAAGATATTAATGATGGGGGGGATAGGAGACGAGGAGGGGAAGTATGAGGAGGAAGTATATGTGAATTTTCTGTTAACTTTTTGTGAAACCTGAACTTTCTATAAACCTAAAACTGCTCTAAGAAATAAAGTTTATTAATTTAAAAAAAAAGTTCTCAACTATACTATCACAAAGTTTGGTAAGTAGAACATATGAAAAAGAGATGATAAAATAAATCCCACTATAACAGAGTTTGTAGGAAACAATTTATTCATTGTAATTGTGGGCACAATAACTCCCACATTGGGTTTTTAAAAAGATCCTGGAAAATATTTCTTCAAGAGGAAGACTTGCCTTGGGCTCTACATTTAGATCAGCGTTTCATAGGCCCATGATCAATTTTTGTATAATCTGCAAGCTAAATTTTTTTTTTTCACATTTGATTTTTTTTTTTTTTTACTCTAAAGTTGAATTATAGGGTAATCCTATTTTTAATTTTTGAGGAACCTGCATACTGTTTTCCAGAGTGGCTGCACCAATTTGCATTCCCACCAACAGTGTAGGAGGTTCCCCTCTCTATGACCCAGCAATTGCACTACTAGGTATTTACCCAAAGGATACAAAAATACTAATTCGAAGGGACACATGCACCCCAGTGTTTATAGCAGCATTGTCTACAACAGCCAAAGTATGGGAAGAGCCCAAATGTCCATTGACTGATGAATGGATAAAGAAGATGTGGTATATAAATAAAATGAAATATTGCTCAGCCATCAAAAAGAATGAAATCTTTCCATTTGCAACAGCGTGGATGGAGCTAGAGAGTGTAGTGCCGAGTGAAATAAGTCAGAGAAAGACAAATACCATATCGTTTCACTCATGTGCGGAATTTAAGAAACAAATCAGATAAACAAAGGGGAAAGGAATAAAAAAGAGAGGCAAACCATAAAAGACACTCTTAACTAGAGAGAACACACGGAAGGTTGCTGGAGGGGAGTTGGGTGGGAGGTTGGAGTAAAAGGGTGATGGGCATTAAGGAGGGCACTTGTTGTGATGAGTGCTGGGTGTTATATGCAAGTGATGAATCACTACATTCCACTCCTGAAACTAATATTACACTATATGTTAACTAACTAATATTCAAATAAAAACTTGAAACACTAAATAAATAAATAAATCTAAAGGAGAAAATTATTTTATGACATGTGAAAATTTTAGGAATTTCAAAGCTCATAAGTATCATTTTGTTGAAAAACAAGACGAGATGGGGCGCGTTCAGGGTGGCATGGTGGTGGACAAGCCCCGTGCACTCAGTGACACTCGAAATAGCATTTCTCTATTAAATACCAAAGTAATACAGGTGCGTGAAGCAGTTTTACAAAACAGAATGGCATTAGTTGTTTTAACTGTTGCACAGAACTTGCACCGTCATAAAAACAGAATGCTGCGTACACATTCCAGGTTACCACAAAAATATTTCTGGGTTTATAACCAACATTGATGCTCAAACTGGCACTTTAAATGATCTCTCTTTCCATTAAGTTCCTGGCTTAGAGGAAGATTATGGCTTAGAGGAAGTTTGGTTAAGTTCCTGGCTTAGAGGAAGATTATGGTCAACTATGCAGGGTCACTTTATGGGACTTCTCATTTTTATAGCCTTGCTAACCTTACTGTGTTGCCTTTTTCAATATCTCTCCCCTTGGTGCTGAACCTCAATCCCTACAATGAATTCACAGCAACAGAAGATCCTTACGACCCACAGATACGCTTCCTTACTGTCAGCATTGGATTCAGCTGCCTCTACCTTTCCTAACTCCCCTACATGACGGGGTTTGGGGATATAGGTGAGGTTCAGTGGGGTAAAGTCCAGAACTGACGACCAAGAAAGAATTCCTGAGACATCTTTGGTGCAAAACAGTGGTTTATTAAGGCACAGGGACAGGACCCAGGGGCAGAAAGAGCTGCTGCCCTGGGTTTGTGAGAGGTGGCTGATTGTCTACTTTGAGGTTGGAGGAGGTAAGGAAAAGGAAGGTCTCAAAAGGATTTTCATACGCTAAAGAAGACTCACAGATGCTGAGGCCTTGCCACTGTCAAGATAAGGTGGTTTTTCCCCCCCGCTAGCCAGGCATTAACATGAAGATATTTGGGAGCTTCCTGGAGGAACATTGCCTCAAGTATGTGTAAATGGGCTGCAGGTTCTAAGGACATTTAATCGTATCTACATTCCCTTCTGGAAATTAGGTTATTGGTAGAAATGCTTTGTTCTCCTAGATTGCTAAAATATTTGTAAGCTGGGGGAGACTCAGGTCTTGTAGGATTGTAATCTTTATAAGTTAACTACTTGTTTTTCCTTTCCTTAGCTTTAGGGCAGCCAGGAGTGCCTCGGGAATGCCACATGTATCCCTGGGGGGAGAGGTTGTGGGGTGTCAGCTTCTGCTTTGTCCTTACTTAGCCTTCTCTTCCCTCATCATACACATTCCCCAACTGACCAATGTTGACCCATAGGTAGGGACATCTCTACTGCCCTACTGAGCAGGAAGAAGCTACAGAAGATGAGACCCTTCCACCTTCAACAGCCTTAAAGCTTTCAGGGTCACAATTGTCCAGAGGAGAAATGATGAGGGAGCAGAAGGCGAGCTGAAGACAAAGCAGAAAATCACACCCTGCAACTTCCCCCCACCCCCCTCTCCAGGGTGGGACATTCATGACCTGCAGCCAGGGATCTCCCAACTATTTTAATGTTAATACCTTGCTAGAGGGGAAAACGACCTTAACTTGGCAGGACAAGGCCTCTGGTATCTTGCAGGTCCTCTTTAGCATATGAAAGTTCTTTTGAAACCTCCCTATATCCTTTCCTCCCCCAACCCCAAAGTGGATAATCAGTCACCCATCACAAGTCCCGGGCAGCAGCTGTTTCTGCCCCTGGGTCCTGTCCCTGTGCTTTAATAAACCACCATGGTGCACCAAAAACAAAACAAAACAAAACAAAACAAAACAAAAAACACAATTACGTGCCCGCAAAACATCCGCAATCTTGTCTGTTGGCTCACAAAATCTGAAATATTTGCTATCTGGCCCTTTACAGAAATAGCCTGCTGGCCCTATTTTAGAAGGTCCACTACATTATAAAAACAAAAACGTATTAAAGAACACATGGACATCTCCTTCACCCATACTTACTGCTACTTCAGCAAAACCAAAACGCGAAGCACATGTTTTTGTGAGTAACCCCAGTCGGGCTCCAGAGAAACACTTTTCCACAAAGCTTGCTTATTTCCTTGAAAGAAAGTCACCTCAGTCTGAATTCCAAGGAGTTTTGAGCTTGGGGCCGCTGGCCAGGGTAAAATGGACCCAGCTTTGGAGCCTGGTGTGGATTTGAACAGTAGCAGCACTTAGGTAAAAAACAAATTACAAATAAATAAAAAGACAAACCAACACACGTGCTAAATCCTTTCTCTTACGTAGCAGGAGCACAAGATACACAACGGAGTCTCCTCCCAAGTGTCCTGGCTAACATACTCCACTTTCTTTACTTGGGCTCCAAATGCACGGTTGTGGGAGAGCTCAATTAGCAAGGAATTGCAATTTGCATATGGTGCCTGAGGAGTATTCTGCAATCTAAAAAACTTACCTATTCTTAGATTTCTATAGTCTACACACTCTTAAATACGTTTAGTCTGAGTACCATGTGATTCTTTACGCTGGCAACCACAAGTGGAAAAGTGTGATGGGGGCAGCAGGTGGAAAGAAATCTTAATCCAGGATAAAAATGCACTTGCCTTCATAGGAGCATGCTCAAAGATGCATATACAACTATTTCATTGCAATACATCACAGCAAACGTGGGAAACATCTTAAAGGGCCTTACATCAAAGACTGAGGACAGTTTTGCAGGTGGACATAGTGAGGTCTAGAGCTAGGCAGCTGACCGACCTACAGGTACTGGTGTTAAGTGAAAATGCACTTACGAAGGGGATTGGGAGGCTGAGTATTTGGGAATGCTGCTTACTAAAGACTGCAGCTTTTTCTGGGGTATTTAGAACATTTGCCAGGAATGCATATCTTTTAAAAGTACATTTCAATCCTAGGGTGGGGGAGAGGTTTATATGAGCTTAGATGTATCAGTAAATAAATCTGAAATACTGAGTTCAAATGAGAAAGCCACGTTGTACTAAAAATGGCCCATTTTCTCCCCTGGGCTGTTCTCTAGTATAATTTTCTGTCTGCATTTCTGAATTGCATGAAAGATTGGTAGAATACCATTAGCTATGGTTGAAGAATTACTTTCAGGCTAAACTCTTGTTCTTAAGACACTTTTAACTTTTTGTAAAACAAAATCTAGCTTCAAATTTTACTAGCTATTTTCAAGCCAAAGAGAATTTTCATTTGAAAAGTTTAGAGGAAAAAAAATCCCTTTGTTCTTGTTAGTTATTTATGCATAAATCAAAGGGTTTTTTTTTAACGCATTGAAAGAAAAATAACATTATTCTGAATAATTTTAATGGGTAACTGAACGGGTTTGCACTAAATACCCTTTATCTTGTCATGGTTGCAGGTAAGCAAAACAGAATAGTTCAGTGACGGAAACATTA
The DNA here is from genome assembly GCA_028534135.1 of Potos flavus. Taxonomy (NCBI): domain Eukaryota; kingdom Metazoa; phylum Chordata; class Mammalia; order Carnivora; family Procyonidae; genus Potos; species Potos flavus. The sequence continues at coordinate 128,836,603 of CM052895.1, forward strand.
CTGCCTTTGTGGATTCTGGGTACACATGTAACTAGGGTGTAAGTCTTTTCTTATGCAAATTCCATTCTCTAGTGTTTGGTTTTAATTACCGCCGCTGGACAATACGGCATTTCTCCTATTTTTACATTATGTTCTCTCTCTGTTTTCCATCGTCTTTTGTTTTGACTAGGTGATGCACTGGCGTGACTCAAAATTTCAATAAAGTAACAGGGCAAATAAAGAAAATTAAGTCCCCTCCATCACCCACCCCTCAGGTCAGCATTCCCAGAGTCACAGGACCAGAGCAACCTCCTGCCGGGTCCTTCCAGATTTGGTCTATGTTCACAAGCACGTGTGCATACAGGATACTTCCTCCTACTCAGGTGGATGGGGTACATTCTACGTTGCGATCATGGGGGCTCAGAGCTTTTCCCGAGATGTTAGTTCAAAGAGAATGACTCTGCACATGTAACCATTCTAGCTAGAGACGGGTTTATGGTTTCATCAGTCAGCCTCAGCCAGACATGGCCAGCAGGAGTCTCCTAATAAAGGGATGGCTTCGCTGCCTTTCCCCACACCTACCCACTCCCTCTGGACAGAAACGAAGCTGGGGATCCTGAGATGGCAGGGACCCTGCCCTCAGATTTTCACACTTTGCAAAATCTGGATGAGCTGTGGTCTCTGCTTGTGCCAATAGCCGGAGATTTCCATTTATCTTCACTCTGGGCATCTCCCTCCTGGACTCCAAGTTAATTCATGCACACACCCCATCCAACGGCCAGAACATGCACCTGCTCCTGCCAAGAGGGTAAGGATGGCCAGTAGAGCTTCTCCAGAGGGGCAGCAGAGACCAGGACCAGCAGACACAAGGTGGCACCCCGGCAATAAAATGAGGGTGTATTCCACGTTCCCTATCCACTGTTCTCCATCACCCCAAGCCAGAGGAGTTGGGCTCTGCACAGATTAAGGGAAGGAGATGTCCCGGAACTGGGCCTGGGTGCCTTCCTCCACTCACCAGGGCTGGAGTGGGAAGGAGAAGGAGCGAAGGAGCAGACCAGACCCTCGCCCACTTCAGGTCCCTGGAGCTGGTGGCCTGACCATCCACGGTGGAGAGAGCAACTTTGGGCTGGGCATCAGATCGGAGTTCGAAGCTGGATAGATTTTGTAAAGCTGGCAGAGGGTCAAGAGGACATTAAAGAAACTGCTAGGGGCGCCTGGGTGACTCAGTCGTTAAGCGTCTGCCTTCGGCTTGGGTCGTGGTCCGCGGGAAGCCTGCTTCTCCCTCTCCCACTCCCCCTGCTTGTGCTCCCTCCCTCACTGTGTGTCTCTCTCTGTCAAATAAATAAATAAAATCTTAAAAAAAAAAAAAAAGAAACTGCTACGAAACAGTCAAGGAAGGGTTGACTCAGCACGATTAGGTGCAGTAGCTGCTAAAAAAAATCAAAGCCCTCCAGCATGGGCGTCTCCCACCAAGGGCAGACTGTTTGCTAAATGTTTCTATGACCCACAGCTTATGAGTTAGGGACACGTAGATGGATAGATAGCTGCTAAATTCTCCTTAGCAGTTGATTTTCACCATTCCTCAAATTTACTCATGAAGATGCTTTGATTTACAGCCCAGGTGTATTTTAAAATATGTTAGCTTTTGAAAATCTATTGCTCAGAAATACAGGCCTTCTCCACCCTTTTTCCCTTTCTATGTCTGCCACGCAAATGGAAAACACACGCACCCCACACACATAGACAAGAAGTACAGGTGCGTGCGTCAGCGGGAAACGTGCACGCGCGGGTGCGGATGGGACGGAAGTAGCAGAGACAGGGGAGCAGGGCTCTGTGAGACCCACAGGGCCAGCTGGGGGCCAGCAGGGTGCAGGCGCGCTGCGCTACCCGAGGCGACAAGAGGGACCAGGCCGACCGTCAGGTTTTCAGTGGGGTAATCAGTGAGCACCTGAGAAGGCTTTTCTCTCCATGTTATAGATTTCATATCTATATATGTTATATATTTCATGTTCTATATTTCATGGCCAAAGGTTATAGCCAGAGTGTTTTTGAGACACGGGTGCAGAGTTCCAGGTAGCCAGACTTTCCTCAGAAGTTAAGTCGTTCTCATCATTGTTTCTCGATGGGGTAAAAATAAGGGCGGGTGGGTACACGAAGCCTTACAAAGACACAATTTTTAACAAAAAGACTTTAATTTCTGAAACGCAAGGCAAGTTATGCTATTTTTATATTGATCAATTACAGAATAATATCTGGATGAGGGGTTTTTCAAATCATTTGCTTTAAACCTTTGAGCAGCTGCAGAAAAAAAACAAAACCCAAAACACAACTTAGGAAAGGCAACACTAAACGCAAACCGAAATACATGCTGGAACCACACAGAAATCCAGTAAGACCATTAGCCCCTCGGCTCCCCCAGCCCGATGGTAAGGCAGGGCGTATCACAGAGTGTTTCCCTGCGAACACACGTCCTGAACCACAGCTCCCTGGTCAGCTGCCCCTCTCCCATCTAACCACAGGAGTAAGCGCCGAGAGCAGAACGGAGCTCTGCATTCCGTCGGGGGTGGCCCTTACATGCTTTCGGTGGAACCACAGGCTCGCGCACGCGCGCTGCTGCCCTGGTTCCGGATCCCGCGTCGGCATCCTCCACGTGGTCAGCTCCCGCTGCACCTGACGCCGGGCGCCCGGCACCATCAAGCCTCCCAGCTTCCCCAGTTGGCCGCTGTGCTCTGCTCTCCTGCTCTCGCCGTCCTGTGACCGCTGGCCTTCCTCCCCCCAAGTCAACCTTGCCCTCCTTTTAAGTGGCTTCAGATAACCAACCTTAGCTTAAGCTACCGTCTTAACTTTGTGTTCTGGTAGCCCACCGCTTTTTGCTTTGGACGTTAGAGAGCTTTGCACGGTGATAAGCCTTTCGCCCTGGTCATCTGACCCTGTCTCACCTCTGGCCCATCTGCTAGCCATCCTCTTTCTACTTTCCTACCTTCTCTTCCACTGCAGTCCCTCTAGGAAGTCCCTGTCATGGTCCCTGCCTGGCATGGACTCCCCTTTCTGTGCTCTTGAATCATAGGGCTGCATAATAATGAGCCGCAGAGAGAAATGTGTTGGGAGAATAAAAAGAAAGCCTCAGGGGGACTAATTATGGAAAATACAGTGAGTCTCTGTCAGCACTGGAGAAGGTGGAAGAAAAACCGAGACGTGCAACTGGAGGGCAAGTCGGGTGCCCCGCGCGTCACAGTGGAGCCAAAGGAGACGGGCGTCGCGAGTGCCTCCTGGCGCGGTGGCGCCCAGGGCGCCTGGTGGGATAGACCCAGGCGGCCCAGGGAGCGCTGGCCCCGGTGGAGTACACACACTGGGGACCAGAGCAAAGGTGGACACTGCCTTAGATTCTGGGGGGGGGGGGGGGGGGTCGGGTGGAGACAATGCCAGCAGGGAGCGTCCTTGAGCCTGCCTTATTTTCTGGGCTGTCGCAGGTGGGGTCCCTAGAACCTCTCTGAGCTCAGCGTGCGTCGGGGTGGGTGGGCTTTTGTCCCCCCTACGTCTGGGCTTCATTGTGAAGTGAAAGGTCCCGGGTGTGAGACCCCCAGATGGATTCAGTGTCTGTGATTCAATGTCTGTCCCCGACTCGGAGCCCAGTGGGCGCGCAGTGGCTGAGGTCCCCACCAGGCCCTTTGAAGGAACCAGTAGATGAGTAAAGGATGAGCGAGGACTGTTCATCCCCCGGTAGGGTCGGGCGGAGCCACGGTGTGGTTCACAGGTGCGCGGACTAGGATGCTGGGCAGGCGGGTGTCTGAGCCAAGACTGCGAAACCACGCCAGGTGCCTGGGTTGTGTGACCTTGCGAAACAAACGTGGGAGAGGAGCTTACTAAGCTTACTAAGGGTCATCGATCTCTGCGTTGCGAAGCACCATTCTGGGAGACGTCTTCCGATACAGGGAAGGACGTTATCAATCATTCTTTACACCCTGCTGGTGTAAATATATAAAACAGACCCAGAACGAATCACCTGTTGAAGAGCCGCTTTGATTTCAGAGGTTAATTCAGCTCCCCAGTATCTCAAAAACAAAACAGAATCAAGGCCAACTCATTTTCCCCTGCTGGAGTCATTATCTTGTTACTATGACAACTCGCTTCACAAATTTTTTGCCAGACACATGATAAAAACATGGGAGAGTGCTGTATCTAGTAGAATTGAAAATAAATCCCTGAAAGTGCAAAGCAAATAATAAACCAGTAGCCAAAAGAATTAAAAACATCACTGAACAAGTTATTTTTGCAGTGAAATAGATTTTAAAGCTCCTAAAATTGTGAACACTTTCACAAATTAATATTGAAAATGTACTTTCTTAAAAACTGCAGAATCAAATGCCAACAGAACCATTTTTAACCTGCTCTAGAAATATGTTATTAGTTTTGGAGTATATTTATGTTTTATTGTACTTGAAAAAGTAATATATGACATCATACTATTTGTAAAACAATAGAACCATTCAGAACTAGAGTAAAAACAGAAATCTCTCCATCACTCTCCCCGCTTAACATAGTCAGGGGCTTGTCATCTCTTCCCCAAAAGGAGCCACTCTTAACACTATGTATCTTTCCATAGTAACGTATAGTATGGATAGACAAGAGAGATAAATTTCTTATGTGTACCTCTTTTTTGTTAGCATAATACAATGACTTAGTAGTCTTTCATAATAGCACATTCAGCTCTAACTCATTCCCTTCAATTTCTCCATAATGCATGACATAATATGGATTTACTAGAATTTTCAACCATCCCTTTATCGACGGACATTCAGGTTGTTTCCCCTTTGTCATTAATGCAAACACGGTTGCAGAGGACTTTTTGTAACTATGCCTTAAGGCACATGGTTTATTCCTTCATGTGCCAGATGCTGAAAGGGAAAGGGCTGGTCATGGGAGATGAGTACTTAATATTTGAGAGGTGCTAACAAATTGTTCTTTAAATGGTCTGTGAAAAGCTGTCTATTAAAAAATGCAAGTGCCCATTTCTGCACTCCTTTAGATAAAGCATATTCATATCATCAATTTGTTTATTTTTACCAGTGCAATAGGCAAATATATATGTATGTGAATCATATACACACAATATCATTGATTTTATAATTTGTCTCCCCAGTAACTATAAGATAACGCGTGACTTCATAGGTGTCTTTGCATTTCAACTTTTTCTTCTGTTGATGTGTTTATTTGTATTTTGTACCCTTTTCTTTGTGGCCATTTGTCTACTGAGTAGAAGGGCTTCATCTTACATCATAGATATTAATCCATTGCACTGGTGAATCCTGTGGGTGTCTATTAGATCGAAATGCTAATTGTATTTACAACTTTGGGGTGTTTTTCAATTAACTTTTTGAAAAATAAATTCTGAAAATGAGGCATTACAATATTCAAATTGGATTATAGATTTCTTCCTGTATGTCACCTAGTTTTTGTTTTGTGTACTTGGAGACACTGTTGCTAAGGGTAGAAGGTGATATGTGTGTTCTTTGTGGAATATAATTTTTGTCTCCATTTGTCCCATTTAATCATTTTCGGGTAGATTTCTGATTTTATGCCTGCCAGGCTTCTTATCATTTTAGTAACCTATTCCTGAGAGATCTTTCTTGTACCGTGCATTTACTTTTCACTTTTATACAGCATGGTCGTTAAAAGTATAGTCTCCGGAGTCCTCTCTTGGGTCAGTAATTGTGCTTAGTTCATAATGTCATTTTGGGGATCAAATGAGCTGATCCATGCAAAAAGATTGGTCTAGTGCTCCCAACATACTCAGCAGATCGTGTGTCTTTGTTTTATTTTTGGTATGTGTCCTTGTAAACGTCTTTTAGCTGAATTCTTATTTTGTCCCAAACTGGCAATAAATATATCCCATTCAAATTTATTGTGAAAACTAATATATAGTTTTTTATATTCTTCTATTTGACTCACTTTAGTGTTTAGCAAAAACATTTAAACATACTTTTTATTTAACCAATACCAAAACCCTGTGTAAGTTCCCCCTGACATGAACAGGATAATTAGTCACATACTCAAATGCATCAAATTCTTCTTATTTCCCGTGCATTTTAAAATTACGTGGAATTTTAATTTTAGGTTATTAATTTTTTAATATTGTGCTTTGGAATTTCTTGGAACTGTTTCTTATCAGTTGGAATTTACATGCGGCTACATTTTCCACAATTGTGGAGGCATAAATCAGTTTAATTTTTTTTTTTGTATTCATCACCAGTTTTGAATACTGTTTTTGATCCTAAATTCTAATGTTTCCATCTTTCTACTATTTGGGTCTTAATTGCTCTTTTTCTAGCTTTTCAAAGTGGAGACTTGAATCATTGTTATGAAACCTTACAGTTAAAGTGATAAATCTGTCTCCAAGTCTTGCATATTTTAGACTCTACAGGCCAAGAGGCAAAAAACAAGAATATTCTCTAAATGCTTCTATAACAAGAGAAAAAGAACTTTCACAAATTCTATCAATGACATTGGAAGAGTATGATAACAATTGAGTAATATTTTTATGATACAGGTGTACCGATAAAAATAACGGGATTCTGATTTAGGGGGTAACATTTCACTTAACTTGGGTTTCCACACATCATGTCATTAAAAACGAGAGTAAGAACATGATATTAATTTGATTTGTTGGGAGGCGAAAGAAGTTAATTTGAAATTTCAGAGATTGTGGCTCAAAATCAGAGCGGCACAGAGAGAGAAAGAAAACAAGTGCATGAACGCCTCAGAGCCCAGGTGTTTCCCTAGTGAGGTCATTCATTCATACAACAAACATGTAGTGAGGACCTACCACGTCCCCAGCACTATTGTAGGCAGTTGGGATACATCAGTGAACAAAACAACGGAGATGATTGCCCACATGGAACTCACTTCACAGGATGATATAAGAAAATTCATAAGACGGGCACCTGGGTGGTTAAGCGTCTGCCTTCAGCTCAGGTCATGATTCTAGGGTCTTGGGATCAAGTCCCGTATCAGGCTCCCTGTTCAGCGGGGAGTCTGCTTCTCCCTCTGTCCCTTACCCCCACTCTTGCACACACATGCTCTCTCTCACACAAAAATAAATAAATAAAATCTTAAAAAAAAAAAAGAAAATTCATAAGCCAAGACCTAGTATTTATTCAGTACACTCTGTGTTAAATTAGACTAGCTCACTTATAATGGTCTCAAGATTTAAAAATACAAAAAAAAATTGTAAATAAGTGAAAGCTGGGAATGTGCATGTAATTTATATGGTCTCTATACAAGGAGACATCTGAAATTACACACTAAGATTCACTCTTAAGCATATCTTACTTATAATTGAACAGGAGTTTCAGGAAAGCTGATCAGGTGATTGTTGAGATATTTTTATATATTCAATTTCTTATATGAAATCTTAACTATTTTTGTTAGACTAGGAGAGGCTACAGAGCATAACAAAAATGTATTGGTTTCGACTCAAAGTCCTTAATTTGATCCTTCATTTACAGAATAAATGAAATGCAAACTTTCAAATTGTTTTTGCTTGCATTAACTAATATGCAAAATAACCTATTTTTACATTAAAATAAAAAATATGAAATTAAATCAACTTGATAGTTTTTCTGAAATTGAGAATGAGATTAAAGGATGATTATTATTTTTTTAGAAAATATTTTTAAAGATTTTATTTATTTACTCGAGAGAGAGAGAGAGCACAAGCAGGGCAAGCAGCAGAAGGAGAGGGAGAAACGGTCTCCCCACTGAGCAGGGAGCCCCACGCAGAGCTGGATCCCAGGACCCTGAGATCATGACCTGAGCCGAAGGCAGATGCTTAACCTACTGAGCCACCTAGGCGCCCCAGAGGATTATTATTTATTCACCCTATGGAAAGGGCGAACATGGAAAATCCTTGTCATTCTTAAGATCATAAATATGCCATAATCTAAGACACAGGCTCCCCTGTGTTTTTATTCTTATGTGTAATATTCTTTGGGGAGTATACCACAAAAATTAATTCACAATTCTGAACTGGAAAAGCATATTAGGTTACTAAAATTCATCAGTGTCTTTAGAGAGTTTTTTCCACATAGCCATATTTTTCCGTATTATATTTTTATTTATTAAAGCTATGTAGTAACAGTATTATTTAAAGGAAGTAGATCATAAAATAGAAATAGTTTTGATAACCTCAAATGCTCCTTAAAAACCTTTGCATAAACTCTTATACTACTACTCAAAGAAGATGTGTCGAGGCTCATGACATGAACATCCTCACGGATTCTAATTTGAAGCAGAAGTAACCTAGAATGTTCTGCACCAGGGCACTGCATACACTCTCCCCAAAAAGAAATCCCATGGGGGCTTCCTCAGAAGTTAGCTGGTGGCTGAAGATAACAACTTGATCTCATCTATTTGGCAACAGTTAAAATTAAACCCGGTGTAATTACAGTTAAAATTTGTTTTCAAAAAAGGCAATGTTATTTCTGACCTTTTACATGCTTTTTAACTGTACAGTTTGATACTCCCTCTGAACCACGAAACAAAAGGGAAATTTTCAGAAGATAGAACATGTGTCATTGTCATATCAGCTCTTACCCTTCTCTTTCCCAGCATCGTGAGGCTGTCGGAGGTCTAGAGACCTTTCTTATTTGTTCATCTGGTCAGTGATGAACAGGTGTCTTTACCAGGTTCCTACGGGGAGCCTGGGCTAGACCCTGAGACACAACGAGACCTACAGGGTTTAGAGATATTCCCCAGTCGTGCTCCGCGCTGGAAAGGCAGCACATTATTCCAACATAGAGAATGAGAGAGCACATGCTTCGCATGATCACAGACGTCCCGCGCAGCAGAGGGGGAAGCCGGAGGAAGAAGGCTCGCCATCAAGGGTTTGGAATTAAAAGAGATTTTAGCCTCTCGATCTTTGGCAAAAAGCCTCTTTAAGCTTCAGGGTTTTTTCGACATTTTTTACACATATGAAGCATGGAATTTTATATGGTAACTTTAATAAATATTATTTGTCTGTTTTATTCTTCTTTTCTTTTCCCTTTTTCCTTCTGAACTCACTTTGTCTCACCTCTACTCCCATTTTATCGTTTTATCTGGTTTGGGACAAATGCGTGGGGCCTCACCAACCAGGCTTCCGCTTCCTAAATTCTTTTGGAAGAAGCCAAGTCAGAGCTCAGAGCCTCGGGGAGCCCGTAGCAAACACTGGCCTACACCCCGTTGAAACTAGGCCTCGAGCCTCTTACTCTGAAGTCAACCCCCCAAATGGTTGAGAAACACTGTGTTGTCTTCACAACCCAGAAGTAGGACATACTGAATTGTAAGAGGCAGCCAAAGAGAAAACCTGCGGCCATTCAGAGACTCTCGCTGTGTCAATGAAGGGACTTTCTTGTTAACCGGAAATCAGCCTCTCCAAGAGAATCCAAGCCTGGATGCTTCCTACTATACCAAGACCTCACTTCTTTCAAAATCCAAATGGAGAAATTATTTAAAAACTGACTAGAAAATGTCGGCAGAATAGACTAGGTTTACTTCGTATTTTCTGACTGGATAGTTTCAGTTGCTTCTCTCTCCTGGGACTCAGTTTTTAATTTATAGTACATCGAGAGACAGGAGAAAGCGGCCATTATCACCTATGTCACATTTTGACAAGATGCTGAATTTTCTATAAATGTCTTCTGAACCTTCACCTAAATAAAGAGAGACTCTCTGACCTCTTGATTGTCGAAGTTGTAACCCTCCGCGGCATACCACGTTGTGACGAGTCTGGAGATGAAGAGCACGAGAATGAAGGCCCTCTTATTGTCTATTGGGTTCGACAGGCCTGAACTCTCCAGATAATAAAGAAACTTAAAAATCTCTCAAATCCCTAAGTGCACACAAAGACAATCGCTCCAAGAAAATATTTTAGGTCAGATGGCTTTTTTCACAGTCTGGTTATACAACAAGTGCAAGTTAGGTAGAACATGTCAGTATCTGAACCATGGGATGGGAGAAGAGCCCAAAATCAGCCCCAGTAATTAGAAAGACCTGAGATCTTTAAGTTAGTCTTCCTCTGCTCCTGAGGAGGTGATTTGTATTTGGTGGGTCCCAAATATTAGAATTAGAGGATACCACTGGTTAGGGAAGTTGTCTATGACTGGCCGTCTTGGGTAAGGATTCCTGGGTGAAGTCCACCAGGAGAGCTCATTGACTAGTTCCAAGGTGGGACTTCAGGTCAGTGTCCAAGAGTCGGAAACGAAGGTCCTTCCAGACACAGGTGGAGGAGCCATGGATGAGGGACCGAGTGGAAAATGTTTCCATCAGGAGAGAGGACCTCGTTCTGGGTGATTATCTAGAGGGGCGTAGGTAACCTTGAGTTGGAGATTCAATAAGATGCAGGAAGGACGCTGTCCACTGAAGGTGAACACAGATCCACAGATTTCTGGCTGAAATCCCCTTGCAGGAGCTCCTGTGAGCTGGGGGATGCTCTCTGCAGGAAGAGGCACCTGATGGGTGGGCTACAGGCATTGTAGTGAGCAGAGTCCAACAGATGTCAACACTTGAGAAAGAAGCCACAGAAACACAGAACTCATGACACGTTTTGCGTACAGCAGACCCTGGAGTCACTTTGACTTCTGAGAACATACATATGATGGAAGGGACAGAGGCCAAGGACTCTGGAAAGATCCTTCTTGACATGATCTTTCTCAGGCAACTAGGTCTTCAGGCCCATTCTTTGTCTGCACTCCCTTTCCAACGTCCTTAACAGAGTGGTCATTTCACAGTAGCTTCAGACAATTCTGGATCACAGATGATCTGTTCTTTTTCTGCAGAAGCTTTAAATGTTAGAAAGGTCTGCAAACTTCTGGTTCCATTCCAGGAGTATAAACCCATGAATCTGCAGTTTTCTCAAAATCATATTTAGCTACACTTTTTCCATGATCTTATACAACATTAAAGTGTCCACTCAATATTAGATTTTTTTCTTTTATCAGTCAATAAACAGGCATTTATTGATCACCTACTATGAGGATTTCAGAGTAAATATACAAGGAGCCTACACATCATGATTAAATATGAATTCTGTGTGCAGGTGAAAATGACTAACTAGAAAAAAGAATTTATATTATTTATTCTCTCTCCCTCTGTAAGTGTGTGTCTCTCTGTCTATTTTTAGATTAGTTTATAAGTTATATATTAGTTTATAGGCTATATATTCTAACCAGTGATATAGGGGTGCTCAGACCCTCTCCTCAAACATCTCCATTTGCTTTTAGAGGAAGGACATCCCTAGACAAGTGTCTCTACCCATCTCCATAACACCAGATCGTGCCCTCGGTCTAGATTTAGGGAAACGGCTCATGGTTCTTTGTTGTTCATTACTGCTTCCAGATCATGCCCCTCCCTCTCTCCTGGCTCCCCCAACTTTGACTCTTATATATCAGAATATACTACCTGATCCCCCACCCTGTTACTATCTTCTACCAAACCCTGGACTGACCCTGAATTCCATGAAGATTTTATCCCTGTTCAGCACCATGTACCTGCTGTCCCCAATACTACCACCGTCGTAACTCTTCACTTTTCATGAAGATGACTTTTCACTTCTTCAGTCTCTGTCCTTTATAATCTCCGCTCCACACAAAGTCGGTGCCTCCCTTGTATAGCCAAACCCCTGATCTCGCTGTTTCCAAATACTGCAATACCTATATAATCTCAATGCCAAAGAACTCTGGTCTCCAACAACCAGCCTCCAAGATTTCTAGCTTACTCCTTCTGTAACCCCACACCAGAAGTCCTTTGACCTCTCAGGACATCGGATTTGTCCTCCCATATCTGCACTGCCCCACAGCGGTCCTGTGCCCCAGCCTTTGTGATTCAGCGTGAATTCTGGGGTCTGCCACTTAATCAAGGCATTGCAGGTACTTCCCAGCTTGCTCTGGTCTTGTTTCCTCAAAAGAGAAACAACCACAATATAAACTAGAAAATACAACTCCCTGCCTGAGCCAGCTCGGCATCAGCAAAGCTGAATGAGGCTGGACAAAAGCACAGAAACACTTTAAATTCATGATTTCTAATATTAGGCAACGGGTAGTGCTTCCTGGTGATCCTAATCTCTCTCTTCCATTCACTCACTCGGTCTCTTCTCTCCTCTTCCCTCAAACTCGGACGCTTCCTCCCCCAAAACTGCCCACGCGTGTTTCCTGATTCACTGACAGACTTGTACAGCTCTGCCTGCCACTCCGCCCTTCCTCCTGGTACTGCGAGGACTTGTCCTAAAGCAGGTCCTCTACCTGCGAGCTGGAGCCCATCCTTCTGTCCCAGCTAATGAACTCACTGCAGCAATTCTCCTCCTCTTCCTACTTCATCAGTTTTTCTCCACTGGATCATCTCCATGAGGACACAGCCTCTGGTTTCACACATCTTTTAAAAAAAAATCTATAGCTGTCTCTTGACTCCACATTCTGTCCTAGACACCATGTGATTCCTCCATTCCTCTCAAAGCAAGCTCTTCCAACCACTGCCTCCAGAACCTTCTTCCCTCTCTTCCATGAATGTACCGGCACCCCAGCACACTGGCTCTATCCTGGCCTTCCAGTGAGTTCTCCATTGCTGTACTCACTTGCCCAATCTTAAACCTCTCTTTCACTATATGTGACAGGTTATCACTCATTCTTCCTCAGAAATGCCTCTTTCCTTGTCCTCCGGGATGCTCACCTGCCTTTCCTCTGCTGTATCCTAACTGGAAAATTCTACTTTGCTGGTTTCTTCTCATCCCTCTCAACTTCTAACTCCTGGAACCCCTGAGGGCTCAGTCTGTGAGCCTTTTATTATTTCCATCTATACTCACTTGGGGATCTCATTTTCACCTGTGTCTTTAACTACGGTCTATACCCTGACAACTAATAAATTTATATCAAGCCTGAATCTCTCCATGGAACATCAGATTCTAAATCTCACTCTCTTCTAAGCTTTTGCACTTAAAGTTCTAATGAGCACCTCAAAAATAACGTGTGCCAAAGCCCCTGATTTACCACACACACACACATACGCACACAGAAATGGTTTCTGCAGGATTCTTCCCCATATCAGTAAAAGACAGCTCCGTTTCCCAGCTGGGTAAACCAAAAACCTTGGGATAATTCTTGATTCTTTTCTTTTATATCCATATGCAATTCATCAGCAAATCTTACTGGCTTTAGATCACGAATACATCCAAGATCCCCACTGCCTGCTCTGAGTTCCCACTCTCTCTCCGCCAGACCATGGCAGTGACCTCTGAACTGGTCGTCTACACATTGGCCCCTTACATGCTATTCCTAACCAACAGCTGGAGCGAGCCTCTCAGGGAGCAAGGAAGATCATGACATCGTTCTTCCCAATACCCTCTGAGGCTCCACATCTCACTCAGAGTAAAAATCAAGGTCTGCACAACGACTTCCGTGGCTCCACACGACCTGGATCTCTGTTGCCTCTTTTATCTTATCTACTGTCTTCCTCCCCTAAGATTTTCCTGCCCTAGGCACCCTGGCCCCCTTGCACTTGCTGAAAATGACTAGCATGCTCCAACCTCTGGGCCTTTGCACTCTCTATGCCCACTGCCAGGATACAGATAGGTATACTTGCTTTTCTCATCCCCCATCACCCATGTACCACTTTATTTCTTTCCATGACACGTATCATGAATATTATATTATACTTAATATAATAAAATATAGTATTATCTTTGATGTATTGGTCTCTTCAACTAGGATGCATTTTCTCCACTAGAATTTGGTCCTCAAGATGGATTTTAATCTATTTTGTGCACTGCTGAATCCCCAGCACAGAATATAGTATTTCATATGCAGAAAACACTTACTAGATACTTGCTTAATTAATCAATGAGTCGCTTCACACCACATTGTCATCCAGCTTATGCATAAACCCTCCATGAATAGATATTCACTACCTCCTTACATAACCTCTTCCATTCTTAGAGAATTCTGTTGTAAAATCATTGCAAAAAGTCCATCATGTTTACTTCTGACCAATTGTTCAGAGGCCCATTTGTTACGGTCATACAGGGTATGTCTAATCCCTCCTCCTTCTGACCTTTGGTAAAAGCCTGGTGACTACCTTCAGTAAGGTTGTACAAAGAATTGCAAGGAGAAGACACGTAACAAGAAGCAACCCGAACAACAAAATACTGGGGATGTGCCATAGTTTCTCTTACTGGGATAACATCCTCTTCCTCACCAATAGCCACATGGTGTTTTGATCAAGAAATCACATCAATGTTCTCAAAATACTTTTTGAGTTAGTTCATCATCAATTCTCTTGGCTCACTGAAGGTTTGGGCTGGATATTGTCTGAAACGATCCTCCTAGCAAATTAAAATGCAAAGGAAGTAAATCTGAAGCCAATGTCTGAAAATGAAGCTTCCATAAAGTAAACAGTAGCAGGGAAAGAAGGAAAAAATAATGAAAAATAATGACAAAGGATTTCCAATGTTCAGGCCTCCATAAATATTTACAAAACCACGGTAAGTCCTAAGAGGTAGCATGGGATAGTAATCAAAAGTATGGAGTCTAGAACTAGTTCTCAGTATTTAAATTCTGTTTGTGTACCCTTCCCCCCCACAAAACAATGATCCATTTGGATTTCAAAATTACTGTGGACCAATAGTTGTGTGTGTCTCCCATTTTACCCCTTTTTGAATAAGGTAGTCTATAGCAGCTATCCCATACTTATCCTACCTTTGTATGTTGGATGCATGGTGGGGGCAGAGATGAAAGCTAACTCTTCATAGGTTTGTAGATAAAGAGGTGCTATACTCTAGGACTGTAGTCCAGGAGTCATACCTGAAGAGCCTCATCCACACCGAACTTGATTCACATAAGATCCTGGATTTTGAGCTGATGTTATAAAGGGCTGAGCCCCCCGGGGGCGCTGGAAGGGGTGATTATGTTTTACATAGGGAGAGACATGAATCACTGATGCAAAGGTTGGCACGTGTGAGCAAACTCCAAGATGGCCTCTCATGGTCATCACCTTCTGGGACTTCAACCTGTGTCGTCCCCTCACACATGGAATCAGGACTAACCAGCGTGGAGAATAGTAAAAGTATGTGATTTCTGAGCCTAGGTCATAAAGGCATGGCCGCTTCCACCTTGGGCCTTTTATTGCTTACTCTAGAGGAAAGAAGCCACCATGATGTGAGGCCACTACCAGCCTGTGACAAGTCCTAAGAGGAGAGGAACTGAGGTGTCCTATGAACTCACCAGCAAAGTGAGCGAGTATCCAAGGAAGCAAATTCTCTAGCTCGGCCAAGTCCTTCCATGACTGCAACCTGGCTAGCTATTACTCCACAATGATGCAAAAAATTTGACCTGCGAGCAGATATGTACAGACTACAAGTGTAATGATGGAGGCAGAGTTATTAAAATAACAAATAAAAATAGTTCAACAAACACTAAGCATCAATTTGTGGCAGATGATACTATAAAATGGGATGTGTTCCCCACATTCAGAATCCTATGACCCTGCCAGAAAGACAGATGTAATCACAGGAGGTCATTAAATGGAGTCCAAGAGAGGCTTTCAGAGAACACGATGGAGTAGGGAAGAAGTCTATGTCCAGGATTTAGAAGGGCTCCCTGGGTAGCTTATGGCCAGCTTGAGCCTGTCGAGTGACTCAGCCCAACAACTAGATGGCCTCCTGCATACTGATTAAGCTAAATTTTTGCTCAGGTTGCCATGGGAGCAGCCTGGAAAGAGGACGCTAACTTCATCCAACAAAGTTGTGGCTTAAAGGCTCTGTAAGAAGGGTAGTGGTTACGCTTAACCTTAAATAATAAGACACTGGACTAGCAGAAAGAGGGGGAAAGGGGATTCCAGCCAGGAGGAACAGCGGACAGAGAGCTCAGAGGTGGGAAAGTACATGGTGCTTGAGAGAAAGAAGACTGACCTGTGTGTGCATGGAGTACAGGGTTTATAAGCCGGGGAAGGGACAGAGAGAGCCTAGCTAAGGGTCAGAGGGAGTCCTGCTGCAGCAAGTCCTAGGCACATGACGGAACTTGCACGTTTTACTGTAGGTCTGAAGAGCTACTTGAAAATGTTTAAGTAAACATTTCATGGTCACGTAAGAGTTCAGAAAAGATCAGTTTGGTCCTTGAGTTGAATTGAGATGAATCAGAGGAGAGGGGCTCCTGGGTGGCTCAGTCAGTGGAGCCTCTGACTGTTGGTTTCAGCTCAGGTCATGATCTCAAGGTCAAGGGATAGAGGGCCACTTCATGCTCCACACTCAGGACAGAGTCTGCTTGAGATTCTCTCCCTCTGCCCCTCCCTGCCTCCCGGCCCCGCTCCCTCGCTCTTTCTCAAATAAATAAATAAATAAAATATTTTTCTTCTTTTTTCAAAGATGAATTAGCAAGAGAGGGCAGGGGGCCAGAGAAATGAGATCAAATCCTGCTCTAGTGACCCCTGTCCGTGTAAGTGAGTTGGGGGTGTGGGGCCGGTGCCACTGCAGTGGGGGTTGAAGAGAGAGAACATCAGAGAGGTGCCTGAGGCAGCAATAATCTGACCATGCCCTGGGAGGGACACAGCAGGCCCTGGTCTTCCACAATAGTGACCAGTTTAATATTTTCATCTTATAATTATCCACTAGCATATGTCCCTCCATTTTTTAGTACATGGTAGACCAGATCTCTAGAAATCTTAGAAGTATTGATATTTACCTTGTTTAGGTTTAATAAGAAAGTTGTTGTTGTTGTTGTCGTTGTTGTTGTTGTTGTTGTTGTTTAAGATTTATTTATTTATTTTAGAGAGGCGGGAGGGGCAGAGAGAGCAGGAGAGAGAATCTTCCAACAGATTCCCCACTGAGCCTGGAGCCTGCCTCAGGGCTCCATCCCATGACCCCGAGATCATGACCTGAGCTGAAAAAGAGTCCCACGGTTAACTGACTGAGCCACCCAGGTGTCCCCTAAAGAGAAAGTTTTTATTGACTCACAAATTTAACCCCTATTTAGAACTGCTTAATGTCAGTGAGAAAAGTTGTCATATAAACCTGTTTTTCTTTTCTTTGCCCTGAGCTTACAATTGTACAATTTTAAAAAGAATAATCTGGGCTGAGGTATTTAGTTCCCAGCATTTCTCATCCCTTTCACTTTTCAATGTTCTGTGCCGGGCTGTCTTTCCCAGTAGAAACTCACGGAGCAGAAAGAGATGTGTCTGCTTGGACTATGCTGAGAGACAGTCAGTGACATGTAAGACAAAGCCCAAATATTTAATTCTTTAAGTTCAAAAAAGATTTCAACTTCTAAGTGTTTACAGCAGAAACCACAGCCCCGGTTCCTCAATTATCACCAGTAAAGGAGTATCCAGACAAAACAATGGAGTAATATGTAACGAGTAATTGTCAAGGCCTTCCTGGGCATTCTGGAGGCAGGTCACATAAAAATAATTGGGGAACACAAAATACAACCCATTGGGAGTTGCTTCTATAAGCTGAGAAAGAAAAAAAAAATGTGTTTGACTTTGAGCCAGGAAACCTGATATTAAGGTTTAACTAGATGAGTGGGTTTCTGCAGAATCAAAGATAATCACTCAAGCTGAAAAATCCAAAATATTAAAAGATAAGTGGTATTGATTTATTGGTAATGGCCACAAACACAGGTAGGCAAAAAAGAAAAAGTGCAACACCACATGTCTATACTTAAGTGATCTCAAACCCAGCTCCCTCCTTGTGTCAAAAAAGTTAGTACAAGTAGCTCCAGATGAAACAAATCATTCCCTTCAAAATCCCCTCCCTGGGGATCTGCCTTCACCTCCTCATCACGGCAGGATATACACCCTGGGGCCTGCAAGGAACCAGGCTTGGGGTCCGGGTGAACTTGGGTCTCAGGAGCCACACTGCACCCTTGCCCTGTGTTCTGCTGCTTCCGCCAGCACCTCCTTCCATGTGGGAGGAGGCGCCCCCAGTGTGACTGGCAGGCGACACGGTTCACGGGGGCCATCTGGAAGAACAGCCAGGAGGAAGCTAGCAGCCACTTGCTGAACCATGGTGAACACACACATAAAAAAATGTATCGCAATGAAAGGTGTACGGACACGGACTTGGGTTGAGGTCTTGGTTCTTTCGAGTAAGAGGGAGGCTTGTTATCAGCACAGCCGAGCACAGATATCAGGAGAATAACCGACCCTCACTGAGGAAATGCCACATAGGAAGCCAGTGTAATTTAAAGAGAGAATTCATCTCTTTTTTGTAACACTTGCTAATACTGTATTAGAGGAGGAGCTATTATTATAAACTCCTCCCCAGAAAAGGACAAAATAACTAAAATATTTCTCTGGCCGTACAGATGAAAGTTAACACCAGATGGAAATATCAGGGACAACTGTGCTGTCGCCAGAAAGTGAGGGCCCAGACCCGGACCTCACGTTAACGAGATCCGTAAATGGTCCCAGCGATCACTTGAGCCAATGACTGGTGTTTTTGGAAAACAGAAATGTCGTTTTGTCTCTATTACAGACCAGGAAGGCGTCTACCGGAGATATCCTAAAACATGCTGCCCGCTGTAAATTATCCACAATAAACAAATCAATTTCTCCCCATTTTCCTCATCCTTCGGTGGTAATTGGACCCGGGAATCGCTCTAGAAACCCCAAAAGCCTCGTGGCCTTCTGTTAAAGTCAGCAGTTATCTAAATTCTCCCAATCACAGGCTGAATGCTAAAAGAAAGAGTAATTCCAAAACGGTCTAAAAGCAGCTCCTTGTTTAACTTGGCTGCCGGACAAATGGGTTCCTGTCCGGCAGAAACAAAGCCACACTTTCAGGGAAGGTGGGAGCCGCTGCGGAACACAAGGCAGCCCCAGGGGAGAGGGTAAACCAGGAAGGAATCACAGGAAGGAGAACCTCCGTGGGCAGCGGGAACAGC
>CM052895.1:128855980-128882962 GCA_028534135.1 Potos flavus
GTTCTACATATTAATGACACCTCCGGAAAATTATCTGGGTCACCGTGGACGGCCTGTCTTAATCTTTCTACAGCAACACCGATGGACGGGCCCTGGTTTTCCTCCAACGCAGAGAAGCAACCCAATATTCTCATCTGTTCGGCGTGCGCTACAAAGAATTGAGAAGGACAGAAGGAAGACAAAAGCAAGATTCCACAGGGAGCATTAGAGCATTTTTAATTATTAGGTCAACAGAGTTCAGACGATGAAAATTCCTGCATTGTTTTATGATGACCAGGCTTTGTGCCCAATGAGAAATGCATCTCCTTCCATAGAACCTAAGAGTAAGTATCTCTACTTAAGCTGGTTTTGACTCATTATTCACTGAAAAGAAATTAGCCAGGGGCATCTGGCTGGCTCAGTAGAGCATGTGACTCTTGATCTTGGGGTTGTGAGATCGAGCCCCCTGTTGGGTGTACAAATTATGAAAAAAAAAAACAAAAACTACAAATGTTTGAAAAGAAATTAGCTTGCTGGTCCTTCACAAATTTTAAAAAATCAATACATGTTATATGTAGAGAAAAAAAATAAGTGAGTTTTCCAAAATTCTGGACTCATAGAATATAAATGATGTGCTCTTGGTGACACACTTGACAAGGTCACAGAGACGTTGTTTCTGGATTGTATGGAGATATTAGCACACAGGCTAGAAAAGAAAGAAGAATCAAATTCAGATACATCAACTTTAACATTAAGTAAGGTGACATAAAGATGGAAAGCAAGCAGCCTAATTACCCATCGATGAATAATAAAATTTCCATTAAAAACAGACACATCTATTTAATTAGAAATTAAAATAAAATTTTTCTCATATTGTCCTAAACATATTACAATCATCTTAGTTTCTATTCATAGCCACTGACTTCATGGTGTTTTGAACAAGTTGATATTGGCTCTGTTTATATGGAAACAGGCAGCTACATTTGAAGCTTGTGGAAAGATCTTGCGTCCTTGCCTACACTGAGAAAAACCATTGACCCTGAGAAGAATGTGCTACTCCTAAAACATGCCTTCTTCCTGCTGCAGGTTTTAGCTAAGAACTTAAGATTGCCTTGTGTAAGGTGAACTGGGCCACATGACAGAGATCTTCCAACTACTCTAAAAGAGATATAAGAATAAAATATTTGAAAAAAAAAAATATTTGAAGTGGTATGTTCAAAGAATACAAAAGATTTAACCTTTTTTTTCTATCAAAAATGTCTTCATTTGGAAAAAAAATGGAATTTGTGTTTACATTGTTAGGAGTTAGGTAATACTGAATTATTTTTTTAAATACATCAGAAAGGTAGGGGTGCCTGCTGACTCAGTCAGTTAAGTGTCTGCCTTCAGCTCAGGCCATGATCAAGGGGTCCTGGGACTGAGCCCTGCATCAGGCTCCCTGCTCAGCTGGGAGTCTGCTTCTCCCTCTCCTTCTGTCCCTCCCCCTGCTTGTGCACACACTCTCTTTCTAATAAATACATAAAAATATTTTAAAATAAATAAGTAAATAAATAAATAAACAAAAATACATTGGAAAGGCTACAGTCCCCATTTTGAGTCCGTTTACTTAGATTTTCTGTTTCTCAACCCATGCATTTGCATGTTTTCATATGTGTATGTTTATATACAATATTAAATGAACATTTAATATGCATTTATAGATAGTACATATGCATGCAGTGTATGGGTGCATATGTGTAAATGTCTAAAAGGACAGGCACTAAACTTGCCTGTGTACTGAGCACTGGCATTTCTAGTGATTTATTTCTCTCTTCTTTATTGTTCTGATTTCTGACGTTTATGTGCACACAGTAAGTCTGTATTATCTATGTCATTGGGTAAAATGTAAGATATTTTATTGGCAACTTTATTGGAAAAAAATGTAACTGCTTAATAAATGTGAAGAGATCAGGCTGTTTCTTCCTACGCACCTTTTCCTATAATACAATGGACTGTATCAGGGCTTTTATTTTATTTTATTTTATTTTTATTTTTTTAACAGGCTCCCTGCCAAGCAAGGAGCCTGATGTGGGACTCGATCCCAGGACCCTGGGATCATGACCTGAGCTAAAGGCAGCCGCTTAACCAACTGAGCCACCCAGGCGTCCCTATATCAGGGCTTTTAAAAAAATGAATGCCTTTCCTCTCGCCCCCAGACACCACCTCCATTTTAAGTCAATAGGGGAACTAAAATGATTATAGTCTACGTTTTATTTATCTTTATACTGAGCCACTTTATTTTTTTTAATGCACAAACCATTTGTATTCATATTTGGCTGAAATCAAATATTTATCCTGCGCTCTGGATCACTCCAAAAACCAGATTGATTTCTAAGAGACATATTCTGATCTGGACCCCACAAGACAGATGGCTCACTAGCAGGGCTTGAAGCTAAGCCCTGCTGCCTCAGAAATCTTCATTCCAAATCGATGAGTAAAGAATGAGGGAACACTCAACAGCCCCACACGGGAAGGCTTTAATTTTCCTGAGAATACAGAGAAATACCACCACCAACAACAAACTTAAAACTCCATGCAATTTTAGTTTAGTCAAATTATTTGTTGCAGCCAACACCACAAAGGGGAGAGGACTCTGCATGCTCCTCATTTCCGGACAAGGCAGTGACATTGGGGGCACAGCATTCCCAATACTGGTTATGTTGCTTTTGTCTTTATTTTTTTTTCT
Source organism: Potos flavus (assembly GCA_028534135.1). Lineage (NCBI taxonomy): Eukaryota > Metazoa > Chordata > Mammalia > Carnivora > Procyonidae > Potos > Potos flavus. The sequence goes on from CM052895.1 coordinate 128,858,685, forward strand.
TAGTAAATTACTTTTTTCACAGCTGTTTATAATTTTTATTCAGAACAAAATGCTGATTTTTCCTCATTTGTTACAGAAAATTTCTAAGGTAAGATAACTTCAGAGTAAAATAAATTGAATTATATTTTTTCTAAAGCATGGCTTAGTGAAGGCAAAAGCTTCTGCAAAGAGAAATATGCAGCATTAAGGGTACATGAAAAGGAACTATGAAAGGAAAATGGCAGAGAGGAAGTATTAAACATGAGAAAACTTGCTCTGAGCAAATACTGTACATTGATGTCTTGATTTTATAGCATTCCAGTATCATTTGTAAAAAATGTTCTACAAATTGCTTTTAATATTTTCAAAGGAATTCACTAGACTCAGGCAAAGTTAAGAGGACTACCCACAGTGGAAGCTATGGTATTTGGCCCTGGCACCAGAATTGGCATCATGGCCTCAGGTCCCGATACTCTGCCCCACCCTGGGTCCTCCTCTGTGGTCACACAAGGGTGTGATGTCGGCGAGCTGCAGCCACCAGCGAGTGACCTCACCCAGGACAGGGTGAGGGCAGGTCTTTGGCTCCAGCCTCGCTCCCAGAACTGAGGGCCCACAAAACAGCGTGCTCATGGTACACACTGTTCTGTCTCACCGTGAGACCCAGGTGTCGGGTGTCAGAGGGGCCCCTGCACGATGCACCTGTTCCCCTACCTAGGCTCTGCATCAACTGGGGAGTAATGGGCAGATGCCTGATGCGATCGTCACACCCATTCCTGATTAAGGCTGGGTGGGGGACACCGGCTGCTAGGAAAGGAGGCTGGGTGAACCCAGGACCAGGGACTCTCTCTTCTCTGACCCAGACCAAGAGAAGGACCTGCGGGACAGACATGCTGAGAGAGGCAGGTGCCCCCAAAAGGGACAGGGAACAGGACTGCTCTGAACCTGAGCTCAGCTCCTTCTTCCTAGAGTTCAGACGGAGCTCTTTCCTGGGCCCAGTGAGGAGAGTGGAAAGAAGCCAGGGATCACACTAAGGGAGCATCTTTCCCATAATGGAAGGTTCAGGGTTGGCCAAGGTTTTGCCCCCAGCACAAGGGCTTTAGGGTGGGGCACCCTTGGCCTTGACTCTGGACCTAAGAGTTACCAGCCCATACAGTGGGCAAGCCACCTGATTCTCATGCAATGCTCTTCCTCATACATACATGCAGATGCAGTTAAATATATGCAGTAAGTAAGATGAGATCAATCTATAAAATGACTGGCAGATGCTTAAGTAATGGGAGCTGATATAAATATTGTCACTCTGAGCCCAATGTATATTTAGTCAATTGTGGTAGTTGTGATAGTTATTCATATATTGATTAGCCAGTCAGATGTTAATATATGTTACAACGCATTGCCAGTCCACTGCATCTCTCTGTAGTTATTTGGAGAGAAATCAAAACATCCTGGACAAGGATAATGGAGTATCTTCAATCAAATGACAGCAAGTGAGACTAGGCTATAACAAGATTTTCCTGAAAGTCCTTCTGTCAATTCTCCCTTCTTAATATGGCTCAAATCTCTTTACCTTCCACCCGATACGACCTTGTACACACACCTCTCACCTGTCCTCCTAAATATTCTCCCGAGCACTGGTTTGTTTCCTCCAATCTCTACCCCAGAAAATCCGGAGAGTTTCCTCTAAAGATGGAAAGGACTCCCCAAATCTAGGCTCTGCTTCACTCTGCACCCTTGCCAGAGAGAGTCATTTCCTAGACTCTGGGCTTCAAATCGTCCTTCAGACTGGGTCCGTTTCTCAAGAGCACCCTGTCTCTGGGGCTTTGCCCTTTCTGATCTCTACCTTGTTCTCCTCTCCTGTGCTGGTAGACTGTTAGCATTTTTTTCACATAAATGGGTATCTTCATAACTCAGATGAGACATGCCCTTTTCAGGAAAGCTTTCCTTGACCTCTCCAGGCTGGAATAAGCACTTATATTCAAGGCATAATCTCACATTTCACACGACACGTAACTTAAGTTTTAGCTGTCCCTCCCACCAGACTGTGTGCTCCTCAAGAGCACAGAAGGAATCATTTCATGCACATTCTCACTGCCACGTCCAAGCATAGGCACATACTGTGTGTTGGGTACACATTTCTCCAGTTCCTCAGGAGTGGGTGAATGAATGAACAAATGAATGAAATGCAAATATATGATGTTACTTCAGGGACACTTCTCTGCCCCGATTCAGTATTCTTACTTTCCCAGTCCCTGCTTTCCCATCCCACAGATGAGCCACTACAATCCTGTATACTTCACAACCCCTACTTTAATTAACGGCATTCATTTCTTTATCTGGAATGACCGGAATAATACTCAAAGTCAAGGTCACCATGTGACATGGTGGTGCAATCAGTAGATTCTCAGAGTAAAGATTAAAACTTGTAGAATCCGCTTGGGGAGTTCCTTTGAGGATCTTTTTTTCTCAGGGTTTCTTCCTCTCTACTTTCTCCTCTTTGAGATTCTGATTTTGTAATCGCTCCTTCTGCACATCATACCCATCCCTCCCTTTTTGGTTTAATGAACATCTCACTAATCTTTTAGCTTAGATATCTTCCATTATCAGTTATTTTTGGCCACTAAAAACATAGCCAATGCCTGGAAAGGGCACCCCCTTTTTTTTTGGAATGTTACCCGTATCCAGGCAGAATCGAGACGAAGGGAGGAAAGCAATGTACGATTTCAGCAAGCTGTTGAAGAAGACTTCTGTACCCTGAGGTATTTTTTCTCTGGTGTTTCTCTCATGGTATCCCTCCACTCCACAGTGGAGGTACAGCAGAGCAATAAAGGCAAAAAGAGATAGGAAACTTGGAGGTACAGCAGGAGCACCTTGGTAAACAGAGGCAGGAAACAAGTTGCTGCATTCAGGGTACTTTGGCCTTCCTGCCTCATTCAGAACCAAGTTCGGGTATCTTACACTTGATCCAGAATGGTGCATCAGGTTCAACATTCCCTCATGGGGCTGTTGGCCCACACTGAAAACAGGAAGCTAAATGTGCACTGGAGAATGTTCCTATCTCCTTCAGGGCCCTACGGCTAGTGGAGATTGTAAAGATCCTGGACCTCAGCCGTTCATCAGTGTCTTTCCATCATTGAGAATAAAAGCATCTGCCCTCATGATGAAGGCTCTTCCCTCCGCTAGTGGGCTTGACTCCGATTTATCTTATCTTGCACCACCAGATGTGATATCTATGGCTTGTGTCATCTATTTCTCCCTTTCTATTGCTTCCTTCCATGAACATAAAAACATACTCAACCTCTTAACCACACTTAAAATAATTATTTCCTAAACCTTATTCTCCTTCCTCCTTATACACCTGACCAATTTCTCCCTGCCCTTCCTGTCAAATTTCTAAGGTCATCTGTAACTAGTCTCTTCTTCCTTCCTTTCAGTTTGGCCATTGACCAAACTGCAAATGCTTAATTCCTGTCTGGCTCCTGAAATCACTCAGGTTAAGGTCATTAGGGTCCTAATAATTATTACCCACTTTGGATTTTTTTCATTCAGGAGACATCTACTAATCCAGTTATTACATAAATGATCCAGGGGTGGGATCTCTTTGACCTTTGACAATGACCTGCTATGATCTTCTTCTAGAACTTTTATTTTCTCCTGACAACATTTTCTCCTGTTCCACCCATCAGTGTCTCATACTTGCTCTTCCTCTTCTGTTCTCTTGTATTTATGGATCCTAGTACGCATGTGGTTCCCAGGAAAAATTATTTTTCTCATGTCTTCAGCTATCAGTGACCAATGAATATCTGATCTCCTTCCTGAGGTTTCCATATACAACAGTTTTATCAGAATATCCTAAAGGAAATTCAAATTTGAAAATTCCAAAACCTGATCTCATTATCTGGACCTTAACCTCTCCTCCTCCATACTTTATATTACAAATAATGATTTTGTTAAATAATTAGCTGTTTAACTTTCTGCTAAGAAGTTCCTATAATATCAAAGTCCTTGTTAATATGATAAACACAGTGTTATCTGTGGGTGAGTATGGAGCAGAGCTTAGCAATAATACGTGGGATGAGTTGAATATTTCACATAATTAAGTGAGAATTTTGAATGCTTGGGTACCAGGCAGGAGAAAGAAAGCATGAAAAAGAGAGAAGAAGAGAGAAAACCAGGCAAAAGAGTGAGAAATAGGTAAAAATTGAGATGAAGGAGTAGTGAGAAACTATCAGTGTCAAGGTAGCTGGAAAGAAAACTAGGTCATTGTGAGCTGCTTCTCATGCAGTGTGAGAGGTAAGCCCTCCCAGTGACCTCCAGCTCTTCAGTAAAGTATCTTCTACTCTAATTAAGCAATTACCCTAGATGGAGGAAATGAAGAGGCTGTCTCGGGTCTGGACTGATGACAGTGAAACAACATAAAGATCACCCTCCTAGAGGTAGTGCATTGAAGCCAGAGGAAAGAGGAAAATGTGGATCCTGATGAATATGTGAAAACATCTGGGGATGTTTCAAATCTCCACCATCATTAGCGTGAGAGTTTAAATCAATCTTCCCTGCATCTCAGGGTATTAGGTAATGTCTGAAAACAAATGTTTCCACATCAGGTAATACCTTTGTCATGATCTGCTCCTTAAGTCAGGAGAAGCTAGTTCACAAAAAGTCATGTGTACCCTCTTCTGTCTTTCACCCTGAGCTGCTCTTCAACCTGTTAGTCTTCAATTCAATTCCATTCTTCACTTTTTCCCCACTCTGTTCTCCATTATGGGGTCCATCCCTGCAAGCTGAATTTTCCACTCTCCCATGACAGCTTTGTTCTGGCCGGATCCCACGAATAGGAGGCTAAAAAAAAAAAAAAAAAAAAGGGAGGTGAAGGAAAAGGAAAACTCAAGGCATTTCTTCCCCTCCCTCTACAGTTGTTGGAGTCGTTGGCAATGACTGAGTGTCCCCTGTATATCCAGACAGAATTCTGTTCTTGCCTCTCCCTCTGGGTGACCCCAACCCTGGGTTTTGATAAGTAAGTATCTCTCCCATATCTGGCTGGGAAAAGTGAGAGTAGTAGCATTCTCTGTGGCTGGCCCATTTCTGAGTTATCCCCGTGGATTCCTACTGAATTTCTCGATTTTTCCATCACTTTTGTAAATATCTCCTTGTATTAAACTCTCCTTGTTTGGAATTCTCAGAAGGGTTTCTGTTTTCTTTGGTTCTAACCAAAGTCCCAATAGGAAATATATACTACTATCTTCTCTCTTCTTCCACATGCCCATGTGGTCTTCTTTTCCTCTCTCTCTCTCTCTCCCCCCCCCAAATATTCCCCAGGAATTATATTAAATCAAAACAATGCTAGAACTTAATGTTATTAATAAATACATTTGAAGCTCAGGGTGGAACCAATATTCTAAAGATATCAGGAATAGAAAAGGCTACACAATAGACATAATATTATCAGCACCTTGAACATGCATGACAAAGTCAATAAAACTGTCAATCCATCCAATTACTTAACAATCATTTATTAGAACCTACCATGGGTCAGTAACTCTCCTTTGTTTCTCTAGGGGAGGATTGGGGAGAAATTGTGGATGGAAAAAATCAGAGTACTGAAATAACCTGCTTTATGCTGAAGAGAAGCAAATGGTGGACTGTAGGGCCAAAGGGTAAACAAATAATTACTGTAACTTCTAAGCAGGCCCTCTACCCCCAGAGCAATGCCAGCCAGGGAGGGGCAGGCGGCCAGAGAATGCAACTTAATATCCTCAAAAGCTCCCTTCACTAAGGCTAGTGGTTTCAAAAATATTTATTGTTTCTTGTGTTTATTCTGACTACAATTCATTTTTATGCATCTTTTGTTTGGCTTTCCAAAACCAGTTAGATAATCAAGCAGCCAATCCTGCAAACCCTGTGTTCTCACAGCTGTCAAGGACTGTGAGTCCATGTTTTTGTATTAATTTGCAATTATCATACAGAAAAGAAATGTGTACAGTGCCAGAAGTATCAGAATATCTCTATAGCAAGACCTATTTTAAAATTCATTGCACTATGGGTTTCTTTTCCAATTCACTGAATATATCCCAGAGCAGAAATAAATTTAAATGTGATATTTCTTAGAATTATCTATACACCACCAAAACACCCTACTTCATTTAATTTAAAATTGACTGCTATTTAAGCCATAATGCACATCTTTTATGAAACGCTACAACATGAAGCAAACCTTAAAGAATCACAGATTGTAAATGATGTCTTACAGATCATCTCAGCGTCTGGTTTGACCCTGGAGAGCCAAACAAATCCTCATAATCTGCATCTGCAGCTCTGAACATAGGAATCAATATTAGTTTTAAAAAAACAAAACATAATATTTTTTTAGAAATCAATTTTTATTTATCTGCTTTCTCTTTTTACATGCATTTAGTCCGTTAGATAAAACATTCCTAGAACACAACTTAATTATGGGAATAAAAATATTGAGGTGGAAGATGCACTCAGGTTTACAAAACCAGATGAATATTTAGAGCTTTCAATCAGCCACCTCCAAGAGAGATTGTGAAACCATTTGCCTTGTGCCTTAGTCTAAATTCGGAGCTTCTAATAAGACCAAAGTAAAGTACAGCATGAGAACCCTCCTGAGGTATGAAGCCATTGGTGAGGATGACACACGAGGAAGAGGGCAGCAGGGACAACCGGGAGGGGTCAGGGGCTCCTTCTGGAGGATGAGTTTGCAGCAGGACCAGTCAGCCAGAGAAGGCACTGAGGGAAATCCTCACACCCACCTCACTGAATTGAAGGACTCCACTGAAATCATGAGGTGATATAGTTTGTCCCACCTCACTGAATTGAAGGACTCCACTGAAATCATGAGGTGATATAGTTTGTTTTGCTCCAAACTACAAACAAGTCTAACTTTGATGAAGAAACAACTCATTTAAATACATATTTTTAAAATATTTCAATGTCATGTTTTACATAGGCATTAAGCTACATTATTTCTAGGCTTATGAGGTCCCTAATATCTTATGATTTTATCTAACTACAATTATGGAGGGAGAAAATAAAAATGCCAGATATTTCAGAGGAAAAGAGTATGAACCTGATATTCTTTAACAAGGAGTTGGCAGAAGTTTTTGGTAACTTCTATACTGATAGTAAATATTTTAAAATTTGTGGGCCATATCCTCTCTGTTGCAACTTTTCACTGCTACAGTCAGAGCATGAAAACAGCCGCAGACGATACACGAATAAATAAATCTGTTTGAGTTTCAATAAAACTTTATTTACAAAAACAATCGTGGGCCAGACTTGTCTTCAGGCTATAGTTTACCAATGCTGTTTTGCAATATAAAGCTATATTCTAAACCGTATGTGACTCTCGGAAGAATTCAAACCCTTCAGCTGTTTGGGGACACTGACCCACCTCCACACGTGGATGTGGCCTGTATGCCAGCTCAGGATTCATGTCAAATGGGTGGCAATCACTTTCCACTCTGCTTAGTGCCACAGAGAACATGGTCAAAACCTCAAATTCTGTTTCCAGGCCCTCCTTGCACAGGGACAAGGCCACACTGAGGAGTATTCACAGCTAAGTGACCTGGATGGACACACATAGCTTTGCCACATGAGAAAAGATTGAAGGAGGTCAGCATGTTTAGCCCCAGGATCAGAGGACAATTGTCAATTTAAAATGACAGTCTTTATATTACATATTTGTAGTACTGTGGTGCAAAACGTGATAGCTATATGAAATTTCAGTAAGGCACATTTTTTCTCAATATAACGAAGAACTGCATAAAAATTAGAGCTTGCCGAAAATGCATCTGGCCACCTTTGGAAAATTTTCCTACACTTGGGGTGTTGAGGTGGGGCCCAAATTAGCATCCCCAAATTAAACTGACTGGGTGGCTTTGTGCTTTGCTTTTTCCTACTGATGTTTTTCTCTGGACTTTTAAATTGAGACATAACATTTCAGACATTTTGGATTTCCTTTTCAAATAACATGGAGAATTTAAGTTTTGTGGTCCCATGCTAAGTGAGCTGTCACAATCAAAAGCCTTTAAATAAAGCCATGTTTTTTAAAGAAAACCCAGTAAAAACATTTAATTATCTGGGGTAATGCATTCCAGGCTCTGTCTGATTAATAACATTCTCTCCTCCGCAGGACTCTGTGTCTAACAATTAGTTACCTATCACTATGGAAGCGTAATTAAAGGATAAACACAAAAGAGAAAGGAAAAGCTAACAAAAATAAACGATGTAAACAATTCAAGGATCTCTGATTCTCCAAACTATAATTTCATTAGGCATCTGACATCTGAGAGATTTGGGTACCAAAAAATTAAATCATAGAAAGATATCACTGAATATAGACACCCTACCTTTCTGTTTTAGGATATCTATACATCTAGAACCTAGCCTACCAGAGCCTAAAAGTTAAAGTTATGGGCAAAGTAGTGATATCACCCTGGAAAAGCAAAGCAAGAACTTTCTCTACACCAAAACTACGTATGTTAACAATTGGGGGCCCAGTGCTAAACTCTCCCCTGTTGGAGATGTGCTGGGTGCCTTTTGAGACCAAATACTCCAAATTCTAGACCAATAGGTTCCCTCTGTGTCAGTCTTCCAGGGCTGCTACAACAAAGTACCACAGACTGAGTGACCTAAAGAGTAGAAATATACTGTTTCACACGTGTGGAGGCCAGAAGTCTGAAATCAAGGTGTGGGCAGGGTTGGTTCCTCCTGAGGCCATGAGGGAGAATCTACTCTAGGACTATCTCCTTGGTTTTATAGAAAACCATCTTCTTCCTGTGTCTTCACATCATTTTCCCTCTATGAATGTCTGTGTCTGTGCCCAAACGTCCCCTTTTTTATGAGGACATCAGTCACACTGGATGGTCCCCGCCCCACCCTGTGACCACATTTTAATTTAATTTCCTCTGTCAAGTCCTTATCTCCAAGTAAGGTCATATTCTGAACATATTTTTTTTTTGGTGAAGGCACAATTCAACCCATAACACCTTCCCTCTTAATTCATCCTTAAGGGTTGTTATCAACAAGATAGGTCTTTATTTTTGTTCTAGGCAACTCGCTGTTCCTGGCACATAATTAGGCTACATAATGCAACACTGTCCTCCGAGGCATCAAGAACATTTTTGTCATGTTCCCTGGCATTTGTGATCAGTCCATCAGAAAAGTAATACATAAATCTTCAAATAGTTACGAAGACCTCACTAAATCAAGACCCACTGGGAAAGATAGGTCTTCTCCACACACTGTAGTTACGGAGTTAATGCTAATACTCCTTGAAAACCGGTGCATTCTTGTCACACATGCTGACTGCTCTCCGTCCCTATAAAATCCCAACTAAATGCAGGCTTCACAGCACCCGTGGCCTGGGAGCTCAATAATAACACTGCTGGATATTTCTGAGCTCCACATGGAGAGCTGCCAGCAACTGCCCTGAACAGAATGTGCAACTGAGAAGCAATATGGGTCTCCTTAAGTGATCAGACTTATTAGGTATTGTCTGTGCTCATTACTGTTCATGTCAAAGTGAGCAGGAACAGATCCATACAAATCGTTCACAGACCAGAGCAAGCCCTAGCTAACATGTGGATTCGCAGATCAGGGGGGACTGCAATTCTGCTGTTGGCTCTGTTACCACTCATCAAACACAATCCGCTTTACATCAGCACTTCCATTTGCCAGACACCAAAACAGGAGAATCATCCTTTCAGAATATTGGTGAGGGGAATGATGTCGTGTTTTCACTACAATATTGCTTCTTTAGGGAAATTTTTACAGAAAATATGTGCATCATAATCACACCAGAGCTCATTTTCTTTATAGTTCTAAATGAGACACTGTTGTGGGGTGATTATGTCCCCCCAAAAAGATGTGTTGCGGTTTTAACCCCTGGTACCGATGAATATGATCTTATCTGAAATAGGGTCTTTGCAGATGTCATCAAGTTAAGATGAGGTGATACTGGATTAAGGTGGACCCTATGCCAATGACGGGTATTCTTCTAAGACAAGGAAATTGGACACAGACACATATGGAAAGAAGAATGATACGTGAAGGCAGAGACAGACAGACAGAGGGGAGATCATCACATGACAGTAGAGACAGTGATTGTTTGATGAGTTCAAAAGGCAAAGAACCCCAAGGATTGCCAGGAAATAGCAAAAACTAAGAAGGTACAAGAAAACATCCTCCCCAGAACCTTGGCTCCCCCAACACCTTAATTTCAGACTTCTAACCCCCAGAACTGTGAGAGAATAAATTTCCGTCATTAGCCATTCATTTCTGTAATTTGCTATGACAGCCCTAGGAAAATATCACAGGTACTAGGCTAATTCAAAAAATTTCACGTGTTTCTCTGCTATGCTAAGTATGTGGAAGATAGCATGGTGCATCACGAGGAGTTTATAATTTGGTTGGGAAAATAATGCATAAATACTTACTGTGCAGATAGAAAGTTGCACTGCCTTTTAACTGCATATCTCTGCAGTGTTCTCTCTTACCCAAGGGCTCTCACTATTAAGAGTCAAAAAGGAACAAAGTCCAAGCCTTCTCCCGCCATGTCTGAGATCGAGGACATGTGGCACATGTATGTTGGGGAATATGTATACATGAAAGAAGGGGCTATTAAACTGGAAGAGCAAAAGAGCAAAAGAGACACTGTCCCTACTTCTCTCTGCCTTTTTAATCTGCTGGGAGAGCTCAAGAGTCTACACAGGAAGCATGCTTCTCTGTAGAAGCACACAGCCACAAGATAAATGAAGAACGGGGTTATCAAAGAATAGGAGTTATGCTTCCACCAGCTTGCACGCCCTCCCACTGCATTCACTTTCTCTTTTTCTTAACTGAGATAGAATTGAAATATAATACATTAGTCTCAGGAACACAACCTAATGACTCAATATTTGTATGTATTGTGAAATACTCACTATGATAAGTCTCATTAACATTCATTACCATAACTTGTTGCAAAAATTTTCTTCTGGTAATGAAAACTTTGAAGATCTACTCTCTTAGCAACTTCCAAATACGTAAAATGGTATTATTAACTACAATCACCATGCTGTACATGACAGCCCCATGATTTACTTATTTTATAAGCAGAAGTTTGCTCTTTTTGACACCCTTCACCCATTTCAATACCCTTTACGCCCTGCCTCTGGCAACCACCAATCCATTCTCTGTATCTACGAGCCCGTTCTCTCTATCTCTATCTCTGTCTCTTTTAGATTCCATATATAAATGAGATCACATAGTATTTGTCTTTCTCCTTCTGACTTATTTCACTTAGCATAATGCCCTCCAGGTTCATTCATGTTGTCGCAAATTACAAAATTTCCTTCGTTTTTATGGCTGGGTAATATATCCCATTAGGGAATTTTTCCCAACTGCCTGAGGGCCTGTGGGGGGGCTCTTAGTCATTATGAGAAGAAGAGGGAAATGCCACAGTGATAGTTGTAAGACTGAAAAATGACTCAAAAGATATATTTGGGTGTTTCCTGGGATTACAATATGGAATTTGGGGGCAGACACATTATTTTTCCCCTGAAAAGACAAGAGGTCTGGGATATTAATTGCCCTCTTGCCCTCTGTATGGAGAAAATGTATCTGCAGGAAGAAGCCATGTAGAAACAACCTGAATAAAAAGGAAGATTCAGAATCCTGCTAATCTTTTTTTTTTTTTTTTCTTTTTGGAATCCTGCTAATCTTATTTGAGTACCTGGATCCAGCCATACAGAAACCTGATCCATCCTTGGACTTCTCAGTAACGTGAGACAATATATACCTTCCTCTCAGTATGTTTCCTATGCCAGAAAGAGCCTTGTCTTCTACGTTCCTCTGATACAAGAATAAATCCCATTGGTCATTACATATCATATTACCATGTCTACTCTATCCACAAAATCCTCTTCCAGAAATGTAACACTCCAAACCTTGGAAACAATCTTGTGCGCATAGTAATTTATCTTACTAATAGAGAGATGGGTAGATAGATGATAGATAGATAATAGATAGATAGATAGATGATAGATATCCTATCTATCCTAAGTTTGGCTTAACATCAAAATGTCAATGAGCATAATTTATTGAATAGACTAAATAATTTCACTAAAAGACAAAAGAGAAAAACAACAATATCATGTCGATAGTTTAAAAATAGATACTTGCTAAAGTTCAACACCTACTCATGATAAAAAGAAACCTTGGTAAAATCAGAATATAGGTGAATTTCCTCAATCAGATAAAAATGCTTCTACAACAAACTTATACTTAGCTATATGCCTAATGGTGGAATACTGTTTTCTACCTAACAGCAGAATCAAAGATCGGGATATCTTCTTTCTCTACATTTATTAAGCTATTATCTTGGAAGTCTAGCCATTTCAATAATTCAAGAGTTGTAAATGAGATAAATGCCATACAGATTGGAAAGTATGTAGGAAGCCTGTCAGATGGCTCTCCCAATTCCTGGCATTTACACCATTACACAATCCCCACCCCTTGAGTGTGGACTGGACTTATTGATCTGCCTCTAACAAATAGAATGTAAAAGGCAGATGTAATAGGATGTCACTGCCACTATGAAATTCTAAAAAGAGTATGGCTTCCGCTGGGCATTCTCTGGATCCCTCTCTGTTAGACCACCAGGTGCCATGATATGAGGTCACCTTGGAAGCCGATGGCAAATTCCAAATGGGAAGGGACCAGGGCCTGCCAACAGCCATGTGAGTAAGCTTGGAAGTAGATCTCCTCACCCCAGTTGAGCTCCCATATGAGACCACAGCCCAAGCCAACAGCATAATTGTTCCCAGAGGAATCCCATGAGAGACTTTAAGCCAGAGGAACCCAACCAAGTAAGTCACATCCAGATCCCTGACCCACAGAAACCATGACATAATGAATGTTTCTCCTTTTCTGCCACTAATTTTGAGGTAATTTGTTATGCAGAAATAGATCTATCAGATAGGAAGAAATAAAACTATCTTTATTGCAGAAGGTATATTATCTGCTAAAAGAAACAAATAAATCTATGAAAGGGCTCCTACTTCTTCAAAGTCATAGGATGCAATATCAATTCTGTTTTATATACTGGCAACAGAAAATTGAAATAAAAAATGAACATTTAAAATAGCATCATGGGGCACCTGAGTGGCTCAGTTGGTTAAGCATGTGACTCTTTATTTCAGCTCTGGTCATGATCTCAGGGTTGTGAAATCCAGTCCTGCACTGAGCCCAGCATGGAGCCTGATTAAGATTCTCTCTCTCCCTCTCCATCCTGTCCTTTTGCCCCCCCTCAAAATAGCATTATAAGACACAAAATATTTAGGGATAAATTGAACAACCTATGTGCAGAAGCCGTAAGCTGAGAACTACAAAACATTGAAAGAGAAATTAAAGAATAGCTAAATAAACTGGGAAATATACCATGTTCGTGGATCAAAAAATCAATAGCGCTATGATGTGAATTCTCTCCAAATTATCTATAAATTCAATAAACTTTTTGTCAAAATCTAAGCATTCTTGTAAACCTTGAAAAGCTGACTCTAAAATTTATATTAGAATTCAATGGCTTAAAATTTACAAAGTGTGTTTTTTAATTTAAAAAAAGAATTAAATGGAATATTTATGTTTCACTAAAGATAAAATTCCCTCTCACTCAAAATACTATGTAGAAGTTTGTTTTAAACTAATCCAAAATTGTTTCATCACAGTGAAAATTATAAGCAAATAATAGGATTAGAATGATTTATATTTTGACAATCTACTGTAATTTCATATTTGCAATTATTCCATGAAAATAAACTTTTAGGGGTACCTGGGTGGCTCAGTGAGTTAAGCCTCTGCTTTCAGCTCAGGTCATGATCTCAGGGTCCTGGGATCAAGCCCCGCATCAGGCTCTCTGCTCTGCAGGGAGCCTGCTTCCCCCTCTCCTTCTGCCTGCCTCTCTGCCTACTTGAGATCTCTTTCTCTCTGTCAAATAAATAAATAAAATCTTTAAAAAAAAATAAACTTTTAAAATGTGGGCATTGGATCATTTGTTACTTTAGATATGCTATAATTCAAAGCATCACTAACACATTTCTGTAACAAATTTTTAAGAAGGAAAAGATATTTCAAAATCATAAATGGTCCAATAAGGGAAATTCTTAATTGTTCTTGGCTGCCAAATCTAGCCATAAGCATGGGTGTCTCCTCTGAAGGGCCCCGCTCCTAATTCTCTGCAGATGCGTGTCTATTTGTTATGTTTTTGCTCTTCTCCACGACTTTTATCACTTTTTTGTAAGCAGGAGAACATGTTTCATGATTTTGCTTACGTGATATGAAAGCATTATTTGAATATTTTATCTTAAACACTTAACTATTGTGTTTTTCTGTTGTAAAAGACAATGTTCATAGTCATTAATTTTCCTTCACATTTTAGGCCATAGGAAATGGAATTCTGCCTCTTCTATTGAACCACTACCCGCAAAACATATTATCATCTCCCTTCCTAGCTTCATTAACTCTGAGTTAGCTCATTTTGTCACACCGTTCATCAGTTCCTCTCTGGAAGAAGAAATTTCCTGTGCCTCTGTGATAGTATGACTCTGTTGCTAAGCTTCTCACTGAATAATTATGCTTTCAGGTTACTAAAGCCACTCAGAGATTTGCAGCTTGCTTTCTTCCCCTTCACTCCCTTCTGTTGTGTGTGGGATGCAGCTCTCTCTCACGGTGGTATCTTGTATCCCATTAAGCCACAGATTAGCAGCCAGGAGTCCCACATCCTCTGGACAGTGTCCTTCCATGAACAGGTATCTCAGCAGCTTCTGATTTTCACTCATTTGCCCACAGGTCATGGGCATCAAATAATTAATCTCTACTTGTTCAGCTTTTCTCTTTCCCCATCTGTAGCCAAGTAAAAAGACTGCAGCGGAGATAGAAATGATGATGAAAAACAGCAATCGAATGTGGCCAAACCAAGTGTTTGATTTCCACTTCTTGGAGCCCAGTTCTCCCAGCAGTTTCCAGGTTTCCCAGCACTGAGGCTGAGGGGGTGTGGACTGCTGCATGACACCTTCCCCTCCCCACACAAAGCTGATGCCCAGGCTCCTGAGGGCTGTTGACCTCTGCCCTTCTCTGCAGACCTCTGAATCTGCAACAGAAAGTGGCCATGTGGGCTAGTGGGCTGAGTCTGTTGTGCGTCATTAGTAAACTGTCATATTCCAGAACAACTCCGTAGTCACCTCTTTTGGGGAGTGATGAGAAACCATGCTGAGCACTGCTGGGGCATGAGCAGAGAGAAACTCATGCTTTCTTCTCTCTCCTCTCTAGGCAACGATGATCTCATGATAGCCAGCCTCCAGATTCCTGGACCAGAGCATCAGGTACAATGTTAAGGCTTAAAAAAAAAAAATCAGAGGCTACATGCATTTAAAGAGTGTTGTGCTAATCCTACCCGAGGAGCAGGATGCCCTCTCTGCAGGTAGAACCACAGCACAGATGCTTGAGGAGCCAATAAGTAGGAGTGAAAGAGGGAGCAAACCAACATACGCCAAGTTTCAACATCGCAAAATGCAGCCATGGGAAGGTTGGGGCCCACACTTCAGACCTTCTGTTCTTCTATAAACATCCTTTCCACCCGCAGGATCAGCTTCATAATTTTCAGGATCAGATGCAAAATCAAATGCTGAGTCCCTTGTTCAAAATTATTAAAAATTTCAAGGTAGTGACAGCAGAGCACTAAGTCAAACATGGGGACCCTTCTGAATGTGGGGCCTGTTGACCACACCCATCACAGCCATGAAGCTGGTCCTGCTACCAGTTGATATAAGAGGAGGAGTTGGTGAGAATGCATCACAGCTTTCGGTGGACCCATTTTGCTCATTTGCTGCAGATACTCCCTAGAGTTAAACCACCAATTGTTCCATTTTCCCCTCAGCTTTTAGCTACTACATGTTGTCTAATGTATCTCATTCTCCATTTGGGCAAAGAAACAACTGACGCCCACCTTGTAACACCACAGACTCTCCAAGATGCTGCCATTAACCAAGGATTTTCCTGCAAACACCTCGTTCCCTGCGGTAGGATTATCATTAGAGTATATCAGCCATAAGACATCTAAGAACCCTAAAATGTAGAGCTTCTGGAGGGCTGCCCTGCTTGCGTTTGAAGGTTTAGAAGAAAGGAAGGCTCTTCCTCCTTAGCACTGCCACGGCATGGTCATTTCAGGGAGGGTGACAAGTGCATGATTCTGTCTTCCCTCTGAGTGTACAGTTGACAGTTGACAGTGTGATGTGGCTGCAGTGTCACTCAGATCCTCTACTGTCATCCCCCCTCTTAATAAACACTTCTCCTGTTTCTAGTTAGTCTCACCAAGAGAGCCATTTCTCTGTCTTACTGCAATGCTCAAATTCTTCCTGCATAACTACTCTTTCAGGGCAAAGGAGAGAGAAATGGCACCACTAAGATATGGCGATAGAAGTGTAACTTCAGAAAAACTGAAATTCATATGTAACCCTCATATTTCACCTGTAAATGTCATATGAATATTTACAGTTCTAAGTGCTGTAAAACTTTTTTATAAAAATAATATTTTTAAGGAACCAGGAAACTTCTCTTATATCATCTTCAAGGAAAACTGATGAAGTTTTATCATCTTTATCCTATGGCTTCCTGTACTTTCCGACAAGTAGGTCCACCTTTTAAAAATTAGGAAATTAAGTTTCTTGGTTTCCATTACTAAAAAAATACTTGCTGAGTGATGGGTCAGTGATCCATTTATGAGTCAATTACACTTTAGTTTGAATAAGCTTACTCAAACTGTTCCTAGGGGTGCTTGAGTGGCTCAGTCAGTTAAGTGTCTGACTGTTAATTTCGGCTCAGGTCATGATCTCATTGTGAGATCGAGTCCTGCATCAGGTTTCACACTGCTTAAGATTCTCTCTCCTTCAACCCTCTGTCCCGCCCACTCAAAAAAGAAAAAAGAAAAAAAGAACTTTTTCTAAGCAAGGGTGAGGGTGAAGGTAGAAGGGAATGTGGTACAATTATGCAGCGACCTACAAGAGGAGAAGGAAATCCCACTGACTGAAAACAATGGCATGGAGCTGGGCACAGACTCCTCTGTATCAAACTATCTCAGATTTCCTCTTCTGGCAAGATCTTACCCTTTCTTAAAATAATCTGAATATTCACTTCAAAGCATTTCCACTAGAAAGAACCGTTAAAGTCCCATTAACCTGGCCCGCATCGCCATCGCCTTCACTGCGGGCTGCTGGTGTGCCCACTGCAAAGCAGGATAATGATTTCATCTCATCTTTTCTGAGGAGCATGAAGCTGGAGAACATGTTCTCATTAATCCTCATGGCTTCCTGTGAGAGACTTGGAGAAACATTACCACCCGTCGATAGGGCGAATGAGGACCCAAGGTGACATCACACACTCTGTGACAAACACTGAACCCGTGGGAAAGCAGTGAAAGAACAGAACAAGCCCATTACAATGCCACACACCTCCCATCGAATACCCGCTTCCAACTGTGAATTTTCCATGAGCGCCGCTTCTTACATCCAGATTTGCATTCATTCTGACCTAAATTTTACCTATTTCTTCTGATCCAGAGAGGACGTTCGCTTTACAAAAAATATTAAAAAAATAAGAAAATCTGCGACCATACTAAAGTCCCCTTCACTTCACACCATTTCGTCTTAAAGGTTTTGTAGGAACACTCCACTTCTGGATAGCGGAGAAAGCCTGTATTGTGGTGTCTGTTACTTAATATCTATCACGTAGTATGGACTGAATCTTTTCATACAAATGACTTTTTTTCTTGCCTCTCTGTCTAAATTGTTCTACTTATTTAATTGGCCATTTTTTCCATATGTTTTGAACCTGATTATAGTATGTTTCGTCTATAAAAGCATTTCATATAACTTGTGTGTTTCATGACTTTTCACTAATACAGAAGAATTTGGCATAAATTGACATTATAGGATCTTTTTTTTTTAAGATTTTATTTATTTATTTGACAGAGAGAAAGAGATCACAAGTGGGAAGAGAGGCAGGCAGAGGGAAAGGGGGGAAGCAGGCTCCCTGCTGAGCAGAGAGCCCGATGAGGGGCTGGATCCCAGGATCCTGAGATCATGACCTGAGCCGAAGGCAGAGGCTTAAACCACTGAGCCATCCAGGCACCCCAACATTATAGGATCTTGCCAACAGAATCAGACATTAGCATACTGAGGCCAAACTAAACTAACTCTTCATAGCTAAAACATGTTTTTGCTGTTGGTTCATTTGCTTAATGCAAGTGCATTAAGTGGGTAATTTTAGATTAGACCTGCTGCCTTTACTCAAATCATCACGCCTTCTCCATCTGCTCTGAAGTCTTATTAATGACATGGCTTGCCATTACCAAGCTCACAGGTAAGGACACTCTATCGACTCAAATACCTCCTATTTTTCTAAAAGGGCACAGGCTCTGATGAGTTTAGGAAGCACATGAAACACAGTAAGAAAAGAGTTTAAAATATCAAATACTATTAAAACTTGAACAGTGCCTATATTAATGAAAATTATCTTATAAATTGATCTGTACACGATTTCAGAATTGTGCCAAGGAAAAAATGGTGGAATGAAAAGACAAGGTACTCTTACAGCAACAGCAACAGCTGATTAAGAAGTAGCTGATGTGAGGCGCCTGGGTGACTCAGCTGGTTAAGCAGCCAACTCTTGATTTGGCTCAGGTCATGATCTTGGGGTCCTGGGATCAAGTCCAGCATTGGGCTCTGTGTTCAGTGGGAAGTCTGCTTGCGTATTCTCTCTCTCTCACTCTTCCTCTGCCCCTCCCTATGCTCCCTCTCTCCTTCTCTCTCAAAATAAATAAATCTTTTTTTTTTTTTTAAGTGGCTGGGATAAGTAGAATGAAAGGAAAAGTCAGTTTACTTATATATGCAGCATATTCCAAGTGGACATTTTCATTATAGGAGATCAAGTGAATTTATCTGAAGAAAATTTTATTTCCCAGTGATTATAAGAGTGGGTCAGGAGGAGCAGAAGGAACTCAGTGGGGCTTCAAGTTCAGGGGTTCTCAACACTGGCTACATGTTAGAACCATGGGGTTGTAAAAGAAGACAGATGGGGCCTATACCACGGGCTGGGACGCAGTAGTGCTAGGAAAGACTGCGACGTAGTATCTTTAGAAATCTCCCCAGGTGACTTTAACATGTGGCAAGAATTGAGGTTTATATTTAGTTAAAATCAATTACGTTGAAAGGTCACATTCTCTAGTCTCTATATTTTCTTGTTCTAAAGCCAAAAGTCAAATGGAACTGCCATTTGTGACTTGCATTCTGGCAGGGGTCTTCTGTGACTACCTAGCTGAGAGCAATTCCCCAGACCAGCGCTGCTCGGACTTGCACTGGCTTAGGAATAACCTGGAGATGTTCTGTTTCAGGAGGTCTTGGGCAGGGTCCACAGTTCAGCATTGCGAACAAGCTCCCAGGGGATGCGAGGCCGAGGAGGCTGATGGTCCAGAAACCACATTTTGAGCGCTAGAATCTAGAATTTATTTGCTTAATAAACACCATTCCTTCCAAACACCATTAAAAATTTTAATACATTTGTATTATTGGGGAGAAGAGGATGATTCAATAACCTGTCAATGGATAACTGTCCACACCAATTATAATAATGTGCATGTCTTGATTTCTTATTAGTTTTACGCAATATAAACATAACAACCATTTTAATGAAATTCCATCACTTTGTAAATAAATATAACAGGGCATTTTCTTACCTGGGAATTCTGACACTCTCCACTTCTTAGGTCCAGTGATGCCCAACACCTGTTACAAATCTCCATCCACAGACTTGCATGTGTGAGAACTGTACCTGGATTCTATGTAACTCCACCTAGTGTTGACTCTGAATTACCAGTTACCTAGCTGGATGAAAAACAGTGCAGGGGAGAAGCAGGCTCTCCACCGAGCAGGGAACCTGATGCAGGGCTCGATCCCAGAACCCTGGGATCATGACCTGAGCCAAAGGCAGACGCTTAACTGACTGAGCCACTCAGGCAAAAGTCTATTTTTCACCCAAAAAAATAGACTCTTAATGCTATCGAACAAAGGTGAGAGGAGGAGGTGGTGAGGGGATGGGTGACATAGGTGTAGAGGATTGAGTACACTTATCATGACGAACACTGAGTAATATATAGAATTGTTGAATCATTATATTGTAAGCCTGAAACTAATATAACACTGTACATTTGTTAGACTGGAATTAAATTTTTTTGAATTTCTTAGATATAAATGTACACATACAAAATTCTGAAAGCATATAGAATCTCATAAAAATAAGAAACAAATAGAAAATAAAAAATAGTTTTCTAACTTCTACAATCTTCATGGCTGTGTCTATAATAGTGGATTATTTTTCTCAAATACAGTAAATTAGAAGTTTTTGTTTTCTTCATCTCATGCTATCAAATTGCGCCCTTCTTTTTGGGCAGGAATAGGAAGCAGGACCACTGCAGCCCTATTTACTATGCATGGGCCTCACCCCCACCTGCAGGAAATCTGGATGAGATTTCAAACACACAGGTGCAAGGCTAACTGACAGCTTCCCAACGGGGAAACCTGTCCTCAGGCAGAGCCTGAGAAGGAAGCTGAACCTTCCCTGGACAGAAGGGAGCCAGTGTCGCTTTCTGATCAAGGAAGTGGCATTATCAAGCTGATGTCACATAGAACATCGCCATAGCAATGGGCACGACAGGTTGTAGGGAGAGAAGTTTGGATGGAAGCTCTTTGGGAGAGTGGAATAGAGCAGCAGAATCGGGATGAGGACTCGGTGGGAGGCTGGCCGTAGTTACAGACGTTGGTGCTAGGGCGATGTGTTACAAGGACTGCTGAGCTCACTGTTAGGCTCAGCGACCGCGTGCCGATGCATGGGATTCATCCATACATAGACGCTGGCTGCAGACCCCAGCTCACCTGCGGCTTCACCTGCAGTCTCGGGCCCTTCTCCCTCCTTCTGCTCCTGCCACGGGTCCGAGTCCGGTGACATCATCACTTCCTGGAATTTCTAGAGACAGTTATTTCTCTTGATTGTTATACCACTGGATCACTGTGAAAACAAATGCCAGTGCCTGTGTCTGCCTGGCGTGAATCCGGGCACCTGCTCATTGTTGAAGACAGAGCACGGTCAGACAGTAATTGAGGTCAGTAAGCCTCACTTCTCCTGTCATGCCTGGAGAGTGGCTCTGACCTACATTTTTCTTTCTTTCTCTTTTTTTAATACTCATGTGTGCTTAGAAGAAGAGGACATAACAGTAGCATGAGATCCATTTGAAAAATCCTGAAATTCTCTGATTTTGCTTTTGAACATGCATTGTAAATGTAGGCATTGGTAGCCAAGGACACACTCGGGGAACTTCTGTGAGGGGAGCCTCATTTGTTTGTCTAATTTTGGCCCTTTGCTTGCAAGAGTCTAAATAACATTCTGGGATAAAAAAAATTGCAGAAGGAATGTTTTCTTATTAAATTGAGGAAGATAGCTAGCATTTTGTCGTGGGAAGAAATGCATAAGAGCGAGAAGCACTAATTTGAACTACTCTTGAATTTGCAGAGCTCAGTTACCATGGAGATCACCCTCCTTCTCACTTGCTGCACCTGTGACAATTAAAATGAACCATTGGTTTTGTACTTTGTACTTTGGTACTTTGGTCCCTGTGTAGACGCCACAGAGAATCTGTGTTCTTGAATTTATACAGAAGAGATTCACTCTGGAATAAAGTTCTCCTATGCTAGGCTGCTCCCCAAGATTTTAGTCTCCTTGTTTTGTGGTCAGTCATAGACATCAGAATATTTATTTTAAGTTTCCTAGATTACAACGTAGTTAAGCAAGAATTACAAATCCCTGATTTAGTTAGATTAGATTTTAATCAGTCCCAAAACTTATTTCAAATATTAAAGCAGGAAAATTCCACGTCTGGGAAGTTGGAGGAGACATACAACTATGCATCATGTCCTTCTTCCTCAGCACATGGCAAGACTGAATTTCTGGTCCTCTTAAAAATGAGAGTGGCATGTAACTTGCTTTGGCCTTTGATATATGAATGGAAGTGAAATATATTACTGCAGGTTAGAAGCTTTGCAAGCCAATGTATGATTTGTCACATTCCCTTTGACCTACTAGGGCAACTGAAAATTCACTGAGGAGAACGTTCAACCATCTGATCCTTGGATAATTATGAAGAGCAGAATATCCCTGCCAACCCACATTGGAGAAGATGTGCAACTGAGAAATAAAACTCCTTATCTTTAGCCACTGAGATTTTGGGGATTATCCGTTACTTCAGCAAAATATGGCCTATTCTGATTGACACCCTACAACACAACTTTGGGAAATTTAAAATGTTTTGTGCTTAACTGAGATTAGGATAACATGTGACAATGAGAAGGGTGATTCTGATAGAGTAAATGTGTTTACTTATGAAAAAGACATGTTCTTTTTTAATGTGTGATGACTATAAATGTATTTACCACCTCACATGGCAATTTCTGGGTTTAGGTAACTTGTTCCCAAGTTTTCTGATTCTGAGGCTAAAAATATTGGGTTATTTTGGAAAGATGGCTCTAAAGTGATAGCAGACGAAGGTGTAGCAAAAGCTAATTTTGCAATTTAGTGGTCAGCAAGTGAGATTTCAAGAGAATTTACAGAGAATGCTCATAGAAATATGATAGAGCCAATTTTCACCTTTGGGATTATTTTATTTGGTTTAGCATTCTGTACTTCAGATTTGTTATTAGCTAATGCTTACAGTAATGAGCTAGGAAAATGACATGCAATTGGGATCGCATGCATAAAATTACATGAAAAATTAAAATACCAAGGTTGTTCAGCACAGCTGCCTGCTAATGAGATACATTTCCAATACAGATGATTATCATATAACAGGGAGATCCACTGAAGACTCTAAAGTCCAAAGGTATAATATAGCCATCAAAGAAATAGGTAAACAAAGGCAGAAAAAGTGAAAAATTATTTCCAATCAAATAGTTCCCAAAGCCATAGAAATCTACATTGCTGAGCATCAAGAATCAGGAAGCAATGTTCACTCTTTGTGAACAGAGAACTCTTCGAAAGCAATCTCCTGCCTGCCATCATCCTGCACCAATTCGAATTTGAAATCACAAGTGACCTCTCTCTCAATGAGTATTTGAAAGCTCTCCCTAGTACTCCTGTCGTTTCTCATACAATTTCTTATATTTTTGCCTCTGGTTCATGCATTATAAAGTAGGGCAATGAAATTCCCATCAGTCCTCAGCTGAACTTTAGAATAACAGCAGAGATAACAGCAAAAACATCCTGCTTGTGTTCTCCTTCTTCTGCCGAAGGTCCTAAAATACTGTTAGCTGCCCAGAGTCAAGGCAGGGCCCATAACTTGTCTGGTAGCTGGGACTGCATTTTTTTATTAGTCTTAACAGTGTATACTTGCTTTGGAGAATTACATGGTAAAACAGATGGAAAAAAAACTTTTTCTTTTTTTTATATTCTCAGGAAAGCACTCAGGAACAACAACGAAAATAACAGTTGCTCAGGACGTGAACTCTGAAGCAAAATGGAAGCAAGGAGGGTAGTCGCAGGAGCACAATTAGGGGATGTTGGCAGGATACTGAAGGTTGAAGTGCAAAGAGAGTTTCTGGCCACATCATAGCTGAGACTCCACGAGGAGTCTCAGCCCTTTGGTGATAGGCTGAAATAACACCTACTGGGTTATGGTTTGATCATTGATAACTTGGTGGAAACCCAAAAGCCATGTCTGCAGAATATTCTTTTTTTTAAATATTTTATTTATTTATTTGAGAGCACAAGTAGGGGGAGCAGCAGGCAGAGGGAGAGGGAGTAGCAGACTCCCCACTGAGCAGGGAGCTCGATGTGGGGCTCGATCCCAGGACCCTGGGATCATGACCTGAGCCGAAGGTAGATGCGTAACTGACTGAGCCCCCCAGGCGTCCCATCTGTGGACTATTCCGATGAAGGTTATACTTCACACATTTGTTACAGACTTCCAGCTGTGTCTTGATTTGGGAATGTAGTTATCCTGTCCATATCGGCCACGTGTTGATGACACTTTGGATCCTGATGCCCATCCAGGCCATTTGTGTGTGAGGGCTCAGGGTAGAAAAATCCGCAAGACGTGCCCTTCTTTACAACTTCCTGCTAAGAAACAAAACTGACCCTCAAAGCCACTTCCACAGCTCTTTTGACAGCTTAGCAGAGGGATGGCTCAGCATGTCAGGATCTCTCAG